>CM060461.1:1880448-2480448 GCA_030544235.1 Lepturacanthus savala
ATTGTCAATCAATTATTTTTGATTGAATTATTCACTAATTGAAACATAGGCTGCCAAGTCTATTCTGGTAGATGCTGCTAAATCTCACATATTGCACCTTTAAAACTAGATAAAGTCCATTTTTGGACACACCTCTGCTTCATCTTAGGGTTGCAGTGTTATTTTGGATTCTTTTGTCCTGTATATACATTAGAGAGTTGTTGCTTGGGATCATTTTAGTCTTTAACAGTTGAGTTATTCTCCTAAAGTGGATGACTGAGTGATATGTGTTTTAAAGCTTTTTAATAGCAGCACTGTAATATGTGCAGCAGATCCTGCTGCTTCTGCTGTAATAATGATGCTGAGAATCACTGTGAAGCTGCAGTTTTAACAGTTATGAGAGGAAACAGAAGCACAGCACCACACACACACACACACTTGAAAACATTTTAGAGGTAATTTAAAGGACGATTTAAGCAATTGAGGGAAGTGTTCAGCTATAAACATGATGTAATATCCAGGCTAAAGCTGTTGCTCTTACTCTGGCTGTGGATCAGATTCAGGACTTTTATCAAACACATTCATGTTTTCTTACCTGCATGAATTTATTGTGAAGTCGCTCCAGTTGTTCCAGCCCGATGATGTCACTTTTTTTTTGTTTTATTGAGTATTAAAATACAAAATATACATCAAGTACAAAGATCTTGTGTATACAAAACAGTAGTTATACCAGGGGAGGAGACAAATTAAATATGACATAAAAACAAACCAAAAAAAAACAAAGAAATATGACTATGAATATGAAGAAAGCATTGTAAAGAACAAAACAGAGTATGTTCTAACAGGCTTCTGATTGAGTGAACAGGAAATGGATGAGATGTCATGTTTTACATAAATGGACAATTCCAAAAAAGTTGGTTTTACATTCTGAAATTTGGAATTGTGGATGCAAAATTTGTAAAATCATAGATTTATTAACTCAGAGGTGGGGTACATGACAGCACATTTTCCCACTTCAGTGGAAAGTCAGGGTAAATAATATCTACTATATCTGAACAGTTTATTCCAAAGTATCTTGGCATGAAAGCACAACCAAAGCAAATGTACAAGTGTTGCTCTTTGATCAACACAAAAAGTGCACTTAACATTAATATTTTTTTAATAATCACTTCACTTCTGTAAATAGTGATTGGTTGGATAACACCTGTGAATCATCTTAAAAGAAATGTCTTAATAATAATGATAATGAGGATGGTGCGGTGACGAATTCTTGCTGTTGCCGGATTGCTTTATTAACCCTCTATTACATAGTGTTGCCATATGGCAACAATTACTTTATCTTTATTTTTCAAAAAAGGTGTGATATAAAATCTGTTTTACAGCAAGATGTGAAAAGAAGGCTTTTATTTTGAAGGACATACAATTTATGTGGTCACATGACCAGGATATCCTGTTTGTGTCACGCGGTGAGGTCAAGTTGGGTTTTGTCTTGTCATTTTGTCTTGTCACTTCCTGTTTTATTGTGAAAGATAACTCTCCTCTCGTTTCAGGTCACTTGCCCTTCCTCATGTGTCATCAGTCTGATTGTTGGCCCCGCCCTGATTGTTTCCACCTGTTCCCCATTACCCCGGTGTATATCTTGTCTGCGTCTCCCCTTGTCTTGTGCCGAAGTGTTTTGTTCTATCGTTCACCAAAGCCCTTTGTCCCAGTAGCCATAGCCATAGCCATAGCCATAGCCATAGCCATGTTGCGTGTGTTTCCTTGTTTTTCCTCGAAACAGTGATTTTCTGTTGTAGCTTTTGTAGCATAGCCATTTGTTTTCTCACGTTTAGTTTAGTTAATGTTTTTCAGCTGGTTGTTTTTCCTCGTTAAGAGCGATTTTGATTTGGATGATTTTTATAGTACAGATTAGCGTTTTTACCTCTGTATTAGCGTTTTTACCACCTGTATTTCATAGTCTCACTCTGTCAAGGGGTCTTGCTACCTGAAATAAAGAAACTCACCTACACCTCTGCGCCTGAGTTCATGTTTAGGACCGGTACTGACAGTTTGTTCATGGACATTTGACATGTAAACATTATTGTCTCATGACAGAAGATTGACTTTTATTCAGAATTTAGGAAAATTTTCACCAAATAAAAACTTAACTCTCTCTGGGGTAAGTAAACTTATTATATTATTATTATTATTATTATTATTATTATTATTATTACAGTACTTTTTTTCATAATATGCTAAAATAGATTTGCCTAATGGAGTCCCATTGACTTACATAGCATTAACTATCCTGAGACTATGTTTATAGCTTTTTATCTTGTATTTTTTAATGTGTTATTTAAGCAATTTTATGTAATAAAACCATTCAAAAAGATTTTTAGCATTGAATTTTATTAAGTAATATTTCATGCAATAGAAGGCAATATTCTTATGGCTTTATAACTAATTTGCTCTGTATTTCTGTCAGATACATTACCCAAAACAGGGAGAATGGAATTTCCCTTAATGTCTCTAAATAAAGAAATGACACCAGTAGGGATGGCATCAAAAACAATAGAAAAATCCTTAGGGATACCATAATCTTAAAGAAATTCAGAATAGGAATTTCGATTAGTTGTCCAATAGTTGGCTCACAAAAATCATGATTATCGAACTATTTCTTTAAAAATGATCTATTTTTAAACAAAATATGCCTATTGTGCCTATTATATGCCTAAAGTTGTGTTTGTAGATTAATGACCAGGCCAAAGAGGCAAGTTTGACAGGAATTTTGCTCACATTATAGTTATAAAAATAAAGTATAATATAGTAAATATAGTAATATAGTACATAAAAATAAAGGAGAGACTACCCAGTGATGTGAGAATATGATGTGCAATAAAGTTCCAAAGTGACATTGGGTACCTTAGGAATCGCCTAATGCAATCGATTTTTAAATGTGTAATTCAATGTGGAAAAATCCAAAAAAATTACGTGTGTGGTTTTTCCATAGAAGTTTTTTCACATTTTGTTATGTTACAGCCTCATTCCAAAATGGATTAAATCTATTTTTTTCCTCAAAATTCTACACACAACATCCCGTAATGACAATGTGAAAACTTTTTTTTTTTTTTTTTAGATTTTTGCAAATTTATTAAAAATAAAAAAAATAAAATCACATGTACATAAGTATTCACAGTCTTTGCCATGAAGCTCTAAATTGAGCTCAGGTTCATCCTGTTTCCACTGATCATCCTAGAGATGTTTCTACAGCTTAATTGGAGTCCACCTGTGGTAAATTCAGTTGATTGGACATGATTTGGAAAGGCACACACCTGTCTATATAAGGTCCCACAGTTGACAGTGATGTCAGAGCAGAAACCAAGCATGAAGTCAAAGGAATTGTCTGTAGACCTCAGAGACAGGATTGTCTCCAGGCACAAATCTGGGGAAGGGTACAGAAACATTTCTGCTGCTTTGAAGGTCCCAATGAGCACAGTGGCCTCCATCATCTGTAAATGGAAGAAGTTCAGAACCACCAGGACTCTTCCTAGAGCTGGTTGACTATCTAAACTGAGAGACCAGGGGAGAAGGGCCTTAGTCAGGGAGGTGACTAAGAACCTGATGAGCCTGGACTTGAATCTGATTGAACATCTCTGGAGAGATCTGAAAATTGCTGTGCACCGACGCTTCCCATCCAACTTGGAGGTTTTTTTTTTATTTTTAATAAATTTGAAAAAAACTCAAACCTTTTTTGATATTGTCATTATGAATTATTGTGTGTAGAACTTTGAAGAATAAAATGAATTGAATCCATTTTGGAATAAGGCTGTAACATAACAAAATGTGGAAAAAGTGAAGCGCTGTGAGTACTTTCTGGATGCACTGTATTTATGCTCAGTGAGGTAGCATCATATGTCAATATAGACATCCCCTCTGCATTAGAAAGGAAGATTCTGACCCTTAAGCTTTGTAGAGCAAGTTGCCTTATTGAAGAGGGTTTTCAGTGCAGTACAAAAGAAGTCACCAAAACCAAAGTTTCTAAGTGAATAATGAATAAAGTTCTGCTCCACTGTGTTATAGGCTTTGTGGAAATCCAAGAAAAAAATAAAACTATCTTCAGAAATTAAATGAGTGAAATCAAAAAGATCTAGAGCCAGTCTAATATTGTTGAACATATGCCTATTGGGCATCAAACCTGATTGAGCCTCATCAATAACTGATGCTAGTACAAATTCTTTTGGTGAACATGAGGGCCAGCAATTTATAATCATTGTTTTGCAAAGAGGGTGACACAGTGGAGCAGTGGTTAGAGCTGTTTCCTCACAGTAAGAAGGTCACAGGTTTCAATTCTTGGTCTAGGACCTTTCTGTGTGGAGTTTCATATTCTCCCTGTGTCTGGTGGATTTTCTGGTGGACAGTGAGGACTGTATTCTATCAGCTGAGGCGGAAACGCTCAGAGAGAAAGGGAACACCAGTGGATCAGAACCATCTCTCCCTCTGTACAAATGCTGGTTCTGAAATATAAATAAACATAAAATGTACATTTGTTCCTGTGTTTGGTCCGTTCACACTGGACCAGAGTTGGTTTGTTTGGACCAGACCAGAGTTCTATGAGCTTTCACACCTGGACAAACGAAGTGGAACTATCCAAGGAAACCAACTCTAGTCTGTTCAAAGTGACTAAATGATGACAGTGTGAAAGACCCTCAGTGTCACATCCTTTTAACAAGATGATGAATGATCATTGATTCAAAAACATCAACAAAACAGCAGCTATAACATAATATCCCATAATATCCCTTCCCTGTATCATCAGACTAGTATTGCTATGGTTTCAATACCCTGCTCCCCCCAACATACTTCCTGCTGCTAAGCCTGTCAGCTCCTGATATAAACTTTACTGTGTTGTATTATTTTAAAACTTTGTTACATTTCAATTTAATTCGGATGCTCTTTTGTTAATGTGATCATTAGATGATGTGTTTTGGTTGAATTAAACATGCTGCCTTAACACATTTAGTTGTGGTGCATTAACCAGGTTGGGATATAGATGGAGGTGACGGCTAAAAAAGTTTAGGAACCGCTGCTCTGTGGTAATGTAATGGCTGATAAACTCTCATTGAACACTTGTACCCAGAAATATGCTAAGTTTAAAGGAAATAATTTATACAATTTCAATGTAAAGCCATCTGTGTTCAGGGATTTATTATCCTTTAGGAGACTAATACAGTTCTTAACGCCTGTTAGAGATAAAGGACTTGGTATAGTGTCTTCTAAAGGGTCATTAGTTATAGCATCATTAATTTTAAGATCAGTTATAGTGTATATTTTGACTCTATATCTTTCAAATAAAAAAAACAGGGTTCTGCTGGCCTTCTTCCAGCCACCACCTCTGTGACCTAATAAAAGCACCTTCAGCCCTCCTTCTATACACTCTGTCCAAGCTGTATTAGCAAAGTCTACTTTATTATCTTCTGTTCAGGTGTCTGAAGACATGTCTGGAGAGAGAACGTAGACATTTTGGTAATTGCTCCTCAGCAGCCCTCATCTTGGCAAGGTTACTAACAAACTTTCAAAGATATTGAAAGCATTCCCAGTTTAAACAAAATGAATTTGTTGGCTTTAGAGAATAAATGTTTAATTAGATGTAAAATATTGGATTTCACTCCTCCATGCACAAGAAGACAGTTGTTCAAATTCCAGCAATTGGCTTTGAGGTAGCCATTATTTGAGGGGAGTAAATTTATAGAAATTGATATGGCTTTATGATCACTAAGGGGACAAGGGAAAATATTCACTGAAATATCCTGCTCTTGTATTCTACTAGAAATAAACCAGAGGTCAATACAGGATAGCCTTGTGTGGTCTTTGTTATTCCAGGTGAACATAACCGTTTCTGGGAATTTAGCTCTTCATACATCCACCAAGTAAAATTTTACAATTAATGTTTTTTTGTTTTGTTTTATTTTGTTTTTTTAAAGCATTTCTAGTACTGCCTTCTATCTATTTGAGGATGTATGACCACATTAAAATCCCCTCCTGTTACTATATGAGAATTAGGGAATTTAATTAACCAGTGTTTAAGCCTGTTTTTTATGTCCACAATCAAATGAATGTTCTCAGAATATGACCTATTGAGTGAACAGGAAATGGAAGAGATATAATATTGTACATAAATGGACGATTCTAGAACATTTGGTTTTACATTCAGGAATTTGGATTTGTGTATAGTAAATCAGGTGAAATGGGCCATTTAAGGTGCTTGGCAAATAAGGGGATTTGATTAGTTTATGGTTTCTATGGTGATTCTAAGGTGATTTATAGGACCAATTATTGTTTGTGTATATGACATAATTCCAACACAAAATGATGGAAACATTAGTTATTAATCATAAATATACATGGAAAAGGCATATTTGGTATTGTGTTATTGTCCCAACTGATTTACCAAATTGTGGCCCAATTTACCTGATATCACCCAATGTAATGTTTTCTTCAGTCAGTCAGTCAATCATCTGCTGTACCTGCTTATTCCTCATTAGTGTCCACATGGCCCATGCTGGAGCCAATCCCAGCACATTACGGGTGAGAGGCAGGGATACACCCCAGATGGTCACCAGTCTATTGTGGGACACACACACCATTCAATCACACATTCACATCTACGGGCAATTTAGAGTCTCCAATTAACCTCAGCATGATTTTAGACTGTGGGAGGAAGCTGGAGAACCTGGTGAAAACCCACACAGACACGGGGAAAACATGCAAACTCCACACAGAAAGGTCCCAGAGGAGGTCCAAGGAGGTTTTGAACCTGCAACCTTCTTGCTGTGAGGCAACAGCGCTAACGCCCTTATTTTCTTCAGGCCTTCTATTTTTAAAGAGTTGTCATCTATTCTCTTCGAATTTTCACTTGCCGACTTTTAAATGGAGTCAGCTTGCTCATTAGTGAGTTTAACCAGGGATGACAGTGTTGTCCTGAGTAGATTTATATTTCTTCTTGCCTGGAGAGTGTATTTAGCAATCAGAGATTTGCTGGGGATCAGTGGTACTAGTTTTCATCCATGACTGTTCCTGTAGTCATGGTGGCAGGCTATCGGAGCTTTAACTTCATCTTTAGGCATGCTGTCTACTACGTTGTGTCTTTTTTTCCCCACACCTAGACATTCGGTTGCATCAGGTAGTTGTTAAGTTGTTTTAATTTCTTCTGTATCTTGTTTCTCCAGGAGCTCCAGGAGCTTGTGCAGGAGCTCAGTAAAAAAAGTTTTGCACTTGTCGCCATCTTGGAACCCTGATGATGTCACCTGTTCCTGAACAGATCCGACTTTTGACAGCAGCTTTTGACATGAAGCAGCAGGTGAACACAGGTGTTAACGATTAATAATTAACTACAACAGAGCCTTCACTGACGTCATCAGACAACAGGTTCATCTCAGCACCTTTGATGCCAAGGAAGTAGAAGTAATTGATTCTGTCTCAGAGCAAACTAACATTCAGCCAATCAACTTACGCTCCATTGGTCATGTGACCCTGATGATTGAAATTACAGATGATCTAATTGTTTCAGTCAAATAATAGGATCTGAATTCAGTCTCTTGTATTTGAGCAACTTAATAACTATTAATAGAAGAAATATATTAATAGAATTTTTAAACTTTGAATATTTGATCCTTAACATTAAGTAAAATTCTGAAGTTAAACAATCAGATCATTTTAATGCAAAAATAATTAATTGCTAGAAATTTAATGCAATATTTTATAATATACAGTCTCTCTCACATCATGGACTCTGGTCTGTTTTGAATGTACGTGTATGAAATAAGTTGACCTGCACGATATTCTCAATTTTCAGTCAATTTCTTACATTTTATTACTGTTGCACCATTTATACAAGTACATATATTTTTTGAATGCATCAATTTCCATATCATCTTTTCGTTGGTTGGAATGGTTGTGTGGTGGCGGAGAGAAGCAGTGATGAGACATGGGATGAAAATATCAACTGTAGTTGTTGCTATGGATGCAGACTTGAGAATTTAATTTTTTTTTTCACTTGACCAAAAAGACAAGGACTACAGGTTCACCCAACCACGGACATGCAATTTACTGAGTCAAGAGAGGAAGAAAAAAAAAAACTAGCGACGTGTGACGCTTCTCCACGGTTTGTTTCTGCTACGGTTTGATAAGTGCTGCAGGAAACGCCACGTCAGCCAGATTCAAACAAGGAAATTGGCAAATGTATGAGCAGAGATGAGAAAATATAAACATATATAATCCTACATATGTGCAGAGGCAAGAAAAGATTTACTGGAGCGTTGGAAAATGTTGTACGTCTCCAAAGGGAAAATTTCTAGTGTCACTTTATAGACTTACATTCATCATGACTATGAGATCATTAACACTAATATTTATTATCCATCATCTCTCTTTAGTCTATTTTCTCATTTCTAATGATCTAAAAGCATGAAAATCCCCTAAACTGGAAATATAAAGTGCTTTCTTCACTGTTGGTACTTTCACTTTGGAGACTTTGAACTTTTTAATTAATTAATTAATTAATTTTCTTCTTTCTTTCTTCTTTCTCTTTATTTTCTCACTTTTTCTCTCTGCTGATCTAGATATTTTACATTTTAAAAACCTGAATGCAGGACTTTTACTCATAATTAAAGGTATTTCCACAGTAACTGCTGCTTCTACACAAGTAAAAGATCTAGTATTTATCTTCCACCTCTGTACATATGCAGAATGTATATATATATATATATATATATATATATATATATATATATATATATATATATATATATATATGTGTGTGTGTGTGTGTGTGTGTGTGTGTGTGTGTGTGTGTGTGTGTGTGTGTGTGTGTGTGTGTGTGTAAGGAAACTGCATGACAGGTTGAAAATGACCAAATTAGAGGCTCCCTTTCTATGTGCAAGGCTTTTCCATCCCATAATGACAGTATGGCATAATGTTGCCATAGAAGCACGTTCCGAGTTGATCATGTGGAAGCTGCTGATGTATGTTCATCTGATCATTCATTGAAATCTGTTCAAACAGAGAGAGGCACACCTGGACCGAACAGCAACACCTGGAAACATCTGCACCTGCTCAGATACCAAACTGCTGACTAAGGGTTAGAGAGGGTTTAATGGACATTAACATTATTTATTATTTACTAGAACATCATTACCAGATGAAGCTCAAAAGAAAAATACCAAACCTACAAACTTTAAGTGATTCAGTTTGGTTGGTTTTGTTTCATTTTGTTGCAGGATATCTGTGATTTTTTTTTACTCTAAAAGCAGCTGACCCTTCACTTCTTCTCTTTTTCTAAGTTAAAGATTTGAGACAGAAACTCCTGTTTGTCGAACCTAACTCTTATTTTCACCTGGTCTCATCTCTTCTCTGGATTTATTTTCAAGCTCAGTCTCTTTCTCAACCTGATCCCAGCTAGAGGTTTTCCACTGTCAGTGGTTTGGTTCCAGACCACATGGACAAACAGGCCGTGAGCAGCTTTAGTGCATGTGAGTCCCCTACTCCTTTTCCCACATTTCCTGTCTCTCTCCACTTTAAAATAAATTAAGGCTGAAAAATGCCCCAAAAAACAAAATTAGTGGTCTTCACGGATCCAAAATAAAGGACCCAATTCTGAAAAGGTGCTTCCCTGATCTGACTGCAAAAGTAAACTACATAGAATGATGAAAATCTTCATGGACTGATTTTTCCCATAATATAATGAACTTTTTATCTGTTGTCCATAGGAACCAGACAGAGAGGATCTAAAAACGGGAGACAGACCTGCTATTTTATAGCTGTACCTGATGAACTCCAATAGGCCGAAGCAAATGTGCTAAAGAATATAATAAACCCTGGATTCTGTCTTTGAATTCACTCCAACTTAGAGAAAGTGTTGCAGAAAATGAACCACTGCTTCAGGCTTGTGTGTCAGGTATTATGCATAATCGGGTATAATATCTAGGCCCAAGGAAATAGAATTGGACTCGACCCATTACTGATGGAATTTGGTTATCCAAACCCCTCCTGTCTTGGATTCTTGGTTCTGATCTTGACTACAACTCTACTACGACAGTAATCATCAGCAGGTTGGTTTCAACAGCAAATTCAAATGGTCTCTAGGATCTGGTCATATTGGCTGTTTGGTCCAGGTCTGTAGTAGATATGTCAATTGAAGCCAGTAAAACTTCAGATTTGAATGTAGGATCAGAGATTCGCATCAGACGTTTTAAGAACACTGCAGAGATCTTTTCAGCAAGGTGTTGCAGATTTTGTATACAAATGTTAAAAAACCACTTAGTTCATTTATAATATACCTAAGGGTTTCAAGTACAAAATCTATAAGTTTATCTGAAAAATTCCTACGACTGTTTTACATACATTCTAAGAATGTATTTTGTTCTGCAACGCCAGTCTTTTCTCAACCTCTGGAATGTCTCAGAACGCCTGAACATTCTCAGTCCTTGCAGTTAATTTGATCTCAGAGTTTGGGTCGCTTTGGATTTAAAACGGAAAAAAAAGAGGAGACCGGGGGGGGGGGGGGGGGGCAGCAAAACAACCCAACGATACCAAAAAGCTGGAGTGCCAAAAAGGACACAAGCACAAATTCCACGGCACCAAAAAACTGGAGGCACCAGACCAAAGCCGAGAACACGACACTCTGAAGAGGAGACGAGTGAACGCAGAGAGAGCTGAAGACAGATTGAAGACACGTCCAGCTGGTAAAGTGATTTCTGAAACCCCGCCTTCCCTTCCCTCCTTCTCTTAGTCCTATTTTCCACCTATCGGAGCAGATTTGGGTGCAGGTGCAGGTGAGCGTCCGCACACAGGCCGACAGAAGCCTGAGGTCTCCTGAGGGTCCGGACGGGGTCAGGTACTGACCGTATGAGGTGAGGGATGGCGGGGTGGGATGGCAAGGCGGCCAACACATACTCGTATCAAAGTTCAAATACTACAGCAGAAAAAAAAATGAATAAAACATAACAATAATAATAACAGCAATAATCATCTGCAGCGGGGGGGGGGGACTTCTTCAGGTGGTTGCTCCAGTCCTTGTTCAACAAATCATCCTCATTACAATTATTATTATTGTTACCATCAAAATATGGGCGGGCTAGTTAATTTGACTTTTTTTTTTTTATCTTTATCGTTGAGTTAGGAATTTTTTTTTTCCCGAAAAAGAAGCTTTCCATTAATCTTGCACTGCTACGGTTTGATCCTTGCTTGGTGCCTCTGTGGCGTTGGCCTCCTTGGTCAGAGGTTCGGCGGCTGGTGTTGAACTAGGGGCGGCCGCGGTTTCCTTCGCTGGTGCGGGGGCCGCCTCCGTGGTCTTGGGGTCAGGGGAGGCGGCGGGGGCGGCGGCCGCCTCGGCTTTGGCTGCTGGTGCCGCGGGGGCCTCAGTCTTTTTGGCGTCGGCCTCATCTTTGCTCTCGGCCTTGGCGTCCGGTTCCTTGGCGGCGGCAGCCGACTCTTTGGCCGGAGCGGGGGCAGCCGGTTTCTCCTCGGCCTTGGCGGGCTCTGCGCTCTTGGGTGCCTCCGTTTTGGGCTCGGCGTTGGCGGCGGGCTTCTCGGGCTCCTTCGTCACCACGGCATTCTTCTCCTCCTCTTTGGGCACCACGGCATCTGCCGCCGGCGCCTCCTTCGCCGCTGTGTCGTTGGCTACCTCTTTATCATCAGTGGCAGCCGGGGCCTCATTCTTGTTGTCTTTCGGCGCTTCGCTCTCTTCGGGAGACGCCCCCTCCGCTTTGGCGTCCTTGTCTTTAGCCTTGTCATCATTTACGTTGTACCCCTTCTTCTTTTTGCTGAGCTTGCCTCCCATTTTGTATCTCTGGCCTCTGAAACACAAGATGGAAACAGGAAATGAATATTGGTAACGGCAGTATATTACAAACATCCCACAAACACATGGACCAAAAATTAACCAAACAGCTTCCACATATGAGCAGGAACCACAGGGACTGAGCTGCAGTTCTTCAGTTTCTCTTTGTGGTACAACTTAATCAATTTGCTGCATCGGGAGTCTTTATGTTTGAACCAGAAAGTGTGAAACAAGATCAATAACAGAACAAAAACCTAAGAACCTAAATACTGCACATAGAAATAACCTGCAGCAACTAGAAATTCCTCTTTTTATATTTCACATGTATTCACTGAACCTGAATCGGTTCCCAGATCATACAACACTTATTCAAACACAACGAAAGGTTCAGATTCTAGAGAAACCAATGAAGTTCATGTTAAACACTGAACCACTTTACAGCAGAAAAGCAAGTATCAAGGAGACAGTCTGTTTCAACAGCACCTCTCAGGTCCAGAATGTCCAATTAAAAAATGAAAAAAATGCAGCTAAGATTAAGAGAAAAGTGAAAAATCTGTTTCTGAGACGAAACTGCAACAAACAGAAGGAAACTGAATTAATCTTCTCACTCAAAGGTTCATTCAGTTTTACAAGAGTTGAAATGTCCCTTTAAAGTTATTCCATGTGACTTGGCTGAATGAAATTTACTCAAAAAAAGTGTGATTAAAAGGAAAACGTGGAGAATGCATGAAGGGTAAATAGTGTATCGTTGCAAATAAATGTTATTTTTAATGCCTGAATCTGCAGTGATTTTTTTAAAGAGATATTTTGTAGGATGATCGTCACTGAGCAGGTACTGTAGATAAAACACACACACACACACTCACACTCACACCTACAGATTCCTGGCTCTCTCCAGTAGAAGCGTTTGTTTTCATATTTCACCATCTGTTTGCTCAATGGGGGAGAAGATTCAACACACAACAGATCAGGCCGATTAGGATCAAAGACAGAAAACTGCATTGAATCTGTTGTTTAAAGTATTAAGTCTGATGATTAAAAAAAGCTTTGATTTCAAATTTTAGGTTCCAAATGAGATCGCATTTAAATATAAACTTGAAAACCTGATTTTACTAAGTTCATTTCATCTTAATTCTTTAATTTTATGTGTCCTTAAGTATGAAATATGTTCTTAAAAAGTGTTTACAGGAGCACCTATACACATTATCATTTAATCATCTGTTAAATTTAAACCATTTCTAAAATAAGAAAAATGAATGAGTTTTTCCAGTTTAAAAATGATTTAGAACCTGAAAAACATGGGATGGAAATAGACTTAAATTCCCCCCAAACAGCTCCTCAGATCCCGAGCTGCCGTGAATCCTCAAAAAATGTTAATTACGCTGCTATTCGTGCAAAACTCCCCTGAAGGTCCATGGATCTGTCGGTATCTGCCGCAGCTTTCTACGGTCGACAATGGATTCCTGTCTGCAGCATCACATCATTTGACTCCAGCCGCTGCTGCCAAGACAATGACTCACAGCCTCAGACCAGACAAAAGCAGCTTTTTACCCAACAGCTGAAGCTGCTGCTGATTGTGTGTGTGTGTGTGTGTGTGTGTGTGTGTGTGTGTGTGTGTGTGTTACCTAAAGCACCTGCTCAGTGACAATCATCCTACAGTCTTTAAAAAGATCTCTTCAAAAAAATCCCTCTGCAGACAAAACATAGAAAAAATATATGTTTTGCAACGATACACTATTTACCCTTCATGCATTCTCCACGTTTTCCTTTTAATCACACTTTTTTGGAGTAAATTTCATTCAGCCAAGTCACATGGAATAACTTTAAAGGGACATTTCACCCAATTTATATAAAACTTAAAATATTAAAACATTTCATGTCCTCTGCCAACCTTTGAGTGTGAAGATTGATTCAGTTTCGTTCTGTTTGTTGCGGTTCTGTCTCAGTAACAGATCTTCCACTTTCCTCTTAATCTTGGCAGCTCAGCTGCATTTTATTTTCATTTCTTAATTCTTAATTGGACATTCTGGACCTGAGAGGTAAGAAACCACAGTTCTGTTGAAGCAGACTCCAGTCTCCTTGATAACAAACAGCTACGGACCAGGATTAGTGTCATTTATTAACATTAGATCCACCTGTGGCTGCTTGTCTTGTTTACCTGAATGAACTCAGGTGTGCTGCTTACATTATCACTTTCCCACTTGCTCTTTCTCTGGTTTTATTTCAGAAGAGATACAATCTTAAAAAGAATTCATGGAGAGACTCAGCAGATAAACAAATATCACTGAAATAAACTGTTTTTCTGTTTGTTTCCTGATAGGTTTAGTTACTAATGAATCGTTATCAGAAGAAAATGAGACTTTTACAGCAGAAAGACAAGACATTGACACTCGATGTTTGAGATGTTAGCGAATCTTAAAGTTTACCTGAAAAGTTATTTTGAGAGAAAATAATGTCCATGTGTTATTTCAAATTTTGATATAAAAAGAAAGAAACTGCAAATATAGTTAAACAGTTGAATTTTTTTATGGTCGATTTTATCTGCAAATTTGGATATTTTAATGTTTGGGCATTTTCACTATATACAGTTAAATAGATAATTGATTTCTGATCTAAAAGGATACATTTTATTTTTATTTCAGGACCTTAGTTGTTGTCTAAATTTGATGTTAATGTTCACCTTAAATTTAATGAGTTTGAAGATGAGATAAAGCAGAATTTAAACTGTCCACACTGTTGTTTAAAAGCATCTTTACACTTACAACACGCTGAGGCATCTTTCTATGGTCCATTTATTTTATGATAATAAATATAATTTAATTTCTGCAGCTGCTGAGTTGCTGACTCAATGAAACTGGTGACGGATCCTTCACCAGCAGCCAACAACTGTTAAAGAAGAAGGAGCAGGAGGATGATTCCTTTAGCTCTCGTTGTCTTCTTCAGGCAACTCATTGACCTTCCTCCATCTTCAGCCTCCTCTTCACTCTCTGCAGTGTTTTCTGTCCTCAGAGTAATTTCAGTCTCACTTTATATTTTCTTTGGCAGTCGTAGATGAGATTTTTCCCTCCTGGGATTATTTTCCTGTATGGGCATGAAGCTCTGTAACGGATATATGTCACCTAAACAACACCTAAATAAAACCAGACGTGTGTTAATGTGTCAGTGCTCTGTGGTTAACATTCACAGCAACGGATATTATTGATTTTTGTAGTTTTGTTCATGTTTGGGGAGTGAAGCTCCACTGGAGCAGAAGTACGTCATCTAAACATTTACCCCATGTCTGTTGTTTTATTCATGTTTGTCAATTGAGTGATTAAACTTGTTATTTAGGCTCATTTCATATGAGGTGCTGCTAATGGAGCTAAAGCTAGAGCATTTCTTAGAATTCAACACACATTCGACTTGTGATGTATATCACTGATTCTTTTCAAATGACTTTTGATGTCTTCATAATTATCCAGGGTATAGATAACAAGACAGTAAATAAAAAAATCATACTATGAAGCGATTTAATGAATTTTTGTAATTAAAACACTCATTTAACATATGATGCATAATAATAACTAGTGATATATACCCTAGATGATCATGAAGACGTCACAAGTTATTTGAAAAGAATCAGTAATACACATCCCAAGTGTTTTAATTACAAAAATGTATTAAACCAGCTCATAATATGTTTAAATAAATAGACTTGTGATATATACCATGAATGATTATGAAGACGTCACAAGGCGTTGGAAAAAAGATCTGTGATATGTATCAAAAGTGAATGTCTTTGAAACTGTTGAATATGTGTCAAATATCCAATATCAAACCGATTCAACCACGGTAACACATAATGCAAAAAAAAGAAAAAAAGGCTGCAGGAGAAAAATGCTGCATCACAGAAACAAAGCAGAAGCAAAGACTCACAAACACACAAACTGCAAGAGAGAGACGCTGCAAATGCACTCTACAGTCCAGTTTTATGTGAATATAAAGAATCTCTTGATCCTTTTACCTCATAGTAATCAAACCCTCCAGTGTGTTCAGATTCTATATGATCAAGACGGGGACACAGCAGATTCTCAGGTCAGAGGTCACAGCCTCAGAGCTAAAGACAAGTTGTTTTATTCACAACTGGTTAATGACAAATAATAGAAAATTCAACATCTAAATAAAACGTTGAACCTTAAACCAGCACTTGTAGAGTTTTAGGGTCTTGTTTAACTACAGATCTCTTAATGATCAAAACAAAATAATAAAAATGTTAAGAACCATCAAAAACCGGTCATGCTTATCTGCAATTCAAAACTCATTAACTAATTAACTCACTCATTAATTAACTCACTTTCTACAGTAATACAACTTCATGGTGCATTCATGTCCACATGTTTGAAACAGGATTTGATTAAATTTGCTAAATATTTTCATTTGCTGAAATATATTAATCTGTAAATACTTTGTTTTACCACAAACCTTTAACCCTTTATGTGCCAAAGTTTTTTTTTTTCTAAAACGTTTGATTTTTTCATCTTAATTTCAAAAGGCTACAATTTAATAGTGATAAGAGATAGACACTTTCTGTAAATTAGAGAAATATTAAGGATGACTGATTATAGAATTTTCACAAAATGTCACATATTTGAATGATATGCTATATTGTGTTTTATATATATATAGTATTGAGAGTACTGTGTATGTTATATTGCACAATACTGAATGCTCAGGAAAACAATAAATAGTAAACAAACTGTGTAAATCATTACTAATAAATGGCAGAAACAAAGCAAATGCATGTAAACTGGACTTTTGCTGTAGCCTAGACAGGTCAATTCGCCACGAACTCAGGCGCAGAGGTGTAGGTGAGTTTCTTTATTTCAGGTAGCAAGATGAGGCTATGAAATACAGGCCTAAACTAGGGAAAATGAAAATCACTCCTATAAAGGAAAAAATGCTAAACTGTTCTATAAAGTTATCACAAATCAAAAATCACTCTTAATGAGGAAAAACAAAAGGTTGAAAAACATTAAATATTTCCTAATTTTAAATCTGCTCTACAAAAGTTACCAAAATCAAAATCACTCTTAACGAGGAAAACAAAAGGCTGAAAAACATTAACTGAATTCGCTGAGACCTAATCTGTACTACAAAAGTTATCCAAATCAAAATCGCTCTTAACGAGGAAAAATAACAGGCTGAAAAACATTAACTAAACTAAACGCGAGAAAACAAATGGCTATGCTACAAAAGCTACAACAGAAAATCACTCTTTCAAGGCGTGACACAGATATTTCCCTTCAGAATCTGGGTCCGCGAAAAAGATCCAACACTTCACTACAGGTAAACGTGTTTGTTAACTTTAGATGACGATACAATGCATTTACTCACTGACGTTGACAATATCAAAAAGGATCACATGCATGCAAGCTCCACTCTTTGTTCGCATTCATTTAGCATGCTTTTGTGGGACTTTTTTGGATAGAAGCAACTCTGAGTTGGGGAGGTGGAATAACATGACATCTAGTGGAGTGAAATTTGAATGAAATTTGCCACCCTATTGACACCTGGAATGATGCCTGCTGTGTCTTTTACAGACACAGAACTGTGCTGTTTGAAGTTTTGTCTTTTATATGTTGAGCTAACAGATGTTTTCAGGGTCAAAGGTCAAACCCTGTGTCCATCGTCCTGAAATCATCTCAGTTAGTCTCAGATCCTGTTTCCTCTCTGTGTCTAATCACTGTTTTCTCACTCTCTGCTGCTGTCTCTCCTTTAATCCGTCCCTCTGCATCCCTCCGGTGGACAGATGGAGTCTCCAGGAGGTCCCGGGGTCTCAATAAATCCTCGGCCTGTTTCTCTCCCTCCAAGACGACGTGATAAAGGTTAAAGCTGCCGCGGGACGACTCTATGTCCACTTGGACACACTCAGTATGCCGCTGAGCTGATGGAAAAAACGCAGCTGACGGCGGAGAGCAGGAGGAAACAGGAAACTGATGATGACATGTTTTGTTTGGCAGTGAAGAGCCAGATCAGGAAGCTGCTTTATATAAAGCATTTCCTATCAAATTTAAAGAATTTATTTAAGTTACAAATTCTATTCCCTAACTAATGAAAAGTGATTACCAAAATATGCAGCAGCATACCACTATTAATATTTGCTATATATAAATGGTACTGATCTCATGATTAATAAATATACCAATAAACACATCAGAGAATGTGTTTATAATACTAAGAAAATAATTCCAAGGGTGGTGACATGCCTGCAACCTGCAAGAAGGTCCAGGTTCCAGTCCTTGGTCTGGGACCTTTCTGTGTGGAGTTTCATGTTCTCTCTGTGTCTGGTGGGTTTTCTCCAGGTTTTCTCTAACCTGTAACATAAACTCTGACAGTATATGTTATTTTTTTCAAGTGGACCACAACCATCAATTTCTAAAACCCGTCCTCCAATAGATAGCTGGGAATCAGATAGTAATGCACACAGGGTCATGGAAAGAATCTGCTTTTGCTGTTTTCTTAATCATACATCAATATTTATAGTTTCTTGTAGTGTATTTTCCACCTCTTAAATTGCTTAGATTGTAATTAATCTAAAGAACTTTACTTGTTTGGAGTAATCATGTACACTGGGATAGAATTAGTAACCTACAAACAAAGTTGTGTATTGTTTATTCCTGTCTTGCCATGTGAATGTAAATCTTATAAGAATGGAAGCTGGCCATGTGATGATGGTAAAAATGGCCAAATGGGTTGAATGGCCTGCAGCCCAGGTCAGAGGTCAAAGCCATGTGTTTTACTTTATTTGAATTGTCTCAAGGCAGCTGACCATCAGGAATAGGAACCAATGAGCTGTTGTGACAGATAGAGAGAGGTTTCACCAGGAATGGACACTCTGGAATGTATGGAGGAGTGGACCTAAGAACAGTAAAAATGGAAGATATTTGGGATGAATAGAGAAAGTCCTTATATTGGCAGAGAGGATCTCCTAGATTCAGCATTTTGAAGAGAGATCTACAGTTTGGCCTCCAGAGCTGCGCTCGGATTCAGCATGCATTTTCATACTGTTCTTTTTGGAATAAAACTCTTTTTGCACAATAGAAGATGTGTCAGGTGGTGACTTCTTTCATCAGCACATCAAGAAACAACAATCTCCTAATAAGTATGTTTGAAGATATAATTGTAGATAAAGTCCTATAAGCTTTGTCATGGTGTCAACCAAAATTTAAATGTACATACTCCAAAACTAAAATATTTTTGCATACTGGTAGTGTTCCCAAACATCTGCAAATATCAAAACAAATAGCCCTTCAAGATATATGAGGACCACCAGGGGGCGGTCCTCATATATCTTGACTGGTACATGCTCATTGCTACTATCTATTTCTTTGAGTAGTTGTACTAAGTACATACTCTATTGAGTTTTGGCTGCTAAAGCCATAGTGTAGTTCTTGATCTACAGTACCGTTTGTGTACCTCAGTAAGTGTTTAGCTATAACCCAATGCTGCTGCTTTAGTCCTACAAGATCAGGGGTAGGCAACCCTGGTCCCAGAGAGCTGCTGTGGGTGCAGGTTTTTTTCCAACCAAGCATTTTGTTGTGCTCACAAAGGTAATAAACATTTTCAGCCAGATGCCTGGCTGAGCCTGGAACTTGTGACCCTTACCCCGACAGGAAAGTTTCACACCTTCAAGGAATGTCACCAGAGGTATAAAGGCACCGGCCTTTCCCCTCTTGGGCTCTCTTAGGCAGACTCTCTTCAACTCTCAAGCTCCAAACTCTCTCCCAGGCTCCTGCTCATCAGCAGGGCACCGCTCTGTAGCAGGAGAAGCTGCAGGACAGAAGCCTTCAGCAGCTTCTCTGCTCTAACGGGATTATCCAGCTGCTTTCAGCGTCTCACGGACCTGCAAGTGACCAAGGACTCAACAACGTCCAGCCAGCAGCACTGAAGAAACTCAGGCCTGGTTCTACAACCAGAGACAAGGATTAACAAAGAGCAACGTGACCTACACAACGGATCTACTCCACATCTCCAGCTACTCAAGGAAGCAGAACCAGAGAGCAACCCTTCTTCTTCCTTTCCACTGGTAACATGACTTGGGCAGAACAGAACATTAACAAACACGGTTAAACCAGACTGTTGAACTTTGTTAATGTGATGAGATCATAGGCTACAGTTCACTGTGTTTTAGATTTGTAAGAAGGTTTAGTTTGATGTTAGTGTCCCAACCTGCAGGATACTAACCATTCTTTAACATGAGACCTTGAAACACACACAAAGTGACATTAAGCCTACACACACACACATTAACACGGTCGGCCATTTTCCCTTTGTTCTTAACAAACAAAGAGTCCCACATGGCCTGGACTACATAGAACAGCCACCATGGCAGCCATCTTTGTAGTCCCCCCCCCCACAGATACACACGCACGCACACACACACAGCCTCCATCCACGCACATTCACATGAACATAAATCCATTTAGTTAGATTGTTTGTTGTGTGTTTTTACGTTTGTATTTTTATGAATAAATGCTTTTGAGTCATTAATAGCTATTAATATAATGATCCTGGTTTCTATTAAGATAATTGTTAATCAGACATCCAAATTAATAGTTTATTACAATTCATGAGACTGAATCAGAGAATTGACTATCTTTTCCTCTCAACCGAGAGGTGGTGCCCCGAAACTCTAAAACTTTTAATGAATACATAATTATTTCCAATAATTATTTATTCTTTCTGATAGTCAATTCTACCTGAAGAATTAGTGCAAGACACAACATTTATGGCTGCTGAGGCTAAATAAATCACACATTTTATTTGGTATCAGCGTAATCAACATTTTTATCATATGATATATATATTTATCATGAGACTAACTAAATCACATTTTATTTGGTAACAGTGTGGCACAACAATTTACACACCTGATTCTACTAATCAACTACTAGAGCTCTTGCTAAGGACATTAATTAGTAGAATCAGGTGTGTTAGTGCTTGGTTGGAACAAAGACCTGCACCCATTGTGGCTCTCTAGGACCAGGGTTGCCAGATGTTGGAATAGTTTAGTAACCACCCAGCTCACATCAGGTCTTGTGCATATAATAATATATATCAAGCTATCTCCTATCTCTCTATAGCCTGTAGAGTCAATAACTTCACCCTCACTGTCAAAATGTAACATTTATTCACATGGGGTGGCTCTTGGTTTGCATTTAGAGATTCAAAACGTCTCCAACATCTTCTCTATGGGTCCATCCAGCCTTTTTTAAACCATACAATGGCTTGTTGAGTTTATACACTAAGTACCTTCCGGTTGCTCCTTATATACCTCATAGTCCATAGGAGCATGGAGGTAAGCAGTCTTTACATTGATTTGGTGTAGTATAAGATCCTACAGCCACTTGCACCAATACTCAGACAGAGGTCATATGGGCTGTAGGTAAAAATGTCTTTATTCTCAATCACTTGACCATGCCCCTTTGCAACGTATCAGGCTTTATGAGTCTCAGATCCATCTGGGCTCTCTTCCACAGCATTTATCCAGCGACCTCCCACTGTTTGTTTGCCTCTTGGCAGTAGATTTGTATTCAAGACCGCCTAAACTGAGACCAAGACACTACCAACACCAGAGCATATCAAGACCAAGACCGAGACCAATAACAACAACAACAACAAAAGAGTCTACACCATATTTTCCTTTTTCACATGAGTTATAGCTGCTTAGGATAAATACTAGATTGTATTATATCAACTACAGGCACGTGTGAACTCACTAAAAATGTTTTCATTAAATGACAGAGATCTGTTGCATGACCACTATGCTATTTCTACATTATTAGAGGATTGATTCCTGGGTCCTGCTATCTCAAATACACCAGTAATAGCAATAAAGAAAACATTTAGCAAAGCAAAAATCCATTGCAATAAATAGGCCGAGGAGAGTATATAGACAAAATGTTGTATTTCGCATGTACGGCAGAAAAGTGATCGAATAGTGAGGTTTGCAACCTATTCTCTATGTTTCCATTACATTTTTCACCAGTCAGATAAAGTTACAGTAGGCGTTATTAACCGAGTTTTGTTGAGGAATTCTGGAGCGTACATCGTCCTCGCTGAGCTGCATCACAGTAAGCCCATTTTTCCTCCTTTGTTTCAGGAACACTACAGACACCAGCAGGGGGCAACATCACTTCTACACATTTTTATTCTGTTGTAGACTTTAATGCATTAATAACTGATGCTGACGTGACCCAACAGAGGTGGTCAGAGCAGCAGAACAGTGACTGTGCTGCAGCATTAACAGAACAGCACAATAATTCATAAAACAGGCCGGAGCAGGTTCATCCAGCTGGCTGAGTTAACACTGCTTCACCAAACTGTAGCAGAACGGAGCGGACAGGCGGAGGAAACTGGAGCAGAAAATCTGGTACACACACGCAAATAAAAAAAAACTCCACACCGGCATTGAGCTGGAAAGGAGCGAACAGAGCAGAGGATGCTGGGAGTTTGGGATTTGAATTGAGATTTTGAAGCATGAGAACCGACAGATCGACTCCGTGACGAAGGTTTTTAGGAGTCAACATTCTGGCGTCGTTTATCCACAGCGCCGGGCTATTTTACATCACAAAGCCTGATGAGAATCACGACACCAGAGCCAAAAATGATGCAAAAGTATTTTTCCTTGCAAAATATTCTACTCTTTGATTCCGGCGCTGGTTGATGCAGGATCCAGGAGCAGCTCAGTTCTGGTCCCTCGTGTCTCAGCTTGCTGCAGCAGCACTGGCGGCGGCGGCGTCTATTTCTGTCCAACAGTAAACAGATTTCAGTCTGCGGGGGTTTCCAGCTGCATGCAGCTAATTTCATCTGCTGTAGAGATTTATCCTCAAACTAACACTCAGATTTCCATGAATCCCCATCTTCTGTTGCACAGATTAAAAAAAACTCCTCTGCAGATTTGGTCTTAGATTAGCTAATGCTAATTTTTAGCTTGTTTGCTCTGGTAACTTCAGATCCAGACATCTGATGATTAAAATTCTTCAACCAGGTAAAAATAGTAAAAAAAAAAAAACTAAGATATAAACCGTGTGTCAAAAAATGTAAATTAACAGGCATCCAGTGTTGTTTCTTTACTCTCAAATTACAGATATATTCATAGGGCTGCTCAATTATGTAAAAAAACATTATCATCATTTAAAATCATTTGGTCACTATTGAAATCATGATATTTCAAAGACTTATTTTTTAGTTACTCAATGCATTTATTCAGCATGACTTTGTGCTCCTGTTTCAGATGTTAAACAGATTTGTTGTGTTGAGTCATGAATATCAACTTGTAGCAAATCTTGCCAATAATATTGCAACTGCTCCTTTTCAGATTCTTAAAACCTCAAGTGTTTCTATAAAAGAGAACTTTTCCAACCCTTTTTGTTAACCTTCTGCCATTTCTCACACTCTTTCCAGCACTCAATGTGGGAATATATTGTACATGTAAGTCTCTTTCAGAAATCATATAAAGAAAAATGGCAAATAACCGGCTTACACAGCCTTACATATTCATACCTACCTATCATCCTTTAAGACACTGCAAACCACTATTATCACTTGATTTTCTTCCCTTTTTAGGCTGATGTTGAATGTTTGACATGGTCACAGTTACTAAACTTTATGTAAACGTCCTGCAAATCAAGTCAGGAAACAACCTGCTCAGAACCGTCTGTCTACTGCTGTCACAGTCTGTAATTGGAAGGAGTTGATGATTTTTCTTATGTGTTCTTTAATGTTGTGTTTGCCAATTAACTCCAAACACAGCTGTGATGCATCGCCAATTAGTGAAGACACACGAGTCTGAGGTTTCCCTAATCAGAAGCTGGTGATCTGATAGGATTGAGGATCCTATATGAGACCAGAAGACCTGGCACAGGTTGAGGAGCTGCAGCCTTGTTGGTAAGAGCAGCCGTAGGTGTATAGAGGGGCTGCAGCCGAACATACCTATAAACTAGGCAAAAATGATGACTCCACCAATGTCTGAATACCTTAGTCACTTTCAACTAGTACATGAACAGTACCTGGATGGTTTACTACATCAGATGATATTTTGCAGTTTACAAGAGAACCACACTATGTATCCCAGAAGTCACCAGGAGGTCAATAACTGCAGTAGAAGGAGAACTTTTCCCTATATTTGCCAAAACTTTATTGAACATTAGGTTAATTACAATTTCAAGTAAGAATATCCAGTTTGTGTCCTTACATAAACATAAACTCCAGCAAGGCAAAAGGAAGAATAACCTTCAAGACTAATGTATATATATATAAGGCATCAAAACTATGAATGAAGACATTAAGATTCATTCACAAAAAGGTTTTAAAAAATTAAAAACACATGCTATCAACAAGTGTTAAATTCTAGGTGGATTAAATATTTAAAATTTATCATCTTTTCTGGTTACACCATTTGACATTTTATTTTGACTTTCTCATCTTGCCAAACATTACTAGTTTGCAACTGTCAAACCTTATTCTAGATTTTATTTTTTGAAGCTGGCAATGATCTGAAAGTCGTCAGTTTTCTTCTGGAGAGCAGGCTAATTACTCAGAGTAGACACACACACACACACACATGCTGTACTGGCCTCAGGCTGAACACACACACATACACACACACACACATACATATTAAAATGAGTGCTGAACATACTTAGGGCCAAACAAACACACACTGGTTGTATGTCAGGGGATCGATGCTCTAATCCACAGCAGAGCTGTTATTGATGAGTGAGCTACTGTGTGTTCAGCTGCTGCTTATGAGTCAGGGGGAGGAGATGAAAGCCGGCCGCCGCTTTGAGACGCTGTTTTTTTGCACTGATACGTTCATAAGTGAATGCAAAAACTGCTCTGAACTGCTTTGTTGGCTGCAGAGGAACCAACAGCAGACAAAGTAAAACAGAAGTGAAACGGATTACGTCTCCCTCTGTAGACTCGATGACATTTGGCTGCAGAATCCGCCTCTCACACCCACACGACCTCCACAGCTGCACAGCGTCTGGCTGCAAAGAGCTCAATGAAGATCTCACTATGAACACTTACATGGTTAAATCCAACAAACTAAAAACTCACCAGCTGCCAGAAAGTTTGTCCCACAAGTATGTAAAATGTGGATCAGTGTTTCCCAAAGCTGAAGATTCAACCTAAAATGTCTTTTTTGTCCAGACCAACAGTCCACAACCCGAAGATCATCAGTTTACTATTATAGAAGACTAAAGAAACCAATCGGAGAAAAGAAGCTGGAATCAGAAAATTTGGACATTTTCTTCTTAAAAATAACTCATTGAGTATCAAGATAGTTTCTTGATTTAATGTAATATTTGACAACTGCTCAATTAATTAGCTAATCATTGCAGGTCCAATGAACTAAATGAGGCCTCACAGATTTTCTGTTATCAGCTTTTACATTTGGACTCGCAGAATAAGTGAAAATTAAAAACATAAAAAGTTGTCAGTAGAGATGAGAGGAAACAAAGCTGGAAACGTCAGAATCAGCAATGATCCTGAATCCTGCAGATGGTCTCATTAAATAATAAGGTTTTCAGTTTTTCTGTGTTTTTACTGGAGTGATAAAGTCGTCTGTGTCTTTCATCCTGACTGATGTGACGCCTGTGGCCTTGTTTCTCTGTGAAAAGCTGCAAACACGGTGCTGTCTGACACATCCAGGTCAGAGCTTCAGGCAGCGTTAACGTGATGGAACAGGTGCCATCAAACGCCAGCAGATTACCCATAATTCACTGCAGCAGGGGCAGCAGCCAATGAGCAGCGGCTGAGGCTGTCAGATGATTGTCTGGGAAAGGTTTCACATTGGCTTTCAGGCTCAATGGAGATGATTCAGGCCTGACCAGAATCCATCAGTGGTGACCACCACCAGACATAGTTACTCTACACTGACTGCAAGCGACAGCCCAGTGCATGATGGGAAACTCCTGCTGTCGCCTGATCTGATTGGCTGCGGTTTCTACTAAAAACACTTGTCTAAAAACAAATCTCATTCCCTGTCTAACTGTAATATTTAATCCTGGATTATTTTAATCTGATGTTGTGAAGGTTTCATCTGTTAACACAAATATTTTGTGTAGTCAATAGTAATAATAATTAATATTATTATATAACACATATTAAAACAAGCAATCACACAGCTGTGTTTGGGGTTGTTGTCTTGTTGAAACTCACATTTCAAGGACATTTCCTCTTCAGCATAATGCAACATGACCTCTTCAAGTATTTTGATATATGCAAACTGAACCATGATCCCTGGTATGCGATAAAAAGGATAAAAAGAAACATCTCCATATCATGATGCTGCAGCATCATGCTTCACCCTCTTCAGAGTGAACTGTGGCTTAAATTCAGTGTTTGGTGGTCGCCTGACAAACTGTCTGTGGCACTTTGACCAAAAAAGAAAAAAAAAAAGAAGATCAGTCCACAAAATGTTTCTCCATTTCTCTTTAGGCCAGTTGATGTGTTCTTTGGCAAATTGTAACTTCTTTAGCACAAAGACAAGGGTGCTGCTGCTAACACTGCTGTTGCTCTCGTTGACTTTGGCACCTCTGTTAATGTTAAATTACTGCTGCTATTTCAGGAAGGGGGCACTTCTTTAGGTGTAATTTGACTACGATGTTCTTCACATCCTGATGTTTCACTAATATAAAGTAATGAATGTTTGTGTCCATCTGGAGAATGTGATATCTAATGTTTCTGAGTATAAAATCCAGGATCCGGGCACCAGACTTCCGGGAGACTTGGGATGTCTGTATTGTAAAGCATGTTACTGATATTTTACCGTGTAAAATATTACTTTTTCCCTTTAATGCATTACATTAGTGTGTTACAGCAAAAATCTAAATGCATTACAGTAATTTATTACTTTTGTAACACATTACTCCTAACACTGATTATTTCTACAAATGTCTAATGCACATACTTTATGCTTCATTTCATGCTGTGAACAATCACATCATTTCAGATCTGATTTCAGATCTGTAATCTCTTCTATCTGGAGCAGGTGTGAGGAGCAGAAACACACCTAGACTCTTTCTTGAAGTCACACAGCTGAGTTTGAACCTGGATCTTGCAGGAATGTTTCAGTGTTTAAAGTTCAGCATCGGGTCACTTTGTGTTTTTCATCCGACTCACAAAGAACCAGGAGGAGTCGATTTGTCTTGTTGCATATTTCTGAACACGGTTATCATCGGTGAAAAATCTCTCAGTGCTGCTGACTGGTAAATCATTAAGGTCTTGTTCAACAAGTCAGATCAATGTGTACCGAAGCTTCTTCTGAACAGGCTCATGCTGTGGACCTGAAGTATTATAGAACATGATGAATATGGCAGTTAAAAGCCCTGAGACTGTATTCACCATAAACTTTATTTACACCCTCATAAATATCATGTTGAAGTTGCTGCTGCAGTTTTTACTCCACAACATCAAAGTGTTTAAACTGTCACTGTGACACAGCTGCAGCTAAATGTAAAAAACATCCCAACAGGTGACAAGCAGGTTTATAAAAGTGTAAAAGTCAGCAGACTATAACATCATCGTCTGTCCAGCTGCCATTTCATTCATATCCTTTCTTTCACTACACAATGTAATATATAGTTTAAAAACCTTCACTATGATCATATAGAGATGTGGCAGTTTTAAGTAGTCAGAGCATCAGAAGACACAATTTCAAGATGGTTGAAATGTACAAAGAAAGAAAGAGTTGTATGTGGAGTTTTATACATCTGACTAAAAGACTGGAACATTTTGTAAAACTTCATCAAGTAAACGACTTACAGTCTGTGGAAAATATTTCTTATTGAATTAGAATTTAATCTAACTAGTTTTTGTTTAACTTGTCGCTCTGATTAATCAGTCATGTCGAACTGTTAAATGAACTGTTTCACAGAGAGCTGCAGCCAGATGCAGCTATCAGGTCTGACATGTTTTCAGCAGGTTTCTGGATGTTGTAAATATCAAACAGGCCTTGGGCTTCACTGCTGCGACCCTGGACTCTTATCAGGGAGAAGCAGGCAAGGCAGCGAACTGACATGTCCCATCAGTAACATTAAACAGCTATATTAACAGTAGACTGCATCTACAGCAACCTTAAGGTATGATGATGCATTCAAGGTACAGCTGTTAGTATACTCCATCTATAGAAAAATAAAGGGAAGATGATGCATTCAACGTATAGCTGTCAGTATACTGCATCTACAGCAACCATCAGGTATGATGGTGCGTTCAAGGTACAGGTATCAGTATACTGCATCTACAGTAACCAGCGGTACAGCTACTGGTACGGGCATGGCTGAAACTCAAGTCAACTCTAAACATTGTTTAAATATGAGATTATGATTGAAGATTTGTTGAGTCTCAGAAAACTTTCGCTGGAAGTCTGAACAGCTTGACAGCTCCGTCTCTTTTCTTTTGCAGCAGCAGCAGCATTTAATCCTGAATTCCTGAACTGAACCTCACAATATAATGAAAAGGAAAGATGAAACGAAGGAAAACCTGCTGAACAAACATGAACTTAAAGTATGTAAATATGTAACGAGTCCCCATGGATTTGGAAGTTCAGATTCTGAGAGTAAATAAATGGAAGTTAACAAAGTTTCTCTTTATCTCAAACACATCCTGAGACCAGGAATGTCATATCCACATATTGGTCTTTATATTACATCAGCTCCTGCAACTCATTCAGTGTCATGGAAACAGTTTGAACCTGTTATTCCACTGATAATATCACTGAAACCTGTTCAACAAATAAAGTTTTAAAGATTCCAGATATGTTTTATTAGCTGAACTGCTGCTGTGGCCTTGGAGATCTTCACTGCTGAAGATCGATCACTCAATTAATTTACGAGCCACATTTCCCAGTGAAGCATCTCTCTCAGGGGTGCAATGATTCAGCAGAAGAGTCGTTACCTTCACCGCAACAGAAATATACAACCTCAGGAGCTCAGGGGGCGGGGCCGAGGCTGCATATTAAATGAGATTAAAGAGTTCTGTATTAAGCAGGCTGTCCTGGGTTCTGTGTGTGTGTGTGTGTGTGTGTGTGTGTGTGTGTGTGTGTGTGTGTGTGTGTGTGTGTGTGTGTGTGTGTGTGTGTGTGTGTGTGTGTGTATGTGTGTGTGTGTGTGTGTGTGTGTGTGTGTGTGTGTTTGTGTGTGCAGCAGTGTTGGGCAAGTTACTTCTACCAGTGTGCTATTTATTACTTGTTACTGTCATTTCACAGTAAGTTGTTACATTACAATATTACTGTATTTAAAATGTAAGGCATTACAATTCTATTGCATTACTTTGAAGTTACTCTTTATAAAATAGCAGTAAATATGGATTCATCAATCTAAATATAACTCTATAGCTTTGTTATTATTGCTGATAGTTTTCATTCAGCTGCTGATTCCACTGTTAAAGTGTTTCTCATGTTTTCAACAAGTCTCCTAACCTCTTGATGCTTCATTTATCTGTTTTGTGGTTTTAGCTCCACTCTCATGCTCTACTTGCTTCCTTATTAATTTCATGTTACTATGGCACCTCTGTAAATGTTAAATTACTGCTGCTATTTCAGGAAGTGGACACTTCTTTAGGTGTAAATATGTGTAGTGAATTTATATTAAGAGAAACAAAAAAGAATGACCACTTTAATCCAGGTTAGAAATGCATTGCAATGCATGTTACTGACATTTGTACAGAGTGAAATATAACCAGTTTTTTGCCTTACTTTACTGAGTTATAACAAAAAGCAATAAATTACAGTAATGTATTACTTTTGTAATATGCAGGAGGTAAAGGGGTGATTACCTTCAACTGTTTTTAGTTTTCAGTCCTCTAGGTTTCTCCAGAAGGCCACAGAGGCAACTGCTGACATACACACACACACAACTACTTTGTGTCATGTGCACAGATAAACACACACACTGTTTATTAATGAGCGATACATATTTGTCAGTGTGTCTGAGAAATATGTGACCTCTGATTGACCCAAAACACACACACACACACACATACACACACACACAGCCATCTGTCAGCTTCAAGGTTGCCATAAAGAAAACAAGAAGGGGCCCCGCTTCACTAAATGTAAACTCAACCAAACATTCACATTTAACACTATCTGAGGAGAGAGGAATGGATTCAGCTCAAACCAGACCAGGCCGACAGTCCCAGCCTTCACTTTAACCCTGAGACGCCACAAACTGTTACATCAGAAAATATCAGCACTGTTTCACTTTTACAAAGAGCATTGCCAGCGTTGGTGTACACCCATCAGAACCAAAATAACAAGCCCACTGATCCCTGAGCTCCCTCCACCCTGCCTGTGTGTGCTCCCTCTCTTTGTTTGTGTGTGTGTCTTCTCCTCAGGCAGAGGATACTACCCCACCATTGCCAGTTAGTTGGGAAATATGAAGGAAGTAGGGGAGAAAATGGTGTTGGCCAAGCTGACCTTCATCATGGACAACAACTCCCACCCCTACATGTCCCTCAGCAGCTCCTTCAGCAGCAGACCAGCAATGTGTCACTCTGTTGCTTCAGTTTTGTTGCATGGCCGTTTTGTGAAAATCATGCCGTTGCGTCCCCGCCCATACACGAGCAAGCCTGCCTGTATGGTGTTCTTTTTCTCTCATCATCCATGTCTGAGATCACCACCGCCATTGCGTTCTACTACTGTGAAAGCCCGAAACACCACCGTCATTTCTGGGTACATAATACCCTCTGGAGTCATTTCTGGGTTCATGGTACCCTCTGGAGTCATTTCTGGGTACAAGATACCCTCTGGAGTCATTTCTGGGTTTATGATACCCTCTGGAGAAATTTCTGGGTACAAGATACCCTCTGGAGTCATTTCTGGGTTAATAATACCCTGGGCTGGTTTCAACACTTCCTGGACGACAAAGCTTCTAGCGCTACTCCAGGCTCAGTTTGAGAGCTTGCTAGCAAAAATGTACATCTAATGGCGTCTTTCCATGGACTTTGCATGTAATCTCGTCGTGTGACAGCAGCGTGAGCACGGCTTAAGAAGGAGCGGTGCCGTAGCACCTTCATCCCGACCGTTCTCCTGATGGCTCCATGAACCAATGTTTTGTACATAAATGGACATTTTTTTCATCAATATCCTTACCTCATGCGCAACTGAAGTAGTAATGGTACTTTATTATTTATTCATAATTATATTTATATCATTGTCATTATGTCGCAATATTTTTATACCACCAGTCACTTTACCTATAAATACTTTTAAATAAAGCACTTTATTTTTATATTCTCAGTACTTTTCACTCTTTTTGCACATTGCTGGTTTGAAAGTTGATTTGTTGTTGTTTACTGTGTTATTTGTAACCTCTACTTACTTTTCTTCTTTGTTTTGTGATTTGCTGTAACAACTAAATTTCCCTGTTGTGGACAGGAACATGTCAGTGAGCCACAACGTAGCACGGGTGGCATGTTCCTTCATCACCATGCAAACACACACACACACACACACACACATACACAGTTCTGCTGCCAGAAATACTCACTACAGCACCAAATCTGTATTATTCCACTGCTGAAAATAGTCCCTGACAAAACGCATCACTTCCTCCTGTTCTGTGTTTTTGTTAGAATCGACAGTGACCAGCTGAGACTTTTCTAAAACAAAGTGATTTATTTCTGAGCTGTGAGCAAGAGAATGTTGTGGGTTTTCTTTGTTTCTTGTGTATAGAATACAGCTTTATATCCTTTAACACATTTAGAGAAATGAGAAAAGGCCAGGAATAAATTCTGCTGAAAGTGTAAAGAGACAGAATTAGGCTCCGCCTCCCACTGGCTGTTTACAGGCCTGAAGTCTGAGCCGTGTTAACCACTTCTGGTTCTGTCACGTTTCTCCTCCTGCACCTCCTTATGAAGGACAAGGAGCAGACATACATCAGAATTCAGTTCCTTACTGTCTGTGAGAAATGAAAGAAACTTTATCTTCTGTTTCTTTCATCCTCTATTGACAAATCCACCTTCTACGTTTAAGCTTTTCAGCTGATGTCCTTGAAAATGCAGCAGAATGAAGAGTTGAGTCTATCAGCAGCGTTACAGCAACCAGAGGCAAAGGTCAGAGGTCACAGCTGCTGTAAAACTCTCTGTGTCCTTAACGTGACTGAAAGACTAAAAAAAGTCATTGAAAGAAAACTTTTACTTTTATATTAAAGGTGTCATGTCTCGTCGTAAATGTTAAGTTATCACTCGTGTTGTCTTGTCGTTCACTTCCTGTTTTATTTTGAAATGACTCTTCCCTCTTGTTTCAGGCACCTTTGCTTCCTGCCCTTGTGTGTTTCCCGCCACTGTGATTGCCTTCCCCTGCCCTGATTGTTTTCACCTGTGCCCTGTTACCTTGTCTATATATTGTCTGTGTCTCCCCTTGTCCTGTGCCAGTTCGTCATGTCCCATGCCTCAAGAACCAGCGCCCAGCTCCTTGTCCTTTCAGGTTTTGTGTTTTGTTCTAGTCTTGTTTCGACAGCCTTTTCTTTGTTACTTTGTTCTAGTTATCATTAGTCCTGTTTTCCTCATAAGAGTGAATTTATGTTGGTACTTTTAGAGAATAGTTTAGTAGTGAATTTTGTTATCCTCGTAAGAGTGAATTTTTGTATCCTCGTAAGAGTGAATTTTTGTTGTCCTCATAAGAGTGAATTTATGTTGGTACTTTTTAGTTTAGTTTAGTAGTGTTTTTTCCTCCTTGAGAGTGACTTTCATTTTTTGTACAATAAAGACTTTCCCTTTTTGAACGTACTGTGAACGAGTCGTGCATTTGGGTTCAGCCTCCAGCCCCCGCCTTGTGTCAAAAGGTTCATTTAGTGATTTTTAACAATCAGTGAAGCCAAGTAAATATCAGATCTAAAGTTTCTGACTTTGAAAATTGAAATTTTTATATTTATTTATATCAGTTTTTTTCTTTGTCCATGAGCGTGGCCTGTCAGCAAGCCAAGGTCCACAAACGCACTAATGCCCCACTGGAGCCATTTCACATCCTAGAGAGGCAGTTTGACCACGTTAACGTGGACCTGTTGGGTCCGCTTCCATCCTCTAAGGGTTTTACTCACCTCTTCACCATGGTGGACAGGACCACCAGGTGGCCAGAGGTTGTGCCCCTGTCTTCCACAACAGAGGAAGTGGCCCGGGCATTCATCTTTGCCCAGTTTGGTACGCCCTCAGACCTGACATCTGACAGGGGGTCCCAGTTTACCTCTGAATTATGGACGGCGGTGGCAAAGAGCCTGGGGGTGAAGCTTCATCGCATCATGGCGTACAATCCGCAGACTAACGGACTATGTTAGCGGTTTCACCGCTCGATGAAGTCTGTTCTTCGGGCCACGTTCACAGACGCTTCCTGGATAGATCGTCTGCCGTGGGTCTTGTTGGGCCTGTGTTTGACTCCAAAGCTAGACCTCCAGTCCTCATCAGCAGAGCTGGTGTTCGGCCAGCCATTGAGGCCACACATGCTGAGGTTAACCGGAGACTCTAAACTGCCCATAGGTGTGAATGGTGTGACTGACTAATTCTACTCTGTGACGTTGAAATTACTTACAATGGGGGAAATAAGTATTGGACACGTCAACTTTTTTGTCATTACATTTATTTCCAAAGATGCAATTCATCAATGTGTTAGAATGGCCCAGTCAATCACCTGACTTAAATCCAATTTGTGGAAAGAACTAAAGAAAAGGGTTTCCCCATTGTAAAAGTGCAGTGTGTCAGATTTATCAGCATCCCATATCACATCAACATCAGAATTGATTATTACTAGATGCTGGTATAAACTACAAACTGTACCTTATAATACATGTTACAGTCTTTAAATTCGCAGAAGGTTCCAAAAGATTAATAAAGGAACAGCTCAGCAGAGGCATGAACAGATGTCTGATAATGAGTAAACTGAACTTCAAGCACCATGTTAATAACGTAAAAATGCAATACATGTTGTAATCAATACCCGTTATTAGGGGTGTGACGAGACGCTCAGCTCAGCTCACGAGACGAGACCCCAGATTGGGTTCACAAGATCGGGACGAGACAAGATTTTAAGAAAAATAAAATTACAAATTATATGAATGCCTGGACAACAGAGTTTTATTTAACTGAGTTGTAGTGATGGGAATTGTCGTTCACTTTGAAGAAGTAGTTCAGTTCAGATCGTTCAGTAAAAAGATCCGTTCATTTCATTCAGCGCACACGGGGGGGTGCAGAGAGCGTGTGTGTATATGTATGCGTATATGTATATAATAATAAACAAAATGATTTCTGATTCATTGGTTATTTTAATAAGGGTAATACTTATAACAATATTTTTATTATTATTAATATCAGTATTATTGTTTTTAACTAGTTTTAACTAGCTTTTAATGTAAAGTGACTTTGAGTTGTTATTGTTTTTAACCAACCTTTACTGTAAAATGTTTGAGTTTTAAAAAGCTATATAATTAAAAAAAAAAAAAACGACACGTACACCGACAGTTCAAGAACGAACCGTACACTGAACGGCTTCCCTTTAAAGTCATTCAGTGGATTCGTTCAGAACTATTTCACGGGAAGCCGTTCACTAAATGGCTCAGACCTACGGGCAAGTGGTTCAGTGAACGGTTCGCACCCACTAACAGGGAAGCGGATCAGTGAACGGCTCGCACCCACTTCGAGGAAAGTAGTTCAGTGAACGGCTCGGTGAAGCACCACGCATGCGCCGCGTCGTACGCCGCGCTGTACGGCATTGTTTGCATACAGTCTCTGCATATTGTCCGTGTCTTACCATTTATCATTTCTGCCGGGAACCCAAAATGCTGCCAAACAAACGATTTAAAAGTGGCGGGGGCGTCGTCAATAGTAATACCCGTGTTTTCCGTCATTCTGGCTGCTGGGTGGATAAATCTCGCGAGACAGAATTTTAACGCGACGAGCAATCTCGTCAAATCACATCTCGCGAGATCTCGTCACACGAGATCTCGTCACACCCCGTTATACATTAACTGTAATATGTGTTTGATTGTAAGGTCTGTGTTCTATGGTCTGTGTTCTCTAGGAGATGTCACACCATTGACTGATTGTTTGATTGATTTGTTGCTCTTCAAACCAGATATCTATCTTATTAGTGACACCATAACTACAAATAAAACCAAGGAGGTTTCTCCTACTTCCTTCACCCACACAGATTGTTCTTTTTATCTAAATGTCATGTGTTAAACTTTGCATGTTCACACTTTTCTATTGAAGCAGATAACTGACTGACTGACAGCAATAATGACGACAACAACATGGTCCGGAGGAGAAAAGGTCAAGACCAACAGCATTAAAGGTCAAATTCAACTGGAATAATGAGGAGGAACTGTAACTGCCTGTTGTGTTTGTGCATGTTGGCTTAACTCAGTTTAATTTGTAGAAGAAGAAGCAGAAACTGCTGCAGAGCAGTTATCAGCTCAGGTTTCTTTCTTCCCTGTTGTTTGGTTTATATGATTTCCACCATTTATCTTGGACACAAGCCAATGGATTTCTAAAGTTATTGAATTCCTGTTCCTGTCAGTTTTGTCATGAACTTGATGAACCTCCATATCACAACTTAATTCAGAGAGCAGAGAGGCCCCCTGATTCTTCCTGATTCTGATAAAAAAAAGCTGTTCTAACACTGGAAACCCATTGAACTGGTCCTTTAACTTTCAGCAGACATTAAATTGATGGAGATAAACCTTAGACAAACCTCAGTCCTGTTTCTGTTAAACATGTTTAAAGAGGCTCTGAAGCTAAAACGAATGACGCTTCAGCCTCCAAACGAGTCAAATCAAACAGAACAGTTCCCACAGAGTCAAAGTCTTCTTTATTTCTGTTTCTACAGCTCAACGGGGAAAACTGGGACATTCCTCATTTATCTCAGAGTGACTTTATATCATAATTTAGACTTTTTTATATCATAACTTGACTTTTTAGTCTGCTGAAGCCTCATATAAGGCAGAGAAGAAGAGGCTGAGAACATGGATGTAAACAATGCAGCTTTGAAAATATCTAGAAAGAGAGGAAGGAAATGATTTTTTGTGAGACCTCGAGGATACACAATACTTTTTATGTGAGAAAAACAACTTCTACATGACTTTGTTTTAAACTCAATCACGTCCCTCCAAGCAAAAACAGAAACATCAGGAAAATGTAGTGACAGACGGCAAATGGGATGAGATATTTAATTACTTGCCTACAAATACTTCAAACTGAAGAGCACCTCATAAAAAGGAACTCATATATTTATTTACCTCTATGAAAATTTAAGTCACGTGCCTGTTTTAAAATTGTTTATCCAAGAGCAGTAGCTGAGTCCTCGGAGGACACTCGTCTGCTGGGAAATCATGTGTCTTTGGGGACAGAAAGTGGAGCAGAACGTCCTCCTGACAGCTTCATTAGCAGGAATCCCATCGAGTCTCTTCCACTACAACCCAGAGTTACAATAAACAAGATATGTGTTAAAAGGTAGAGGAATCATTTTAACCAGCAGAGTTTTAGTGGTTTGGAGATGATCATCTTTGGCTCATTGATCAATTAATTAATTTCTTTAGTTAGTGTCACATTTTCTACACCTCTTTTCCCTCACTACACTCTAAAATGTAACTCGGAGGATCTATTAACATCACTTGATTTAATACATACATGCAAGTTCTGATCAAGTAATAATGTTGGTAATTACATCAACTTAATTTACAATGTCACTTAAATACACTCAAATTTTATTGTTGGTATATTTAAACCTAAATTCAAGTTGACATAACTTAATAAACTTAGCTTGGTACCATTTTTCTCAACAGTGACTTTTTCCATTTTAAGTTTCCTCTGTCTTTCTTTAAAGCTACATACAAAACAATACGAAAAACAAAAAAAGAAGATTTTTTTTCTTTAAAATTAATGAAATTGCTTGCATTGTTACTGTAATTAACTAGACAACAAGTACTTTAAAATAACATGGTAAAGTCAGTTGATTTAAAATTTTTTTTGAGTTACCAACTTAAAAACTTAATACATTGTTACATTGAAAATTAGCTTCTAATAAAACCTTTCTGTGTCACACCCAGCAGCAGTAATATGTGTGGCCGTCTGTAGCCCACCAAGCCTCCGATCGTCCACTGATCGGAGGCTTGGTGGTTCGATTCCCAGCTCCTCTCTGCTCCATGTCTCTCAAAAACCAAGCATTATGATGTTAGCCGGTTTAGCTGCAACTTTATTGATATGATATGTAGATTGAGATCTGAATTATAAACATGAATTGTAGCCTTCCTTTTTTTTTTTTTTACAATAATGTATTTCTGTATGTCTCTCTTTATCTCAATGTGTGTACAATTTGTCTATGAAGACTATGTAACAGTCCAACACACCCTCATTTGGCTATTGTTATACTTCATACAGGCACTGCAATAGTCATCTTAAACCACTGCAGCAGCAGGACAGACAGAAAGGGCTCTTCAAAAAGATGTTTAGACGGTTTGTGAGTTCACTCATGATGTAAAAAAAACTGAACAGAATAAATTAATCTTCAGTGATTATTTAAAGGAAGAAGAAGGTAATTGTCACACGGGTCGTTGAGTTTTTTTTTTTTGTCCTGTCTCCATGTTGTTGTGTGACTTCCTGTTTTATTTTGGAAATTAACTCTTCTCTCGTTTCAGTCTGATTGTCTCTCCTGATTCCTGATTGTGTCCACCTGTTCCCCATTTCCCTCTATGTATTTATAGTCAGCATCTCCCTTTGTAGTAGTAGATTTAGTTTAGTTCAGGCCCAATTTAAATATTTTTGTTTGTCCCTCTCTTTTGGAGGCACTTTTGGTTTTGTTCCCTCTTTTTGGAGGCGCCTTTTGTTTCCCTGGTGTTGCCCGGTGTGTAAAAATATAATCTTCTGCATCATCCCGCTCTTTGCATTCGAGTCCTCTGTTTTGAGAGTCCCATTTTTCAGTAATTTGCCTTTGCACATATGCTGGACAGGAAGTGAGTTTTTTTTTTAAATGAAGCTGGAGTTTTTGCTCCCACATGTTGAAAATGTTTGTCCAATTGCAGTTTGCATCTCTGAGCTTTAACATGTTGATAGTGAAGAACAACTTCACATATAATGAACAAGGGAAACCACGTCCTCACAAACACACTGTCGACGGTTCTCCTCTGGATTTTAAAGAATAACGTCAACATGTTTGTGAATGTGGAAACCAAACAGTGACAACAAAACCAACAAAATCATCTTTTCTCATCTTCTGAGAACAAAATGCTGGCTTCATGTCCGTAGAGAAGCTGCAGTTGAGAACGTGGACTAATCTACAGGAGATCATGGGCATCAGAGTAACTAACTACGAAGAGTAAGAACAATTAAATTTTAGCATTCACACACACATTAGGCCAATAACAATACGCCAACTCACAATCCATTTTTATCATGATTTTTAACCCAGGGTTCAATACACCCCAGGCTACACCTGCAAGCATCTTCCAACTGTATCTACTGTTTCTACGGTAGCTGACAGGGGCGAACACGCCACAAAAAGCAAAATGCTGCAAACAGAAATTATGCAAAACCAAAAACACACATAAAACAAATGCAACAAAAACACTGCAGTAGAAAAATGATGCAATCACAAAGGCAAAGCAGAAGCCTCACAAACCCACCAATCAAATACAAAACAAAAATGATGCAAATATCAAAAACTACACAACTGCAAGAGGGAAACAATGCAAATTCACTCCATAACCCACTGCAGTTACACAAAAACAGCAGCATTTCATTTTCACTCAGGTCCGAACAGCACACGGTGCACCACGAGCAGAGTGTCATTTTTCCTTGGCAACAAAAACGGACCTCGACTTTGACTGCGACTTGCTGGGTTTTTTATGTTTGTGTATCTGCTTGATATCATATCATGTGACTTGGTCAGGACTGTAGGAGAACTAGGAGATTGAATGAGTGTGTCGGGATTGTGCCTTCTTACACTGCAAGACAGGGTGGTGGTAGCATGGTTTTGGTTTCAATACACATATCGTTACAGGCCTAACATACACATACAGGTACTGGTCATATAATAAGAATATCATGAAAAAGTTTATTTATTTCAGTAATTCCATTCAAAGAATGACACTTGGATATTGAATACATTCATTTCACACAGACTGACATATTTCAAGTGTTTATTTCTTTAAGTATTGACAATTATAATTGATGACTAATGAAAAACCCAAATTATGTATCTCATAAAATGTGAATATTGTGGAAAGGTTACATTGAATAATATTGAAGAGGCCTGGTGCCAAATCAGCTAATTCTAATCAGCTAATTAACTCAGTGCAACTGCAAAGGCATTTAAATGGTCTCAGTCTAGTTGTGAATTCTACACAATCATGGAAAAGATTGCTGACGACCACTGCCACAAAAGGTCATTGCTCAAGAGGCTGGCTCTTCACTGAGTTCTGTGTCCAAGCACATAAATAGAGAGGTGAAGGGAAGGAAAAGATGTGGTAAAAGTGTACAAGCAATAGAGGAATAATCACACCCTGGAGAGGATTGTGGTACAAAACCCATTCAAAAATGTGTTTGAGATTCACAAAAAGTGGCCTACAGCTGGAGTCAATGCTTCAAGAACCACCAACACAGACGTATGAAGACATGAGTTTCAAGCAGCTCTTAAACAAGAGACAGCGTGAGAATCATCTCACCTGGGCTGAAGACAAAAAGGACTGGACTGCTACTGAGTCGTTCAAGGTTACATTCTCTGATCAAAGTAAATTTTACATGTCCTTTGGAAATTAGAGTCCCAAAGTCTGGAGGAAGAGAGGAGAGGCACAGAATCCATGCTGCTTGAGGTCGAGTGTAAAGTTTCTACAGTCAGTGATGGTTGAGGATGCCATGGCAGCTGCTGGTATTGGTCCACTGTGTTTTCTTAAGTCCAAGGTCAACACAGCTGACTACCAGGAGGTTTTAGGGCACTTCATGCTTCCTGCTGCTGACCAACTTTATGGAGATGCAGATTTCATTCTCCAACAGGAATTAGTACCTGCACACAGGGACAAAGCTACCAGTACCATGGTTTAAGGACCATAGTATCCCTGTTCTTAATTGGCCTGCAAACTCACCTGACCTTCACCGCACATAATCTCTATGGGGTATTGTAAAGAGGAGGTTTGTGATACACCAGATCCAACAATGAGAAGAGCTGAAGGCCACTATCAGAGCAACCTAGCAGTGCCGAAGACTGATCAACTTCATGCCAATTTACTGCAGTAATTCAAGCAAAAGGAGCCCGACTAAGTATTAATGCTGTACATATCTTTCATGTTCATACTTTTCAGTTGGCCAACATTTCTAGAAAACGTTTTCTGAGATACTGAATTTGTCGTTTTCATTATTTGTCAGTTATAATCATCAAAATTAAAGAAGAAACATTTGAAATATATCAGTCTGTTTGTAATTAATACATTTTCACACATTTCACATTTTGAATTCAATTACTGAAATAAATTTTAATGATATTCTAATTATATGACCAGCACCTTGTAAAACAAATCACATTCACATACTATGGTCAAAACATTACACACTTATTATATATGTATATCTAGCTGGTACATGAGACACTTTGCCAATGATGGAGCAACATTCATGTCTGTGTCAATTGATGAATGGAAGTCTGACACAAAACTTCTGGTTTGATGTAAGACAATTCTGGCCATGTGTTAAGAGGAAGAAATAATGTAGAGTTTATGTTGGGTTAATAATCTCTGGCAACTTCCTATTGTCTGTGAATGTGTTTTTCCTCAACACTAACCGATGGAAACCAGCAGCTTCCTGAAAGCAATTTAAAAACAGATACCGTTCTCTGGACATCCTGTGATCCAATAAAAAAAACATTGATTACTGCTGCTTTAAAGAGAAAACAGAAATGAATGTTAAAACATGAGGTCTGACTCTACTGACCTCAGTAGACTTGTTCAACACTTTCTGTAACTAACACATCACGGACTGATGAAGCCAACACATAGAGCGAGTGATAAGTGCAGGACTGAGCCATCGGCTGCCTTTTCTCTTTGAGAGTTGCTGTGGACACTGCCAACCCTGTGAATGTTTGCAGCCTGGCTCCCTGCCTCCTCTCTGCTGGGTCCAACTCAATCTGTCAACGGCTCTGAGTCCTCTCAATTAGTGGAGCTGCAAAGTGGAGCCAGAACAGCCCGGTGTTTTTATCCCAGCCAATCTGCCACAGCAATTTATTGAAAACTACCAATTTATTAATATCGGTTTCAAAAGGGAACCAAGCTGGAGTGCTGCTGGACGGCTGATGCTGCAGCTAATTCAGAGCTGGAAGGTTTATAATAAGAAGAAATAAAAGGCTGTGTTCAAACACCAGCATTTAAGTGATGAGACTTAAAAAGAAAACATTTAAATGCTTTTTGTGAATCCTGAGCCATCTGGGTGCATGTGGACAGTGTTCATCAGACTTTGAGTACAAACAGTTCCACTTCCTCTCAGGCTCATTGTCTGCGCTCCGCCCGTTTTACAGGAAACAGTCGACACCCACAATGACCAGGACTGTGTCGGGTCTACAGAAACACTCAGTGTGTCACAGATCAGCTGTTCTGTGTTGTGTTTGTGTCTCAGGGCTTTCGGATGAGGTCATTTTTCCTCTGTAACAGCTGGTGGGTTTAGTGTCTGTACACAGCTGGATCTTTAAGCTACCATTTGATTTCATGTTTTTATATTCATAGGTTGTCAACAAACACAATCAGATTCTACAAATTCTGTTTGTTCCTATGTAGAGAGTCTGATCTCTCTCATTAACAACTGTTAACTCACTGTATGTATAAATATATATATATATATATATATATATATATATATATATATATATATATAAATTCTCTCAGCAATTGCTTTAACTTCTGGATATTCAGCAGCATTCCACAATGGACAAACAGCTTTGCTGCATCTTTACTGAACTCCAACCATGGACCACTACAACGACAAACACTTGTTCTGAATGTTCATATAAACAGAGACTAATGTCTAAAAATGGGGAACGTGGATGTTAAGGAAATTATATGATTCTCTACAGAGGTGAACATCAGTAATCTCAGGTGCGTCCAGGCAACCACCCTACATATAGAAATCCTCAGACCAGATCAACTCTAAAAAATCAAACTGGCAAATTCAGTTTCTAAAACACTCACTAAAACAGAGATGCATCCAATTCTAACATTTTAACTGATTGCGTAGATTTGTGCACTCACTAATTTTCAAAGAAGGGAAACACATCTATATCCAACCTGCTGCTGTATAATATACTGTACAGGTGCCTGGAAAAAAACTCAAAAAAATATCCTGTAGGAATAATTGACAATGTTATTTTCCACCATCATCTGTAACATGAATGCAGTAATTGTCAGGGTTCAGCTGTTGCCTCCATATCATCATAGATCAGCTGTGGAAGGGCAGGGGAGGAGGCAGATTCGTGTCTGCAGACTGAACTCTTCATCTCCATAAAACATCACTTTAATGTCCAACTATCATTGGTCTGACTCATTTTCATTCTCAGCTCAAAACACTAATGGACTTCTTCATTTCCTTTTATTTATACCTCGATCTGCTGCAACTGGCGTCTGGGAACCTGTTGCATGCCGCCATCCTCCTCCATCACACCATGCGGCAGCCATTTTGAGCAGGAGTACACAGCGAACATGTAAGATAATCTGCAATAAAAGTGCACATCTATAAACCAGCGACCAAAATGGACCCTGAGACAGCGCTTGAATCTATTATTCCTCTCTGTCATTTCAAAGAGAGTCTTCCCAAAACGCTTGTGACAGCTGGCTCTATCTTCCACTCTATCACAGGCTCCTGCCAATAATCCTTCTTCCCGACATGCCGCTGCCTCAGATACACGCTGGTACAGACAGGAGGCTTCTGGTGCTGTTAAGAACTCTGTTTGTGTTCCTTCAAAGGAAACGTGGTCTCGTCTCTGCAGCTTTTCTCACAGGCACTGCTGAATTTAAACAAGAAAGCAGCATTCGCCTGGAGAGTTGCTGTTTGATGCACTGTTTGGATTAATATGGCTATTTAAGCAACAGTGACCTTTGACCTGCAACTGTGGAAACAATCTGATGCATCTGCAAAACCTTGAGCATTATATATACATTATATATATATATATATATATATATATATATATATATATATATATATATATATATATATATATATATATATATATATATATATATATATATATATATATATATATATATCAGTGGCGATTTGTGATCTTTCAAACAGGGGAAGCTCATATTTGCCGTACATCATAAACGTGTTATTTACAGACATCCCAAGTTCCAAAAAGTCATTTCAGGGAGATGTTTGTCGTTTATAGAGATGTTTACCAGAACTTCTGGGAGACTTGGCCCAATGTTAGCATTGTTAACCATCAGGATGCTAGCTGGTCACTCAGACCTAGCAGAGTATGATTGCACTTTCGAACAAAAAGGTAATTAAAACTAGAACAATAACAATAAGAACAAGGAAACTTTAATATTTATAGAACAATGAAATATGTGAGTGTGATTTATTTACAGTGTAAGAGTGAATTATTTCACTCTGGAAAGGCCAACAAATAGTCTCTGTTTGTCATTTGACTTCACATGGAAAATCTGTGATGGGACTGAAATCGTGCAGTTGAGGTGACGTCATGCAGACAAGTCTCCCGGAAGTTCTTGAGAGTGGCTCTGTGATGCCCGTGAGTTGGGTAAAATATCCCGGATTTTATACTATGCGAGTGTTTTTTTTATAAATATGCAACGCGAGTGAGAGTGTGCAGGCAAAACAGTAACTCGTGAATTATACGTGGATCGCTTCGATTCAATTACGCAGGCACGCGAGCGAGAGAGAGACACAATCGGTTACCATCTCCATGAAATGACTTTGGAACCTAGGGTGGTGTCTGCCATATATAGTTTTGAAACCTGTCAGTCAAACTACATTCTGCTTTTCCTCCAATCACCATGCATCACCACTACATTCTGATTTTCCTCCAATCACCATGAGGCCCCGCCCACACTCCATTGACTCCCAGAGACGCTCAGCGTCCGGGCGGGCTCTAATTTTCAGCATTTATCCAATGGGCGCTGAGTTTCAAGACGATTAAAAAAAAAGCCCCATTCACTCTCAGAGACGCTCAGCGTCTATGGGGAAATGCATTGACCAGAGACCAGGAAGCGGTATGGGAATGTACGGACATGTCATTTATTTATTTATGACAAGTAGCTGATTCTGAAAGAACTCGTCTTCAAGATGAACATGTTCTAACAGATTTATAGTCAATAAAATGTTAATACAGCTGCACAAATTTTGCCATTTATTTTTTGACAGCGCAGGGGAAGTTCAGGCTTCCCTTGCAGTCTTAAAGAAATCGCCACTGATATATATATATATATATATATATATGTTATCAATATTAAACAGCAGCTTTTGTTCTTTGCATTATTTGAATACCTTCCTGTTTCTGTCTGTAAGTGTGCACACACACACACACACATACACACACACACATTACAAAGAATATCTGGCCATTCGGGATTAGGTGTTTGATGAAGACAAGGAGCAGCAGTGAAGACACCCAATGAAATAAAGTTTGTGTTGATGTTGTCACTTTATTTATAGAAAGTAATGAGACTAAAGCTGTCTGTTTTTGAGTCTTTGTTGAGGAGAGGTCACCTGGTGAGAGGATTAGTCAAGGAAGCGAGGAGACAAGGAAGCGAGGAAGTGATGAAACAAGGAGACGAGGAGGCAGGCCAGTGAGGAAGCGAGGAGACGAGGAAGCGTGGCAAGGTGACAAGGAAGTGAGGACACAAGGAGGTAGGGATGCATGAATATGTGAATGTTAGCAGCAGTAGTAGTAGTAATAGTAGTAGCAGTAGTAATAGTGGTGCTATTAGTAGCAGTAGTAGCAGTAGTCATAGTACTAGTAGTATTAGTAGAACTGGTAGTATTAGTAGCAGTAGTCGTAGTAGTATTAGTAGCGGTAGTAGTTGTAGTAGTGTTAGTAGTAGTAGCAGTAGTATTAGTAGCAGTAATATTAGTAGTAGTAGTAGTTGTAGTAGTGTTAGTAGTAGTAGCAGTAGTATTAGTAGCAGTATTAGTAGCAGTAATATTAGTAGTAGTAGTAGTTGTAGTAGTGTTAGTAGTAGTAGCAGTAGTATTAGTAGCAGTATTAGTAGCAGTAATATTAGTAGTAGTAGTATTAGTAGCAGTATTTAGTAGTAATAGAATTAGTAGCAGTATTTAGTAGTAGTAGTAGTTAGTAGTATTAGTAGTAGTAGTATTAGTAGCAGTATTTAGTAGTTGTAGTAGTATTAGTAGCAGTAGTATTAGTAGTAGTAGTATTAGTAGCAGTATTTAGTAGTAGTAGTAGTTAGTAGTATTAGTATTAGTAGCAGTATTTAGTAGTAGTAATATTAGTAGCAGTATTTAGTAGTAGTATTTAGTAGTAGTTAGTAGTATTAGTAGTAGTAGTATTAGTAGCAGTATTTAGTAGTAGTAGTATTAGTAGTACTACTACTAATACTACTACTACTAAATACCGCTACTAATACTACTACTACTGTAGTAGTAGTATTAGTAGCAGTATTTAGTAGTAGTAGTAGTTAGTAGTATTAGTAGTAGTAGTATTAGTAGCAGTATTTAGTAGTAGTAGTATTAGTAGTAGTAGTATTAGTAGCAGTATTTAGTAAATCTGCAGACATTCAGACAGTGAAGTTACATCTTTCATATTAAATGTAACAACAGAAGCATCTGTAGGTGAAATCCATAGAAGCCTGCATTGTGCTGGGTCTGATGTGTAAATGTGTCAGATGTGTAGTTCCTGCTCCTCAGTCAGCTCAGTGAGGAGCTGCTGTGTCCAGAGGAACATCTAATCTCCACGTATCACACATCCAGGCTCCTACAGAGGATCCTTCCTGTCCCTCAGCCTCGTCTTCACGTCTCTCTGGTGCTGATCGATATCTGTGCAGCTGTACCAGCACTAACTAACTCTGCTGTCCCGGCGTGTGTCTGTGGATGCCCTCCTCCCGGAGCCAGACAGACCTGCTCCGACAGGAATCGATGTCCCTGCAGGACCCTAGGATGGATTAGAGCCTGCTGACGTTTCCCACAAAGTTCTGGGAACAGAACGAGGAATTCTGCTGGGAAACAGCAACGGCCTTTTGTTCTGCACGTTTTATCTTGTTAATTAGAAATCACGCTTGGCTGCACAATCGTCATCCAGAGCACAATGTTGCTTTAAATTCAGTTTCCATTCCAGTACAGAAAATCAATCGATTTGTAGAGACTAGAAATGTGTCAGATTCAATCCAATATGATCAATATCTCATCTATTTCCTGTCTGAGTTACTGTCATTATGCAAAAAAAACACAGCTGCACAAAAACTGCACATAGTGGCGCTGCCGTGATATTTTCTGAAGGACCCGTATGTGGCGGCTAATGTGGATGTTGTCCCTGACTATTATTGCTCTGCTGTAAAAACGAATAAAATCACATCAGTGCTGCAGTCTTTATTATCCTGTTTAGAAACAGCTCCAAGAATTAAAGGATAAAGTAAAAGGCCTAAGGTGCTGAAATGATGCAGCAAAGCTCTGTGACTGAAACCGTGTTTCATGCAGTAAAGCAAATCATTGTCAGTAAGCTTCTGCTTTGTTGATAATTGTCGTCAAATTAAACCACAACAATTTATTGACGAACTGATAAAATTCTGCCCCAACAGCTGTAAACAATGATGTGTTCCACCTTCAAACTTTAGTGTTTCCTGGTGATTTTAACAAGATTTAAAGTGTGAGTCAGTCAGTGTGATCTGAAGACATAAAATCCTCAGAGGTAATAAGTCCAGAGCTTTCTGTGATGTTTATGATCTGTTTCACCAGCTGAAGCCTGGAAGTCAAATAACAACATAAAGCACCTTCCCTGTATCATATTTAAGATGTTTCCATAAACGGAATGAAGGGAGAAACATTCACTGTGATTCACAAACAATATGAGCATCAAAACAGCAAGTGCTGCTGCCCACACATGTTACACGTCACATGTAACACGTCACATGTAACACGTCACATGTAACACGTCACATGTAACACGTCACATGTAACACGTCACATGTAACACGTCACATGTAACACGTCACATGTAACCATACTTCCCTCTTTCAGAATATCAAGTTCCTACAAATCTGCAGCTGACATCAGCCAATAAATAACTGAAAATAAAACATTTTTAAGTCTTTTGTTCAGGTTTTACATTCAAAATATTCAAAAGGAAGCAAAACCCTGTGTTGTCTATCATTTGTCACCAGTTAAGTTGTAAAATGCTGATGAATGATTCCACAGACAGAGTTCAACAGGTCCTACCTTTAACAGGTAAAAAAAAACAAATTGGCACCACCAAGTATAGAAACAGTCCTTTATTCCACCAGAGGTGTCATCTGGTTTCCAGCTACAGCTCAAAACTGAAAAAAGGAAACTGACCTTTTTTAAAATGGTGGTGGAGCAGAACCAGGACTTCCAGCACCAAGCAGTGAAAACTGGCTCCAGGCTGAAATCACCAACACCACTGATATGTTTCTACAGACGAGTCAGAGCTGCACACTCAGACTGTGTGTGTGTAAGTGCGTGTGTGTGTGTGTGTGTGTGTGTGTGTGTGTGTGTGTGTGTGTGTGTGTGTGTGTGTGTGTGTGTGTGTGTGTGTGTGTGTGTGTGTGTGAAACTGGCCTCCCAGTGTCATAGCTATGAGGACACAGAGACAGAGAAAAGTCCTCCAATCATTGACGTTGCTGTCAGGACAGACGAGGAGACCAAGACAAAATCAACCCTAATTTCCAACGAACCCTAAAAAGCAGTAGAGGACAAGACTCATATCATCAACCCAGGAAGGAGGCTGGAAGCTCGAACTGGTCTGAACTGTTTCAGCCGAGTCTGATCTGACATTAGATCTCCTGACTCTTCAAACGAATAAAATAAGAAATAACAACTGAGCTAAAATCTGACGAGGCATCAGGTACAATCAAAAAAAGGCCGGATATAAGAACACAGGCGCTGATTGGTTCAGACAGAGCCTGGATCACGTCTGACGCTGGAGGGGGAAAAGAACCTGGTGAGAGATATTCTTGTATTTTTTTGTGGCTGATGGGAGCTGACAGAACTGGGGCTGCAGCGCAAGAAGGCAGAGCAGCTCAGAGTCTGAGCTTCCGTCGTCCTCCTCTCTGGACGGGCGGAGATTAACGTGGAATCAGGAGAAACGGCGCCGCTGCAGCCTTCAGATTTACAGCAGGAGGCGGAGACAAAGGAAGAAGCTGCTGACGGCTGCAGCTCATATTCCTGACTTCACATGCATGTTATTTCAGCATTTACACCACTGCCAATGAAAGGCCTGTACAGAGGAAACAGCTGAGTGTTTATCTCCACCAAGGAGGTTGTGTTTTAGCTGGCATTTGTCTCTTTGTCCTTCTGTTCGTGTCTTAGCAGAATGCTTAAATAAGTTTTCAGCGAATGTTCGAAATGGTACCATGAACAGATGATTACATTTTAGTAATGATCCAGGAGAAATCCTAGTTTCTGGATCTTGTTTGTTATTAACAAACAATGGTAAATGAAACTTCAAACAGCCACTATCATTTGGGTATTATTCATTAAGTATAGTTTTTTGTGTTTCTGTTCACATACTGAGCTTTAAATACACTGAAAATATGAACTATCTTGTTTTTGGTACAATTAGTACACGCTACTCACCAACATATTTAACACATGTCTAGTTTTCTTTACACATTAAACATGGAAAAATATACATTGGGCCTTTAAAGGAAACAAGATGGCCACCACACGACCCTGATAAACACTGGAAACTAGGTTTGTCCCAATCCAATATCGGCATCAGATCAGCCGCCGATATTGGTAAAAATATGTGTATCGGTATCGGCGCGGCGACACGAGAAAAATCTGATCCGTCAAAAACAGTCCGGGTTTTCCAGCGCACCTATTCAGATAATCCATTCCAGTTTTTTGCTCCGGTCCGCATTTTCCAGGACACCAGCATTAGCGTCTCCCAGTTTACCTGAGGCATCGCCTACATCAGCTGTTCCCAAACTGTTTTAGCTGCGCAACTCCATCTATATCCCTACCTGGTTGACGCACCCCCTATTTCCCACACCTTCCAAAAAACACAACTAAATGTCTTAAGGCAGCATGTTTAATTCTGCTCAACTAGAACACAGGAGAATCACCAGGAGAATCACCAGGAGAATCACCAGGAGAATCACCAGGAGAATCACCAGGAGAATCACCAGGAGTGAAAGTGGTTAAAAACTCTTGCTGGAACTCAGTCCGTGTAAAATAATGTGGCGCGCGCCGCTCGCGATTTTTTACGGTTTTTAATCGGTTTCGGGCAATTTTTAGCACAGTTACGGATATGTGACTTAGTCAGGTATGCATATATGAAAAAAACAAGATTTATTAAGCCAAATATCAGTTGACAGTGAGTGATACATCAGATCAGACTCCTCAGACTCTGCCTGCCCCTCCACCTGCTTCTCATCATCCTCTGATTCTGTGGTCGTGAATGTCATTTTGTCATTTGACGAACTTTTTTCTTGTTGTTGTTTCTTCAGCTCTTTCACATTTTCTATTAAAATGTCGTATATTCTGTGCTGCATTGTGCCAACATCATTTTGGTCGGTGAGAGCAAACACGTGTGGTTTGAACCAATCAGAATTAGCGATGCTGATAACGTGACCACGTGTCCATCGGCCAACCAGAAACACATTGTTCAGCTTGGCTCGCCTCGCGTTGCATAGCAACCAGAGACATGCTCAGACTTGTCGCTCCGTGGCAAACGGCACAGACACCGAAACAGCGTAGATTACACTGAAACGAGCACACTGGAATTGTTGCAGCACTCGGATAATGTAACTAATGTGACTTAAATACATCATTTTCTTTATTTAACATGGGAGTTAACGGAACGCATCTCCGCAAATCTGCGGAAATGTGAGCGCGACTCCAGTGACTGGACTCACTGTGTCACCTGATGCAGGAATAACGACGCACCCCAAAAAAAAATAAATAAAAAGTGTTAAACCAGCATGTCTAAACAGAGGGAAGATGTATAACAGGATGTTGAATATCCATTCAATGTGACAAATAAAACGTTTATTTAGACGTCTTCATTCTGTCGGAAAATCCCACTTAAAAAAAACTTTATTAAAAACACTCCAGACCGCCATTACATTTTTTAGCTTGCGCACCCCCCCCCCCCCCCCCCCCCCCCCCCAGTGCTCGGCTGGTATCGGCCACCAGTATCGGTGTCAGCTCGAAAGGGTAAATACAATATCGGATCGGAAGCGCAAAAAAGCTGGATCGGGACATCCCTACTGGAAACAGCTGCATGTTCGCAGCAGACACAACTGAACTTTTAATGATTCACTCTGGAAATTCCAGCAGTAATGACCAACTCCTGCATATCAGGAATGTGTCAGATGTTTGTATGTTTTCTCTGAATTCACTGCTCCTATCTGCAAAACTCTGACATCACTTCCTATTTCAGAGCGGTTGCTGTTCCAGGCAACAGGTTTTGTCAGTCTGAAATCACAATGTCTATTAAAATCTCATCGTGATCAAGTGCAGGATAATCAAAGATGCTCATTGATTCCATTATATCCAAGTCTTTTTGCTAGAAAATGAACTGTGAGGATCTTTTACTCTTTTTAAAGGTGCAGTCATCACGTCTGGCCTCCAGGGGGCAGACACAGCAAGTTACACACCCTCCTTGTAGAATAGCTCCACCCTTCAGCATCTGATGCTGACGCAACTTCAACTTACTCTAAAATATAAGACATCCACAAATAAGAATGATGTTTTATGATCTGATGACACAAAACCACTGGATTCTGAATTAAATGGCAACAGGACCAAAATTACACCTAGAAGCTAAAAAGCATTTCTGGAACTTTAATTATCAGTGACATTAATGCAAGATTCATTCCTTTTAAACTTTAAAGGGTTTGTTTAACTAGAATTATATATAACACTATATGTCATGTTTTTCTAAGAACCCTTGTAAACTGTGTCCAAAGTTACATCTCTGGATTACTCCGATTTTTGTGTTTATTTATGTTGTTTATAAAATCACGATATAATTGAGTTATTTTCTGTCTCATTAACAGAGGACAGGATCAACACCTCTGTGTGTTAGAGCAGCAGCTGAGTGGTGATGATCACCACGTAGACTCACATTCAAACCTCTATCCAAAGCTGACAAACACATGGAAATCTCACTGAGCCAAATGCAAACAGATGTACTGTAATATCAACATGTTTATGGCAGCTACAGTTCACCAGCTCCTCCTACTTCAGCAGACAAACAAACAAGCAGCGAGCATCAATAAACTTTAAGAGAAGTATTTTAATAGCACTTGATGCTTCCTCTTGCAGAAGATTGAAACCTTCCTCGTGTCAAACTGTAGGATGGACGTCAGTTATCACACCGAGACCATGACCGAGCCTCTTATCACACAGCTGAAGCAGCTGATGCTGTTTCCTCTGCAGCTTTATGATTCTGAAGGAGTAAACACTCCACGTCATGGTATCACAGAGCTGTTGAACAACGACTGCAAACACATTCCAACAAATTTCACTAAATTATCTGTAAAACAAACACGAGCTGTTGGCAACAACAGCTGCTCGCTGTTTGGCTACAGAACCAAGTTCTGATTATTTGTCTGATGATGATGATGATGCAGAAAAAGGTACAGAAATCTCATCCAGCTGGTGTACTTCAAACTGCAGAACTTTAAAAAAACATTTTACAACTACTTTGTGGACATTTTGCCTTTATTGGATTAAGAAGAGAAGGGAATTTGACAGGAAATGTGATGTAGGTTGGTAGTTAGATGGCAAAATGTAAAAAAAAAAAAAAAATGCAAAACCAGCAACAACTCTTTACGTCTATTACCTGGATGATGTCAGAACATTTTATTGCCACTCTTTAACGTTTAACCCTCTGTTGCATAGTGTTTCCACATGGCAACAATTCCTTTATCTTCATTTTTCTAAAAGCTGTGATATAAAATCTGTTTTTACAGTTGGTGTGAAATCATTTATTTTGAAGGAAATAAAATTTATGAGGTCACATGACCAGGATATTCTGTTTGCTATGAGTAGAATATTCTGGACATTTGACATGTGATCATCATTTTCTCATTGTCTTTTATTCAGAATTTTGGAAACTTTCACCAAATAATAAATGTAACTCATTATCTGGGGTAAGTAAACATTTTTTACAGTAATTTCAATTTAGATGTTATATGTTTTTTTCTAATATGATAAAGTAGATTTGTTGCCATATGGCGACAATATGCAAATATTGCAAAAATTCCTAGTGTATACAACCTAATGGAGTCCTATTGACTTACATAGCATGAAACTACAACTATTCTGTATATATATATATATATATATATATATATATATATATATATATATATATATATATATATATATATATATATATATATATATATATATATATATATATATATATATATATATTATTTAGAACATGTAATAAAAATAAATAATAAAGTAATAACCCAGACATGATCTTTTTCTAATCTCAACCACATGATTTTAATGCCTGACCATAGTCACCTCATAAATGATTATTATTTTATTAGTCTATTTCATGGCAGGTGAAGCAGGGCTCATCTCACCTGTATTCATGAGGCTGATGACAGTGATAGCAAATAACAGCTGACAACATTTAAAACACGTGCTGAGTGTTGAATGTGCAGACATGCCATACTGAGGTTTTTTTTAATACCTACAGCACATTTCAATGGAATTTTCATGAAACTGGCAAAAGGAAATTTGATTTAATCCTCATTTCTCTCAACATGCAAACCAAAAGCTCAACGATAGAGAACCTGATGGAAACATGACATATTATCTTTTTATGATCATTTATAAGTTATATATGTATTGATTTGAGATCAGTTGTAGTCTCATCGCTCCACAGCTCGGCTCATTTTCATTGTCTGATTTTGCTCGGATTGAAATCTGATCTGATCCTCAATCAGTTGAAACAGATAGAAATTGCAAATGTTAAAAATAAGGACAAAGACTGAAAGACTCTTTTGTCCTCCGTGCCATCAAACTAAACATGGAACCTGTGAACTATTAAATAATCATACAACAATAATTAATTAACAATGTCTACAAGAGCATATGTCGCATACATGCATATATATATATATAAATCGCAATATATACTTACCCCAGATAATATGTATATATATATATATATATATATATATATATATATATATATACAGTATAGAGAGAGAGAGAGAGAGAGAGAGAAAGAGAATACTGAAAAACAATGAAAGATTACATGTGTTTTTAATTTTAAAAAAAATCTTTTTAAGAGAGTTAAACTATCTGGTACCAAGTTTTTAGGGTTATACTACACAATAGTTTTGTCAATCACCTATGTGTGTGTGTATGTACAGTATATAAGTATGAATGTATATATATATATATATATATATATATATATATATATATATATATATATATATATATATATATATATATATATTATATCCTTTATATTCAATATCTTAACCTATATCTTATATTTATTATACTTGCATTATACGCATAATCAGTCAGTCAGTCATTTTCTATACCTGCTTATTCCTCATTAGGGTCACATGGTCTGCTGGAGCCAATCCCAGCACGTTACGGCGAGAGGCAGGGACACACCCCAGATCGTCGCCAGCCAATCGTGGGGCACACACACCATTCACTCACACACTCACACCTACAGGCAATTTAGAGTCGCCAATTAACCTCAGGACTGTGGGAGGAAGCTGGAGTACCCGGTGAAAACCCACGCAGACACGGGGAGAACATGCAAACTCCACACAGAAAGGTCCCAGACCCAGGACCAAGGAGGTCTTGAACCTGCGACCTCCTTGCTGTGAGGCAACAGCGCTAACCGCATAATATACGCATAATATACGCATAATATACGCATAATATACGCATAATATATTTATTTATTTATTTATTTATTTATTTATTTATTTATTTATTTATTTATTTATTTATTTATTTATTTATTTATTTATTTATTTATTTATTTATTTAAATATTATATTTTTATATTTATATAATTCATATTAATTGATATAATAATGTATACAGAGTAGGTAACCATGTAATTTATTTATTTATATTTTTCCAATAATAATAATAATTCCATGTGCAATAATCTACTTACTTACTTCACCATTTCTCTCTGCTCTCTGTTGATGTTGGTATTTAGAGTGTTATTTCTACATATTTCTCTTGTGTTTGTGTGTCTATAGATTTATAACAGTCTGTATGTGATGGGTTGGAGCTTCAATTACCCTGAGGAACTTCCCAAAGAATCAATAAAGTCCTATCTGATCTAATCTACTCTAATCTAATCTGATTTAATCTAATCTAATTGAAAACAAGAATAAAAAGCAGGTGGATTGAAATACACCTATAAACGCATACTGGAGGAAATACTGCAGTTATACACACACACACAGCTGCAGCCTCCCATTGTCTCTGCTTCATGGAGTCAGCTGTTAGTTAACGAGCCCCGTCTGCATCACACAATGATATGGTTTAATTAAGATGAACAAGTATCATGGAAACTGATCCTGACCATCACGTGATGTCACCACAAAGGGCGCGTTTGTTGTTTCGGTCTTTTGACGTCTCTGCCTGGAGGGAACGAGGAGAGTGGAGGCAAACTCTGGGTGTGGCCAGAAGTATATGGATCTCATCTGTAGATGAATATTTCATCTTTCTGTCCACATACTTTTAGTCCTAAAGTCTTATATGTGTTGGATAGCAGGAAGCCAGTCTAACAGGCAGTGAGAAGGAGAGTCAACTGCCATATATACACACACACACACACACACACACACCGAGCAGCGGCAGTAATGGATGAGTCACTGTCGTAACTTCTCATTAGGTCACTGTTTGTCTGTGTCTGGCGGCATGAATGAACAACCTGAGAGCTGGATTTATGGGAGCCAATCAGCAGCCAGACAGTCAGGACACATTACTACAGACCCGCCGTTGCCATGGAGATCATATAACAAGGGGTTAAATGGAGGCTCGCTGCTGCAAACACAAAATGAAGTATCAGAGATGTGAGGAGAGTCATAGCTGGAGTTAGGTTTTTATCAGCTGAAACGTGAACATTGGATGGTTTTTAGATTATTTGAATTGAATTGAATTGGTTGTGAATAAGGGTGACACGGTGGCGCAGGGGTTAGCGCTGTTGCCTCACAGCAAGAAGGTCGCAGGTTCAAGACCTCCTTGGTCCTGGGTCTGGGACCTTTCTGTGTGGAGTTTGCATGTTCTCCCCGTGTCTGCGTGGGTTTTCACTGCGTACTCCAGTCCAAAAACATGCTGAGGTTAATTGGCAACTCTAAATTGCCCATAGGTGTGAATGAATGGTGTGTGTGCCCCATGATTGGCTGGCGACCATCTGGGGTGTATCCCTGCCTCTCGCTGTAACGAGACCCTAATTCACTCACACACTCACACCTATGGGCAATTTAGAGTCTCCAATTAACCTCAGCATGTTTTTGGACTGTGGGAGGAAGCCGGAGTACCCGGTGAAAACCCACGCAGACACGGGGAGAACATGCAAACTCCACACAGAAAGGTCCCAGACCCCGGACCAAGGAGGTCTTGAATCTGCAACCTTCTTGCTGTGAGGCAACAGCGCTAACCCCTGCTCCACCGTGTCGCCCTCAGTTAGAAACAGTTGAATTTATATGTTTGAACTGTGGAAACAACCAGTTTCCATCATCATGATATTATTGTCTTGCCTGCACACTCTCACTCACATTGTATGTATAAAAAAAAAAAAAAAAACTTGCATAGTATAAAATCTATGATATTTTATCCGACTCACGGGCATCAGGGAGCCACTATTATCTCACTATTATCGCTATATCAGGGAGACTCCCAGAACTTCCGGGAGACCTGGATGTCTGTATTTATATAAAAACTCTCCCAATGTTAGCATTGTTAGCTATCATGATGCTAGCTGGTCACTCGGACCTAGCTGAGTATGATTGCATTATCTAAAAAAAGGTAACCAAAACTAGAAGAACAACAATAAGAACAAGAAAACTTATTTAAAGAAGACGTTATATATTTTTGAAACCTGTCAGTCAAAACTACATTCTGATTTTCCTCCAATCACCATGCATCAAAATCACATTCTGATTTTCCTCCAATCACCATGCATCACCACTACATTCTGATTTTCCTCCAATCACCATGTGGACTCTCAGCATCAAGTCCAGCCCATACTCCATTCACTCCCAGAGACACTCAGCATCAGGGTGGCTCACATTCTCAGCATTTATCCAATGGCCACAGAGTTTCGGTGTACTGTACATCTACTACATATTCTGCAGTATACTGCACATGTACTACATATTCTACTTCATAATCATTTCTATTCTTAACACAGCTGCAGAAATTTGGCCATTTATTTTTTGACAGGGCAGGGGAAGTTCAGCTTCCCTTGCATTGTTAAAGAAATTGCCTCTGGTGTATACATTATACTGCACATCTAGAACTTATTATACTTTCTACTAGATATTCTACTTTATACTGCACATCTACTACATATTCTACTTGATACTGTACATCTACAAATTATACTTTCTACTGCACATCGAGTTCATATTATACTTTATACTGCACATCTACTACATATTCTGCAGTATGCTGTACATCTACTTCATATTCTACTTCTACTCCATACTGCACATCTACTTCATATTCTACTTCTACTCCATACTGCACATCTACTTCATATTCTACTTTGTACTGCACATTTACTACATATTCTACAGTATACTGCACATCTACTTCATAGTCTACTTTATACTGCACATCTAAAACACATACTTTATACTGCACATCTACTTCATAGTCTACTTTATACTGCACATCTAAAACACATTATACTTTATACTGCACATCTACTACATGTTATACTTTATATTGCATATCTACAACATACTATACTTTATACTACACATCTTTTTCATATTTTACTTTATACTGTATATTTGCACCATATTCTACATTATACTGCACATCTAATACATATTATAATTTATACTACTTTATACTGCATGTCTACTACATATTCTGCAGTATACTGCACATCTAGTACATATTCTACTTTATACTGCACATCTACTACATATTCTACAGTATACTGCACATCTACTTCATATTCTGCTTTATACTGCACATCTAGTACATATTCTACTTTATACTGCACATCTAGTTCATATTATAGGTTATACTGCACATCTACAACATATTCTGCAGTATACTGCACATCTACTTTATATTCTGCTTTATACTGCACATCTAGTTCATATTATAGGTTATAATGCACATCTACTACATATTCTGCAGTATACTGCACATCTACTTCATATTCTGCTTTATACTGCACATCTAGTACATATTCTACTTTATACTGCACATCTAGTTCATATTATAGGTTATACTGCACATCTACAACATATTCTGCAGTATACTGCACATCTACTTCATATTCTGCTTTATACTGCACATCTAGTACATATTCTACTTTATACTGCACATCTAGTTCATATTATAGGTTATACTGCACATCTACTACATATTCTGCAGTATACTGCACATCTACTTCATATTCTGCTTTATACTGCACATCTAGTACATATTCTACTTTATACTGCACATCTAGTTCATATTATAGGTTATACTGCACATCTACTACATATTCTACTTTATACTGCACATCTACTACATATTCTACAGTATACTGCACATCTACTACACATTATACTTTATACTGCACATCTACTTCATATTATACTTCATACGGCACATCTACATCATATTCTACTTCATACAGCACATCTACTACATATTATACTTCATACTGCACATCTACTACATATTCTACAGTATACTTCACATCTACTACATATTATACTTCATTCTGCACATCTACTACATATTCCACTTTATACTCCATGTGTACTACATATTCTGCAGTATACTACACATCTACTTCATAGTCTACTTTATACTGCACATCTATAACACATTATACTTCATACTGCACATCTACAACATATTATACTTTATACGGATCATCTACTAAATATTCTACTTTGTGCTGCACATCTATTTCATATTCTACTTTATACTGTACATCTACTACAAATTATATGTCATACGGCACATCTACTACATATTCTATTTCATGCTGCACATCTATATCATATTCTACTCTATACTGCACATCTACTACATATTATACTTCATACTGCACATCTACTACATATTCTACAGTATACTTCACATCTACTTCATATTATACTTTATACTGCACATGTAATACATGCTATACTTTATACTGCACATCTACTTCATATTCTACTTCATACTGCACATCTACAACATATTATACTTTATACTGCACATCTACTACATATTATACTTCATACTGCACATCTACAACATATTATACTTTATACGGATCATCTACTAAATATTCTACTTTGTACCGCACATCTATCTCATATTCTACTTTATACTGTACATCTACTACAAATTATATGTCATACAGCACATCTACTACATATTCTACTTCATGCTGCACATCTATATCATATTCTACTCTATACTGCACATCTACTACATATTATACTTCATACTGCACATCTACTACATATTCTACAGTATACTTCACATCTACTACATATTATACTTCATACTGCACATCTACTACATATTCTACAGTATACTTCACATCTACTACATATTATACTTCATACTGCACATCTACTACATATTCTACTTTATACTGCACATCTACTTCATATTATACTTTATACGGCACATCTACTACATATTCTACTTTATACTGCATGTGTACTACATATTCTGCAGTATACTACACATCTACTTCATAGTCTACTATATACTGCACATCTACTACAAATTATATGTCATACGGCACATCTACTACATATTCTACTTAATGCTGCACATCTACATCATGTTCTACTTTATACTGCACATCTACTACATATTCTACTTCATACTGCACATCTACTACATATTCTACTTTAGACTGCACATCTACTACATATTATACTTTATACTGCACATCTACTTCATATTCTACTTCATACTGCACATCTACAACATATTATACTTTATACTGTACATCTACTACAAATTATATGTCATACGGCACATCTATATCATATTCTACTCTATACTGCACATCTACTACATATTATACTTCATACTGCACATCTACTAAATATTCTACAGTATCTTCACATCTACTAAATATTCTACTTTGTGCTGCACATCTATTTCATATTATACTTTATACTGTACATCTACTACAAATTATATGTCATACGGCACATCTACTACATATTCTATTTCATGCTGCACATCTATATCATATTCTACTCTATACTGCACATCTACTACATATTATACTTCATACTGCACATCTACTACATATTCTACAGTATACTTCACATCTACTACATATTCTACAGTATACTTCACATCTACTTCATATTATACTTTATACTGCACATGTAATACATGCTATACTTTATACTGCACATCTACTTCATATTCTACTTCATACTGCACATCTACAACATATTATACTTTATACGGCACATCTACTAAATATTCTACTTTGTACCGCACATCTATCTCATATTCTACTTTATACTGTACATCTACTACAAATTATATGTCATACGGCACATCTACTACATATTCTACTTCATGCTGCACATCTATATCATATTCTACTCTATACTGCACATCTACTACATATTATACTTCATACTGCACATCTACTACATATTCTACAGTATACTTCACATCTACTACATATTATACTTCATACTGCACATCTACTACATATTCTACAGTATACTTCACATCTACTACATATTATACTTCATACTGCACATCTACTACATATTCTACTTTATACTGCACATCTACTTCATATTATACTTTATACGGCACATCTACTACATATTCTACAGTATACTTCACATCTACTACATATTATACTTCATACTGCACATCTACTACATATTCTACAGTATACTTCACATCTACTACATATTATACTTCATACTGCACATCTACTACATATTCTACTTTATACTGCACATCTACTTCATATTATACTTTATACGGCACATCTACTACATATTCTACTTCATACTGCATGTGTACTACATATTCTGCAGTATACTACACATCTACTTCATAGTCTACTATATACTGCACATCTACTACAAATTATATGTCATACGGCACATCTACTACATATTCTACTTTATGCTGCACATCTACATCATGTTCTACTTTATACTGCACATCTACTACATATTCTACTTCATACTGCACATCTACTACATATTCTACTTTATACTGCACATCTACTACATATTATACTTTATACTGCACATCTACTTCATATTCTACTTCATACTGCACATCTACAACATATTATACTTTATACTGTACATCTACTACAAATTATATGTCATACGGCACATCTATATCATATTCTACTCTATACTGCACATCTACTACATATTATACTTCATACTGCACATCTACTAAATATTCTACAGTATACTTCACATCTACTACATATTATACTTCATACTGCACATCTACTACATATTCTACTTTATACTGCACATGTACATCATATTCTACTTTATACTGCACATCTATGACATATTCTACAGTATACTGCACATCTACTACATATTATACTTCATACTGCACATCTACTTCATATTATACTTTATACTGCACATTTAATACATGCTATACTTTATACTGCACATCTACTTCATATTCTACTTTATACTGCACATCTACAACATATACTTTATACTGCATATACTTTATACTGCACATCTACTACAAATTATATGTCATACGGCACATCTACTACATATTCTACTTCATGCTGCACATCTACATCATATTCTACTTTATACTGCACATCTACTACATATTCTACAGTATACTTCACATCTACTCCATATTATACTTTATACGGCACATCTACTACATATTCTACTTCATACTGCATGTGTACTACATATTCTGCAGTATACTACACATCTACTTCATAGTCTACTTTATACTGCACATCTACTACATATTATACTTTATACTGCACATCTACTACATATTATACTTCATACTGCACATCTACTTCATATTATACTTTATATGGCACATCTACTTCATATTATACTTTATACTGCACATCTACTACATATTATACTTCATACTGCACATCTACTTCATATTCTACTTTATATTGCACAGCTATTTCATATTCTACTTCACACTGCACATCTATTTCATGTTATACTTTATACTGCACATCTCCTATATATTCTACAGTATACTGCACATCTACTACATATTAGTGCATCAGACTGGGTATCTCTACATTGTAGTCTACAGTGTCTTTTTCTTATATGTATTGTATTGTACTTTTGAATATCCTACTGTACATCTCTGTTTCAAACTGTACATTGTACTGAAAATCTGTACTTCATATTCTATTTCATATTGCACATTTACTTCATACACTACTGTATTTCATACACTATATCACCTGTACATCTTTACATTGTATGGTACATTTACAACACTGCATTGTACTGCACATCAGTACATCATACTACATACATTACTTCTGTACTTCATACTCTGCATCATCCTGGGTATCTCTACATTGTAGCCTGCAGTTTCTTTATAAACTGCATCATTCTGCACATCTGTACATTTTACTATAAATCCTTATTTAATACTTAACATAATCAGATTAATTTAAAGTATTTGTATTTATCATCTCATGCAGTAAATTTAATATTTTTTCCATTATTGATGAAATATTAGTCGTATTTTTTTTCTAATGGATCATTTAGTGATGAAACAGTTATAGCAGATTTCCCTTTAATTTCATTAGCTAGGAAAAGTAGTATAGTATTTTGATTGATTTTGATAGTATTTATCAAAAACAATCGATGATCAGCTACTGTTGCTAAAATTAGCATATTGATTAATCAGTTAATTGATCTGAGCAGAACCTGCAGCAGCATCAGTACAGAAATATACACACCGCGTGCACACCCACCCACACACACACACACACACACACATACACTCCACTACAAAAAAGCTTGTTTTATTCCTCGAAATCATGTTTTTCCTCTGAAATAACTAAATAAAAGCAGAAATTAACCTCCTCCTCCTCCTATTGATAAGCAAGGTGGCATCTCATCCACACCCTGCAGCCAGTGCGCATGCGCGCCGCGGCAAACAAAGAAGCAGCAATTAACCGACGGTAGAAGCTAATAAAGTTTGACTCCCTGCAGAAAAACAACCGACCCCGACGCGGCAGCAGAAGAGAAAGAGAGCGAAAAGAGGAAGATTCATGTTAACCGGCAATGGAGGGGGGGGGCGATGAACCCCATCACCCCATGAGCCCCCCCCACCCCACCCCCATCCATCCTCATCCCCCTCCTCCATCGTCGTCCTCCTCCTTTTTTCCTAGAAATAGACTTATACGACATAATTTCGTTAAAAAATTAAATTGTGTGTCACACCTCCACAGACAAAGAGGTGGGGAGAACAGCATCAGCAGCTTCTTATTGTTTTAGTTTCAACTGTTTAGCGGTCGTAAATTAAGAGAAGATGGAGGAAAACGCGTGTGTTTCCATGGGAACGGTGGTAATTATATAATCATAAACAATTTAAAAGCGATAATAAATAAATGATGGATGCGCAGTCAGAGCCTCAGAATAAAAGTGGAGAAGGTGCGTGTGGGTGTGTGTGTGTGTGTGTGTGTGTGTGTGTGTGTGAAGCGCGTGTGAAAGAGAGAGAGAAGCGCGTGTTTCAGACTGTACACACCCCTTTTTTTAAACGTCGTGCCCATTTCTTTGTCGCCTGAAAAAATGAGAATAGAAGAGGATATATTAATTTACGAATATGAAAAATGTTCAGATTTGTCTCCTTTTTATTCTTCACACGTCAAATCTCGCTGATCTTTTGTTTCTCTGCTCCAGGCTCCGCGGCCGTTTGGAGAGATGGAGGGAAAAAAGATGAAAAGAAACGGAAGATATATATATATATATATATATATATATATATATATATATATATATATATATATATATATATATATATATATATAAAGCAAAAAGCTCAGTCCCGCAGAGGAGAAAGAAGAGGAAGATGAGGAAGAGGAGGCAGCGTCTTACCGTGTAGATGAAGTTTTTCTCTGCTCTTCGCGCAGTTTCCTGTGCGGCTGCTGTATTTTTGCGGCTGCTGCTGCTGCTCGGTGCTGCTCAGCTCCGGCGATCTTCCGCCTGCGCGCACACGCATCATGCATAGCCTCCGTCCGTGCACACGCGCGGATCGTGCACGCACACACACACACACACTCAACACATGTCCACAAGATAAAATTCTCCTCACTGGGGAAAATGTATTTTAGTTCCTATAATGTGTCTGTAATATTTTGTTAGAGGAGCTGAGGATGAATTCATGTTACTGCAATAATCTTCAACTGTGAGAACACAACAGAAATGAGATTGCTTTATTATTATTATTATTTTATCTTTATAATATTTATACAAATGTCTTCAAAGAGGGAATCAAAATATTAAAATATCTATATCAAATATGTTATTTAAGGCTTTGAGGTAAAAAAATGTTTCCTTCTCTGTTTTATTACTAAAGAAAATATATTTTTTTCACATTTTTCCTTTGCACGGATGAAATGTATTTCCTCTGCGCTTATTTTACTGTAAATACAGCTCCTCACTCTGTTTAGTTGGCTCTGTGCGCCCCCTGTCTCCACTGCACACTTATCAATACTCAGTCATTATCATTATTATTGTTATCATACCTGTTTATTCCTCATTAGGGTCACATGGTCTGTTGGAGCCAGTACCAGCACATTACAGGTGAGAGTCAGGAATACACCCAGACAGGTAGCAGCCTATCATGCAGTACACACCCACCATTCACTCAAACACTGACACCTTTGTAATTTAGAGTTATGAAAATGTTATTATATTAACGTTCTATTGAATATTAGATTAAAAGTGAATTCAGAGCAGGACTTTGCCCCCATTGTCTGGGTTTGTTAGTGTTGTAGCTTGTCTTTCTGACATTAGATGGCAGCGTTTACCAAGAATTAAAGATTTGTTCCTGAGATTCTAAAAAAGGAAGTTTAAAGGATGAAGCTGTTTCCCTGGAGACGTTTGCTTGTGAAAAAATTTTAAAAGGAAAATAAAACATTTAGTGACCCTCCTAAATATGACCTCAGTGACCCCCTGTACCTGACCTCAGTGACCCCCCTGTACCTGACCTCAGTGACCACCCCGTACCTGATTTCAGTGACCCCCCTGTACCTGACCTCAGTGACCCCTCTGAATGACCTCAGCTCAGAGCTGCTGATAAACCCTCAGAGATTATCTAGCTGCTCCTGAACTGTTAGCAGCTGGTTTATCTGTTTCCTAATATGTAAAAATAAAGGTGACAGCACATAACACACACACAGACTTGTTTATCTGACTGCCTGGGGTCCTCAAATACCTACACTCTGGGGACCACCCTTTCTAAATTAGATAGATACAGTTTCAACTCCAAAAAATATTTCAGGCCAATGTTCCCAACACTATCCACACACTATCCAGACTGTACAGACCTCTGTGATTAATTAATTAATTAGAGCCATTTCACACAAACACAAGTTTACTGCCAGGCACACTGGTTTGGTTTAACAAGATATTACTGTAAAGTAGTAAAAGACTACGGCTAAAATTGTATATAAAAGAGTAAAGTAATATTTTGTATTATACTTTGATATTGTTTGACTCATTCTGGACTGTTTTTATTTGACAAAACCTGATGCCTACATTACCCACAATGCAATTCAAGTACAAATTTAAGCCCTTATACTTTACATTGGACTCTCTGAGCTTGATTATCAGAGGAGGAGGAGGAGCAGGAGCAGGAGGAGGAATCCCCCCAGAACAGAGCAAGATAGAAAAAACTAAACTAAACATTGCTCATCAGGTTCTGAGTCGACTGCATCATTTGCGGGTAAATAGTAAATAGTTAGATGTTAGATTAACATGTTAATCACAGGCAGCTGTAATTACCCCCACCCACCAACCCCCCAGCAGAAAGCTTCCTTTGAACCTTTTCTGCTTGATTTGACTCATTTAGACCCTGAAGCTTCAACTAAATCAGTGTAGTTATGTTGAATTTCAGGAAAACGTTTAACTACATAAAGCAGAGTTTGTTCAGGACAAAGGCTGGGTGTAATTTTTTTATGAAACTAAATCTGTTTCTTTATTATGCATCAAATAGAACAGGGTTGCAATCAGAATATAGATTTGTGAATTTGAGGTCTAAAACATTTTGTTTGTTTGCAAATCTTTTCTTGGAGCTTAAGATTGGCTAAAACAAAACTTTAAACAATTGGTTTTGCAAATAAAACTTTTTAATTAATCATTTACATTATGACAAAACATTCTCTGATTGCAAACCTGTTCTGTGTGTTGCATGACAGCTTCTTAGATTTTGTCCTTCATGAGTGACAAGTTAAAGGATGAGTTCACACTGGTCATTAGAAGACAAACGTGATCTTTGAACTTTTAAGTGTAAATCACATGTTTAAATTCAATTAGTGTCGTTGATTGTTGTGTTGATTGTTTCTGTCAGTTCTGATATTGCTGCTCTCACCACAGTTAACAGCTGAAATGTAGGAACAAGGTGAAATAAAGTGTGAGATAATCAGATCAAACCACTTAATTTAATGTGAAGGTGAAACAGATGAAATGTTCGGCTTCACTCAGCAGGAAGAGAGGAAACCTCCCCCAGCTCTGTTATCCTACATCTTTAGAAGAAGTTGTCTAAAACTGCCACAGGAAATGTTTGTCTTCCTCATCCTGTTTTAGGGCGTTTTGGACACTGGCAAAGAAACAAACTGCAGAATCCTGCAGCTCTGCTTCCACATGACAAGACGTTGCTGCTGTGACAAAGACCTGTTTGTTCCCTCGGATTCTTTCCTTCCTTTAAACCACTGCTAGCTCGGATTTTCGGTTCATCATCTTCCAAAATTCAGTGTTTCACAACTTCTGCACATTTTATCTGCTTTAATATGACCACTGCATGTTAGAAACAATTATTAAGATGTAGGTACTCTGCTTGGAACAGTAAATTTCATCTGATTTCGTTAATATTGCTTTTTTTATTCTTGTCCTTGACTGAAAAACCTGTCCATCCAAGTCAGTGTCTTTTACTGCCAGAAAAGAAGATGCTCAACATTGAACTACCTGAGAAATGAAATGATGAAATCATCTGTTGTTGCTACAGGAGAAACATCATCAGTAACTAACACACAGAGGGAATCTGAGGCTAAACAGGCTGTCAGATATAGAAGCTTCACATCTACTTTTACAACAGGAGGAAACATCACAGTGAGGAAAACTCTTCCCGTTTCATATGGTTTTAACAGGAAAAAAGTGAACCTGTCTTTTTGAGACAGATCTACAATATTAAACAACACGGAGATGATACTGGGTCACATGTTTTGTACTTGGGAAAAATAAACACTGAAACTTAAACCAAACTTCAACGCATTTTTGCTGTGCAGGATATTCATGCATTTAGTACAAATGAAAGTTTGTGACTGAAAGCAGTTTTTATCACTCCCAATGTCAAATGATAGGGGCAGGTCTGTAGGCTTTCACTTAAGCTGTCTTTCATTTTTCCACACCCCTTTTAGTTGATACCACGCCCCCTAAAGATATAAAACCGTGCATCTAAAAGCGTCTGAAAAGATAAACCATGCAACTGGGAACCCAAATATCAAAATTATGAAAGTGAATTTGTTCAAACTACTTAGCAAAATGAATTATAATTATATTTAATCTTTTAGTTTGAATACGTTGATGTAGTTCTCAGAATTCAAGATCAGAACTTGACATTTTAGGTTTAACTTTTATTTTTTCAAGAACAAAACATTTGATTTTAGCTCCATTTAAAGAGAATAAAGAAACATATTAGAGCTGTCATTTTAACGCGTTAATTCGATTAATTAATTACGCCGCAATTTAACGCATTAAAAAAATTAACGCAATTTATTATGAGTATGAGCCCAGAGGTGAAAGTGAGGCGGAACTGTCCGGAACTACATTCCGTTAAAAGATTCACGACCGGAACGGCGTTCCGTTAAAAAAGGAGAAGAAGCTCCCTGTCAAAATCCCATAAATAAAGAAAACGATGTACTAAAGTCACATTAGTTATATTATCTGAGTGCTGGAACAATTCCAGTGTGCTCGTTTCAGTGTAATCTACGCTGTTTCAGTGTCTGTGCCGTTTGGCACGGAGCTACAAGTCTGAGCGCGTCTCTGGTTGCTATGCAACACGAGGCGAGCCGAGCTGAACAAATGCTTTCTGTTTGGCCGATGGACATGTGGTCACGTTATCAGCATCGCTAATTCTGATTGGTTCAAACCACACGTGTTTGCTGTCACCGAGCAAAATTATGTTGGTACAATGCAGCACAAAATATATTACTTCTATTATTCATTGTTGAATTGCTGTATTGAGCTTAAGTGCGTATTTGAGACAGCCTTATTTTATTTCAGAATTTTATTTATTTAACTGAATCGCTGTATTTGTTATACGTTTTTGAAGACAGCTTTATTTTATTTATTTAACTGTATTACTGTATTTGTTTTACATTTTTGAATAACTCACCTGGCCTAACTGGTTTAATGTGCTAGACCTTTACTTTTGTATTTCATTTATGAAGCACAGTTCACTAGTAAAAAATTGGATTTCAAATCTTCTATTCTTACTGTATTCAATTGATTAGTCATGCACTACAATTTTTTAGAATTCAAATTCTTTATCAGGAGACCTTTAGCAGATATGACATTAAAATGCGATTAATTCGATTAATTAATTACAAAATCCTGTAATTAATTTGATTCATTTTTTTAATCGACTGACAGCACTAAAAATATTTACCACAGAACATCAGAAAAAGGGTCATTAGATGATGAAAGCTGGAATGAAGCAGCTGCTGAAACCTTTGTGTAAAAAGGTCAATGCTGGAAATCACAGAGACGTTTTTATACAGTTGCTGTAAAGATGTCAGCTGTTGTTCAGTCACTGATGTTGATCTGAACCTCAGAAACTACCGTAACTCTGGCAACAAATGAAACCTCTACTCAAGTTGATTTTATTTGTATAGCCCAAAATCACAAATCACAGATTCGCCCCAGTGGGATTTACAGTTTGTACAACATAACATCCACCATCCTTCAGCCTCACACCAGACAAGGAAAAACTCCCAAAAAACTCTTTAATGGGGAAAGACGTTCTGGAAAGTTCTGATGATTCATCATGTGTCAAAATGTTTCATGTTGTTCCAGTAATTGTGAGTCGGTAATTGTGAGCTGAGCTGGTTCTATTCTCCCTCTGAGGATCTTCAAGGGTCTGTAGAACCATCACAGCTGTAGGGAGAAGAACCTGACTTCATCCGCCGAGAGGTCAAAGTCACTAAGGCTGACGCTGTTCAGTCGACACCTTCACATACAAATGCTTTCCCTCCATTGTTGCTACAATACTGTGCAGCAAAGATGTGCAGATCAGGTCTCCAACAGCAGCTCAGGAGCCTTCATTAGACTCGATGGGTCCAAGGATGCATGTTCTCCCCATGTTCAACATCAAACACGTGTATGTTTAGGGTTACAGTAAGACTCCAGAGGACCAATAAAGAACGTTATTGTCTTCTTCTTTATTTTCTCTGAAATGTAAATTTCTTTACACTGTAGGAACATTTCGATGTTTGGAAATAAACTGAACGGAGAAATAAAACTGTTGTGACTTTCTAAACAAAATCCTTCACATCTGAGATGTTTGAGATTGTTCAGTTGTCAGTCTGATTCATCCTATGTGTGTGGGTGTGTGAGTGTGTGTGAGTATGAGTGTGTGTGGGTGGGTACGGATGTGTATGGGTGTATACGGGTGCGTATAGGGGTGTGTAGGTGTGTATGGTTGTGTACAGGTGTATATGGGTTTGTATAGGTGTGTATAGGTGTGTATGGGTGGGTGTGTGTGGGTGTGTACGGGTGTATATGCATATACACCCATGGGTGTGTATAGGTGTGTATGGGTTTGTATGGGTGTGTATAGGTGTGTATGGGTGTGTGTGGGTGTGTGCATGTGTATGGGTGTGTATGGGTGGTTCAGGGTTTAAACATGTTAACGAGTGCCAGGTGTTAACGATCTTGGCCTGAGCATCAAAGGTTACCATGGCAACTTGAGCTGGTTGCCAATGACGGTGGCTGCACTTCAGGTAGAGGCAGAAGACAGAGACAGAAAGGTAGAGAAAAACTGCATTTTTCTCCCTCTGCGCTGGTCTCCCATTTGAGCTTCGACGGACAAAGTGGTCTCAATTATCAGAAAATAACATGGAACATCATCACTGTAAGAACTTCACTAAATTCTGGTGTGATTTGGTGTTTCTACAGTAAATATTTTGGAGACACTGGCAAATTTAAAACAGAGGTCTGTTCTGCTTCTCTCTAAAAATCTTTTTATTGAAGTCAATAAGAAGAGCAGAGACAGACATGGCTGCACGTAGAGGCAGTTCATTCAAATTTAGTAATATCAGATATTTGGAGCATATTGTGAGAATCAGAACAAGTTTCTCTACAAAGTTGGAAAAAATCAAGTGTATACAATGTAAATTGTGGCCAGGAGGAGAGTGAAAAGCACCCTGAAGCACTCTGAAGCACGAAATCCGTGCCTCAGGCTCCCATTAAATTTCTGCAAAATCATTACGGTCATTGATCAGTGATTGATCAAAAACTATATTACCTGTCAAAACATGGAATAATACTAATTAATACACAAGACATGTGTCTACAGTTTAAAGTTTAAATGGAGTCTCTAGGTGAAAGTATGTCTGAGCAGTCGCAGCAGTTGGGAGTGAAAACCTCTGATGATTTGTGGCTTGTTGTCATTGTCTCATTCAGTCTGTTACACTCCTATAACCAACAGAACACAGTGCACTACTGTCAAACATATTACTATAGTTGTACTAATAACACAAATTACATCACTGTCTTTATAGCAATACAATGTTTTTTTATTACTATTTTAAACTGAATTAACTCACTCCTTTCATCTGACACCTGACAAACTTTAGACATGACACAATTACTGTGACTAACATACGTTTTTGCCATAGACCCATGCTTTTCAGAAGTTATGTTATATGCATCTCTTTTGTTCATGTCACACAATCAAGTTTTCAGATTCGTTACCACAACCAAGTTCACGTTTTAGCTTCATGCGCATTACACCCTATATGGTCAACTATTTTCTATCTAATTGTGCCACAACTCCCTATGAGAAATCTTGTGCATTTTCGCAACTTAAGTATTTGTGTTTTGCAAATAAAAGCAGTAGCACACCATTCCTGATCCAGATGCAGATGGGAGTAGACTTCGGTGCCTGAATAAGAAACATCAGGAGGCAAAAAAACAAAAAACAAATCTGAAGATGATTCACTCATCTGTTATCATAAGAACAGCTGTGAAAAAGAAGTCTTTTGAGATATATTTCTCAGTAAAATTAATTATTTGAGGTTTGAACAGTTAGAAGACGGATTTAAATCAAATCTTCACATTTGATTAAACCAGTAGAAAATAAAAAAATAACACAGAGACAAAAGATTCAAACTGGGAAAATGTATTTGTTTAGTTACTAAAAGATAACAAGAGTCCAAAGTGAAGGGTCAGGGCTGCTGCTCCAACCACAGGATAGACGGCGGGACCCTAGGGCCAAACCGGCTGGGGTCAGAGGTCACTCGTCTGTGTCCACACACACGTACATGAACACACACACACACTGTTAACCTACAGCTGGAATGTTAATGTTTAACCATAAAGCTCAGAGCTGGTTCAGTGATAGAGAGACAGAGCAGGGACAATGCTACATGTTTATGGGTCATTGACAAATAATGTTCGGCAAGATAAGAAAGCTTTTTAAAATACAGTTTAAAATAGACATTATGTGATATTTTTAGTCAGAAACTTGTGTTTTGGGCTCTTTAGTCCATACAGGATGAAACATTTGGTAGTGAAGAAGCAAATATATCTTCAGCAGATTGACAGGAAACCTCCAGTAGTGCAGCTGAGGGCTGAGGTTTATTTCAGCAGATATATTTACACACAGTAACTGGGATGATTACACAAATACAGAAAATGACTCACATTTTCTCCTCTTTTTCATCTATCAAATGCTGGTTCCTCCTAACGTGTGTCATCTGTTGCTGCTAAGTTTATTTTCTATTTATTATTTATAGCTCTTTTTATAAAATGTTATTATTAAGATGTCAACACATTCTTCTGGTTCTGAGTGAGAATGCTGTGGTCAAGAATTATCTGGAAAAACAAAACAAAAAATACTTTACATGTTTGTTCAGAACTGTGGCTTTAAACCCTGAGCTGGACAAAATACTGGGATCATGTTCTTAAGTAAATGTTTAAAATATTCAATATATAATATTCAAGTAATAATTAATTAAAAATGTGCTGTTTGAAAAAGTACGTGCAATAAATCTGTAATAAAATGTGCAATAATCTATCCTACTCAATGTAGCGTATCTATCTTGTATATATGGTACATCTATCCTATATTATATTATATTCATTTTTATATATATAGTCTGTGTGCAATCTTTTGTTTTCTTGCATTTCACTGGTTCTGTCTCTACTGCTGTTGCTAATGCTAAAATTAGTACTTTATGGATAGAATTAGTACTTTTAGCCATTGTAAGCTAAAAGTACTACATCATAATATATGTGTGTAGCAAAAACAGAAATAAAAGACAAAGGCAAAAGAATGACAACTGAAACAGTTAAAACATTTAAATATATGTTTTAACTGTTTCATACTATAATGTAGTGAAGTATAAAGTAGCATCAAGTGTAAATACTCCAGTAAAAGTACCTCAAAACTGTACTGAAGTGCAGTACTTGTTGAGTAAATGTAGTCTGTTTAAACCTGCATTCTCTCTGATGACCAGCAGGGGGCGGCTCCACTGAATTCTATGACGAAATGATGTGATAAAGTAGGGAATGATTTAGGGCGGTGCTACGCTGTGATGAATATGTGTTACTATGTTAACAGCAACAGGAATGTAAGATGTAAGTGGCTTTTAAATACCAAGGCTTTCAGAGATTTAATCCACATCCGCTCATTAAATAAAAAAAATAATAATAATACAAAAATAAAATTATTTATTTTCAATATAATGAAAGGGAGGAGGACGAGGGATGAGACTTTGGTAGTGATTCCTCTTACCCTTTATTGCTGTATATGGAAAATAAGTTGGGTTTTTTTTTCAAATGAAAAAAATAGTACTTTGAATAGAAAACTGGCTTTTAAAGGGTTAAAATTCGGAAAATTATTGAATGTTTGGTAGTTTTGAGCGGGAAAGAAGTTGTTTAAGAGATTTATTTTTGCCAAAAAAAAAACAAACGTAAGTACAAAGCATAAGTGCAGCAGAGATAACATATAAATAGTTAAGTTATTATAGTTATAGTTTGTTATAGTATAGTAGTTAGTATATAGTTAGAGTAACTCAGTTATAGTATAGTAGTTAGTATATAGTTATAGTTACTAGTTATAGTGTAGTAGTTAGTATATAGTTATAGTTACTTAGTTATAGTATAGTAGTTAGTATATAGTTATAGTAACTTAGTTATAGTATAGTAGTTAGTATATAGTTATAGTTACTAGTTATAGTGTAGTAGTTAGTATATAGTTATAGTAGTTGTTTAAGAGATTTATTTTTGCCAAAAAAAAACAAACGTAAGTACAAAGCATAAGTGCAGCAGAGATAACATATAAATAGTTAAGTTATTATAGCTATAGTTTGTTATAGTATAGTAGTTAGTATATAGTTAGAGTAACTCAGTTATAGTATAGTAGTTAGTGTATAGTTATAGTTACTAGTTATACTATAGTAGTTAGTATATAATTATAGTTACTTGGTTATACTATAGTAGTTAGTATATAATTATAGTAACTTAGTTATAGTATAGTAGTTAGTATATAGTTATAGTTACTGGTTATAGTATAGTAGTTAGTATATAGTTATAGTAACTTAGTTATACTATAGTAGTTAGTATATAATTATAGTAACTTAGTTATAGTATAGTAGTTAGTATATAGTTATAATTACTGGTTATAGTATAGTAGTTAGTATATAGTTATAGTTACTAGTTTCAATTTTATTTATATAGCCCAACATCACAACACAGTTGTCTCAAAGTGCTTCACAAAATTCAGTCCAAAGTGGCTCAGACATCCCCCGTCCTTAGACTCTCCTTCTCGGCAAGGAAAAACTCCAGAGAGAGAACCAGAGTGAAGGAGAGATCCACTCCCATGGATGGACAGACTATAGATGAACCAGGACTGACAGACATCCATCTGGTAATGAAGTATTAGTCTGTAAAGATGTTTCAGTCTGTAGAGATGCTGTAGGGTGGGGTAGAGGGGCAGGTCCAACCAGGCAGGTGAAGAAGTAGTCGTTGGGTTCATCAGGGGCCTTGATGAGTCGCATCAGAAGTCGTCATCATTGGGCCTTGTGCGGTTGAATTGAAACAGCCACTCCCCTGAAGGGGAGTGGGGAGAAGGACTCCGGGTGAATAGTGATGTAAAGACCAAGTATAAACTAGATACTGCTTATTAATGACAGACAGTGGTACATGGTACCAGAAAGAGATGATAGAGCTCAGTGCACTGTACTTCCCCCAGCATTCTCACTCCTAGCATTCTGAGACCGAAGTCTACGAAGGCTACGAGTAGGCAGTTTAAAGTAATATAGTCTAGATGTAACAAACGCATGGATTAGTTTTTCAGCGTCATTTTTAGATATTTCTAATTTTCTGTTTTCTATGTTACGCAGGTGAAAGAAGGCTGTTCTACAGGCTTGATTAATATGAGCTTTGAATGATAAGTCCGGCTCAAATAAAACTCCTAGGTTTTTAACTGTGGCGCTGGAGGCTATCCTCACATTATCCAGAGTGACTATCTGCTCAGATAGGGAGTCTCTAACACTTTTAGGACCTAATATAATAACTTCAGTTTTATCAGGGTTGAGTAACAGATACAGTAATTAACAGACATCTAGGTCTTTATGTCTCTAACACAGGCGCTAAGTTTATGTACTAGCCTGATCGGGTTCAATCGCTGAAAGTATAGCTGCGTGTCATCTGCGTAGCATTGGAAATTAATGCCATGTTTTCTAATAATATTACCCAAGGGCAGCATATATAGAGTAAACAAAATGGGCCCAAGGACTGACCCTTGTGGGACACCATAGGTGACTCTCGAATATAATGACGATTGATAGTATAGTAGTTAGTATATAAATATAGTAACTTAGTTATAGTATAGTAGTTAATATATAGTTATAGTTACTAGTTATAGTTACTTAGTTATAGTAGTTAGCATGGGCACAGGTAGCATGGGGGACATGTCCCCTGCACATTTACAGTGACACCGATCTGTCCCCCTCTCCCACACTGTCCCTACATAAGTCGACAAACAGGATAAACTAGCGCTGCAAGCAGCAATGAAGGGCCCTCGCGGGTGCACCGCGGGGTATGGGCGGTCGGGGTATATGTGTTTGCTTTGTGTCGGGGCGATCATTGATTTTGAGGCAATATGTTGAAACTATCTCAAGTCCCTGTCTGAGGGAGAGGCAGCGTAATTCGCTGTCTCGCAATGCTAACACCCATTACTGAATTGTCACCATTTGTAAACTTTCTCATAACAAAGTTCTTGAGATGTTAGAGACACGATTTGAAGCGGTTGCGGGTTATTCTCTAGGAGAAATTTATTAAAGTGTCACGACAGTGACTTCCTGTTGCCAGCAGGGGGCGGTCTTACGTGGTGTGAATATGAACATATACACATGTTCAGTGCGGGACTACTATCATACACAATCAGTTTCATCCAGATTGTATGTTCATTTCCTGGAGAAATCGCCACTTCCTTTTTCATGGCGAAACATCAGAATTTGAGGCCTCACCGTGGTCACGCCTTAAACTGTTGAGCCAACATTTCGAAAACTTATCATCATCAAGGTCTTTAGATGTCACAGCCAAAGTTTGAAGTTGCTGCTGATAAACCCCTAGAACTAGTATGTCCAAGTATTATGTCTGCAAACAGCGTTTTTGTTGACGTTCAATTCAAAATGGCCGACTTCCTGTTGGACTTAGGTTATGGGTCCAAGAGGCTTTTTTGTCTGTCTTGACCTACTTCATGTGTGTGCTGAATTCTGTGAGTCTAGGTTAAAGATAAAGCATGGGGCTTTACATTTAAAAGATATTTCCTGCTACCAATAGGGGGCGCTATGAGTGTGAGTGGATATGAGTGTATAAATATGTTCAGGGTGGGACCCTTATGAAGCATCAGAGATTTGGTGCAGATAGGAAGTTGCAAGTGGAAATTATGATAAGTTGATGACACATGGCGTGGGATCGAAATTATTCACCTGGCCACGCCCACGCCCTCCACTGTTTCCGTCAAGGGATAACTATGCAGATGTGTTCAGGGCAGGATTGACGTCATACACAACCAATTTAATCCAGTTTGTATGTTCCCTTCCTGGAGAAATAGCTACTTCCTTTTTCATGGCGAAACATCAGAATTTGAGGCCTCACCGAGGCCACACCCTCTACTGAAAACTCATGGTTTTAAACACATGTCATCACAAAGGTCTTGACATGCCACAACCACCATTTGACCTGTTTGTGCGTTATTACCTAAGAGAAATTCATTAAAGCGTGACAATAGTGACTTCCTGCTGCCAGCAGGGGGCGGTCTGACGTGGCGTGAATATAAACACGTACATGTGTTCAGAGTGGGACCAGCATCATACACCATCAATTTCATGCAGTTAGGATGTTCCTTTCCTGGAAAAATCACAACTTCCTTTTTCATGGCGAAACATCAGGATTTGAGGCCTTGCCAAGGCCACGCCCTAACCTTTAGAGCCAACATTTCAATGTTTTTTTCATTATTGAGGTCTTTAGATGCCACAGCCAAAATTTGAAGTCACTGCTGATAAATCCCTAGGACTAGTTCGTCAAAGTACGACGCCTGCAAACGGCGATTTCGCTGACGTTCAATTCAAGATTCAATTCAATTCAATTCACTTTATTTATATAGCCCAATTTTACAACACAGTTGTCTCAAAGTGCTTTACAAAATCCAGTCCAAAGTGACCCAGACATCCCCCGTCCTTAGACCCTCCTTCTCGGCAAGGAAAAACTCAAAAACCCAGTGGGAAAAAGGAGAAACCTCGAGGAGGACCACAGTGAAGGAGAGATCCACTCCCATGGACGGACAGGCTATAGATGAAACAGGACTGACAGACATCCATCTGATGATGAAATAATAGTCTATAAAGATGTTTCTGTCTGTAGAGATGCCGTAGGGTGGGGGCAGAAGGGTGGGTCCAACCAGGCAGGTAAAGGTTCATCAGGGGCCTCGATGAGTCGCATCAGGAGTCGTCATCGTTGGGCCTCGTGCGGATGAACTGAAAGAGTAGCTACTCCCCCGAAGGGGAGTGGGGAGAAGGACTCTGGTGAATAGTGATGTAAAGACCAAGTATAAACTAAATACTGTTTATTAATGACAGTGGTACATGGTACCAGAAAGAGATGATAGAGCTCAGTGACTGTACTTCCCCCAGCATTCTCACTCCTAGGGCAGCTTAGACTGAACTGTGGGTTTAAGTCTACCTTTAACTACCCTGACCGTAGGCCTTTTGAAACAGAAATGTTTTCAGTCTAACCTTAAATGCACAGACTGTGTCGGCCTCTTTAATAGATGGCCGACTTCCTGTTGGACTTAGGATATGGATCCAAGAGGCTTTTTTGTCCATCCTGAAGTACTCCATGTGTCTGCCGAATTTCGTAAGTCTAGGTTAAAGATAAAGCATGGGGCTTTACATTTGAAAGTTATTTCCTGCTACCAATAGGGGGCACTATGAGTGTAAGTGAATATGAGTGTATAAATATGTTCAGGGCAGGACCCTTATGAAGCATCAGAGATTTGGTGCAGATAGAATATAGCATGTGGAAGTTATGATGAGTTGATGTCATATGGCGAGGGATGGAAACACGCCGCCTCGCCGAGGCCACGCCCTCCAATGAAAACTCATGGTATTAAACACATTTCATTACAAAGGTCTTGACATGCCAGAAACACAATTTGAAGTGGTTATCCATAATTTCCTCTGAGAAATTCATTTAAGCGTGACAACAGTGACTTCCTGCTGCCAGCAGGGGGCGGTCTGACATGGCGTGAATATAAACATATACACGTGTTCAGGGCGGGACCAGCATCATACACCATCAATTTAATGCAGTTTGAATGTTCCTTTCATGGAGAAAACACAACTTCCTTTTTCATGGGGAAACATCAGAATTTGAGGCCTCGCCGAGGTCACGCCCTCCGATGACAACTCACCATTTCAATGATTTTTCATGATCAAGCCCTTTAGATGCTTAGATTCTAAAATTTGAAATCGCTGTTGGCAATTTCCTAGGACTAGTTCGTCAAAGTACAATGCCTGCAAACAGCCATTTCTGCAACTTTTGGCGATGTTCGATTCAAGATAGTGGACTTCCTGTTGGAGTTAAGCTATGGGTACCATGGATCATTTTTGTCCGTCTTGACCTGATACATGTGTGTGCCGAATTTCGTTCCTCTATGTGAAACTATATGGTGAGGGTGTTCCTTTGAAAAATGTTAGGTGGCGCTATAGAGCCATTTTGCCACGCCCATATTCAAATCCTATAAAATACGTAAATTTTAACCAGGCCCGATGCAGCTGCCAAATTTGGTGAGTTTTCGTGTATGTTCAGGCCCCCAAAAAGGCAGTTGATTACGCGGAAGAAAATCTGAAGTGTCAAACGAAAAGCAATAGGGCCGGCCCTAATAAAGGAGAAAGTGATCGCCGGGGTGTTTCTGCAACGAGGTGCATTCAGTTGTACTCGTAAATTGGAAGTTTGAAATCAGAGAAGCACTGAAATCTAGCATCTATACAAGTACAATCTTTGAAGGGATTTTCCTTTCAGTCCATTAATATCATTTCTATTTTATTCCCTGTATTCAATGATATCCCAGTTTTTAAGCTGGGAAATGCTCACTTCTGATGTTATGTTGTTCACAGCTCCGAGTACCGACGTCATATAACGCATCATCTCGACCCATGTGTGGTCCTAGAGGAGCAAGTTCTTTTGTCTGTGCCTGATTCACAACTGATGCAAATGGCTGAATGATTAATTCAAAGAGTAAGTGGTGATTTATCTATTGAGCCAGAGAAGGAAACAAAAAAAACACAGCGTTTTCTTTCTTTCAAGAACCAAAAGATATAAATATCCAATGCCTGTTGCCTTTCCTAGATGTGGCAATATTTATTTTAGGTAGCTAGCCTGAAAATAATATAGAGGCATTTGGGCTTCGTGTAGGCTAAATGTAAAATACCAGCATTCTAGGCTGTAGGTGAATATCTTTAATGTTTTATTTTTTATGCATAATGTTATATAATATTGACTGCCACTGCTCATTTAACTCATAATTGGAATGTATATTGGAGCTTCATTACATACACACATTCATATGTGTGGGCGCACGTGTGCGTATTTGGCCCCCCTCAGTTCCAAAATCCTATCTGCGCCCCGGTAGGTAGTATATAGTTAGATACTAGTTATAGTATAGTAGTTAGTATATAGTTATAATTACTTAGCTATAGTGTAAATAATAACGTAAATAATTGTAAACAATTTTGTGGTTTCAATAAATAATTTACTATTGGTTACCATTAATGTCTCGCTAATTTGCATAAAACCTATTTCATGTGCCAAATTAAGAATCTTTACTTAATGTAGCATTAGATTGAAAGCAAAAACACAAATATTATTTTCATACAATATATAAATTGTAAATATATTCAGGCATCGAGGGGTTAATAGATTAATACCTGAGATATAAAGTTCGTGTTTAGAATCATTTCAGTTCTAAAAATCAATTAATCAATTATAAATCTGTGAAGCCTTATTTAATCAGCTGTTGAACAGAATCATCTTAACTATGATCAGACATGTTGACAGCAGGAGGAGACCGAGAGGCAGCAGGAGGAGCAAGAGGAGGAGCAGGAGGCGGGGCCTCATGAGCAGGGGGAGGAGTTTCAGGATCATTGTCCGCCGGTCTGACTGAGCTGAGTCGGTCTTCAAACTTTATTCGCTTCTTTCTGCACAAAGTTTGATTGTTGATCAACAACCAGGACCTGCGGACAATTAAAGACCCGCAGCGGAGCCGCCGGCGACGGGAGGACTGTGCGGGGATCCAGGAGGTCTGTGCGGGGATCCAGGATTTCTGTGTGCGGGGATCCAGGAGGTCTGTGCGGGGATCCAGGAGGTCTGTGTGCGGGATCCAGGAGGTCTGTGTGCGGGGTCCAGGAGGTCTGTGTGCGGGATCCAGGAGGTGTGTGTGCGGGGATCCAGGAGGTGTGTGTGCTGCTCCTCTCTGACTCTGACCGACTCCCGCACAGCTTCAGGAACCATGAACTGAAGTGTCGGATCTGGTTTTTGTTGCGGTTGTAGCTGAGTAACAACACATGCGGGGCAGTGCGGGAGCCTCACGGAGAATCCCCAGGGATTAAAGAACCAGGATCATGGATAATTTCTTCACTGAGGTAAGAAGCTTCTTCTTCTTCTTTACAGTTTATACCTGAGACTACTTCATACTTTAACATATTTACCTGACAACTGCAGTTACATCAGATGGAGATTTTAACATTTGACATGAATTAAAATATAATATATAAATATAATAATACATATTATAATGCATATTATCAATAATCTATTAAATTCCCTTTTCAAACTGCACTTTGTGTGAAAGCTGCCAATAATTATGATGCAGTGCTTTTACTATTAATCTACACAGAAGCCATCATGAGTACTTTTATTTTTTATAATCTAAGCACGTTGCTGTTATATTTTTTATTTTTGCTGTATTTTTAGACAGTATTTTTACATGTAAGTCTTTCTTCTAGTTCTGCTTGCTCAGCTCCACATTTAACTTTCTAAGAACATGTAAAAGTTATTTAAACATGCAGTATTCTGTACTTACTACTACTTACTACTGTACTCTTATTGCAACACCTCCGAAGTAAAGTACTTTGAGGAGATTTGTGTATTCGTTTTAACATATAAAGAACATTTTTAAAGTGCAGCGAACTGCTGTAATATGAAAATTAAATGTAAGCAATGAGGTCATCATAAACTCACCATAGATCTACTATGAGCTGTTGAAATGAATAACACAGTGTCACACACACACACACACACACACACACACACACACACACACACACACACACACACTGAGTATTGGGAGCTGCTGGTCAGACTGGGGGTTGGACGAGTCCCAGAGGACCTGTGGTATTTCCGCACCTCTTTCCTCTTTAAGTAGAAAACCTCCTGTAAAGCTATTAATAGCAGTCTGAACCTTCTGCTGCATCTGATTGGCTGACAGCTGGTTGAATGGTGGAACCTTAATGGCCAGATTGGGGTTAATGAGACTCTTTAATCAGCTGATTCAGCTCATAACAGAATCCATGATTATTGGTGTAGAAAGCAGCTGTGTGTGTGATTGTTTACCTGTCTTAATGGGGGCATTGACCTGAAAGATTATTTGGAGTTGAAACTATGTGCTTTTTGGGAATTTTTTCACAGATCTAATAATGGAGGATGTTACTAGAACCAAACACTTTATAATTAACTTTGGAACTAGTCTGTGATGTTCATTCGGCCTCCAGTTATAACTTCACCAGTTATCACTTCAGAGTGGAGTTTTCATTCAGCTGGGAAATATGTAGAAGGAGGGAAACATGGACCTGACAACCTCAGATAGACCAATGTAAAGTATAAGGGCTTAAATTTGTACTTGAGTTGCATTGTGGGTAATGTAGGCAGAATGTGTCAAATAGAAAAAAAAACATGGAATAGAAATGATACTTTTCTTCCTCAAACTGTCTAGAATGAGTCAAACAATATCAGAGTATAATACTAAATATGAATTTACTCTTTTAAATACACCTTAGCTTTAGTCTTTTACTACTTTACAGTACTATCTTGTTACTTAAACCAAACTAGTGTGCGGGGTGGACACTTGCAGTAAACTTGTGTGAAATGGCCCAAATTAATCACAGAGGTGTGTGTGTGTGTGTCTATTTTGGTAGGGACATTGGCCTGAAAGATTTTATGGAGTTGAAAGTGTGTCTCTCATTTAGAAAGGGTGGTCCCCAGAGTGTAGGTATTTGACAGAGGGCCCCATAGGGTCAGATAAACGAGTGTGTACGTGGAACAGGTGTGTGAGCTCAGGTGTTTCTGTCTTTCAGCCGGTACTTCCCGTTGCTCTGTCACTGTGTGACTCATCGTCACTAATGAACATTCACTGCTGTCAGTTTACAACAGTAGTCATCCACGCCTCTGTGATGATGTCATCCAGGTAATGGCAGAAACACCTGAGTCACTATGAAAGTGTTTCTCAGGAAAACTGTGAAAACAGTCCATGCTGACATATCAGAACGGTTTAAAAAACAGTTCCTGCTCAGGTGTAACGGTTATTCTGCTTCCTGCTCTCTCATTGGTGCTTTTTTTTTCAAACCGGAGTGACAGGTCAAAGGTCACCAGCCTTGGCAGGCTGGGAGGTGCTCGTTTGAGGGTTCAGGCTGAGTAAAGCGATCGCTGTGAGGCTCAGGTCTCATGACGAGTCTACATCTGGCTGCTGAGCCCGGGGAAGTGGAGACAGAATATTTGTGCACAACAATCTCAAATATCTGGCTGCTTGACTTTATATTTGCCAGCTAATCTCTGCTGGAACAAAGAGCCCAGTCTTAAAGGAAAAGGGCATTTGACGAGGAAGTAAAGCAGCTTCCAGCCACAAGACAAGGTTAGAGCACAGTGGAATGTCAACTGCTCTGAGGACAGTTTGAGGCTGCAGCTGTGCTCTTATTGTGAAAATCCTGTTTCAGATCACAGGTTTAGTCCCCGAACAAAGAAACGTTACTTGAGCAAACCGAGACTTGTCAGTTCGGTTTTAATCTGTGTTTATCTACAGCCTGTTTGTTCTTAGCTGTTCAGCAAGTATCCACGTATGTCGATTCAAGTACTAGAGGTGTTTTTTATATACACTCTTAAAGGAAATGTTTAACCTCAACAAAAAAGAAAGAATCAATGGAGCAATTTCCATTAGTCTTTCTTTGTTATGACAGCTTAGTTTGAAATTGTATTAAACCAACTAATAATATTACATTGGACCAATTATCTTTTCCTCTTCAGTCAAAGATTATCTGTTAGAACTGTTAGAAATAAAAGAACACATTTTTAAGTTTGTAAGTCAAAAAATGTGTTAAATCAACAGAGTTTATCATGTTATTTTAAAGTTGTTTATTTTGTTGTCTGGTTAATTACAATAACAATAATATTTTTTTGCATTTTTTTGTGTTTAGCTATCAAAAAAGACACTTCAACCACTGTTTTTGTGCAAATAACAGCTTTTTTATTTTGAACCTGAGCACTAGCAGCCATATGATTAAATTAATTAATTAATTAATTACAATTACAATTAATTGCTGACACCCTTTTAGTCACAACCACATTTACAGCAGTGTTATAATGTGTTATAAAATGTTATATATATAAATATATATATATATTTTTTACCAAAGTCTGTATATGAATCAAAATGTACATTGTGTGTTCATGTTAACATTTGCATTTTTTTAATTAAAAAAATCACAATTTTGTGCGAGTGTCAAAATGTGTAACCGATAACTGATAAATGTTAAATATATAAATATATAATTCACTTAGAATATAAAACTTGTTGATAGCATATGTTTTTAAATTTTTTTTAAACCTTTTTAAGAGGTCTGGGGCAGGTTTGTCACTGCCCCATATTCTTTTCATATTTTGCAAGTAGTTTAGATGTCAGGGCTGAAGTTTCAGTAATGACATGAGTTGAACGTTGAGCTACAGTGAAGCTCCATTGTCTCCGAGCTCAGACAGGACGTGTTGACAGGGACACGTCCTTCAGCAGGAGGCTCCTCGTCTCTAATTACCGAGCTGCAGCCAAAACAGCCTGGTCCACAGTCTGTCCAGAAGCTATAAATAGAGTCCCACCGCAGCTTCTGACGCCACATTCCACCACTTTCCTCATTTTCTGAAGAAGATGCTCTGATGTTTTTTCTACCTGGCAACCGTCTAAGATTATGAACATAACTTTATTTAAAATGTTCATCACAGCCGATGGTTTAAGTTGCAGATACCTTGTAGTAGACCTTGATTTTTTTTGTACATATGAGTTCTTATTATTCTTTTTTAAATGTATAAATATGTATTGAAGTCTGGCCAATCAGGAACTTCTGTTCTGATGGAGCTTCCTGCATCTCTACAAGTTGTTTAATACACTTTGTCCTGCACTTGGTCAGCTCCATTTAAACACAGAAGTGTCATCAGTCTGGTTTAGAGCTGCAACAATTAGTCAATGAATTTCATTAATCACCAACTATTTTGAAAATTGATTAATTGGTTTTAATTATTTATTGACCCTCTATTGCATGAAATATTACTTAGACGTGATAAAAAATGTTTTGAATGTTATAATTATTTAAAATGGCCTAAATAATAGATATATTTAAGAAATATATGAAAAAGTTGTAAACATAGTCTCTTTTTTTATATTTGCATACTGTTGTCAACATATCTATTTTAGCCTATAGCAACACATCTTTTAACATATTAGAAAAAAATTTAAAATTCCTTAAAAATTCAAAATTGATTAAATGTGAAACAATTTCCCCAAATTCTGAATAAAAGCAGGATATCCTGGTCATGTGGCCTCATGAATTATGTCTTTTAAACACCGAACTGTAAAATTTAGATTTTATAGCACATAATTAAGAATTGTTGCCATATGGCAACACTATGCCTGTTCAAAGTGTGAGTGTGTGTGTGTGTGTGTGCGTGCATGCGTGCGTGTGTGTTGACACAGTGGAGTCAGTCAGACGGTTACACGGTTTCGTTTTTATTTGAACTGGTGGTGTGAGGTAGACTTCACCTGTCGACCAATCAGAGCACAGCCTGCCTCAGGTGTTTGCACTGATCACAGCTTGTGTGTCGTTAAACAGATCTGAGACCAGTCAAAAAACTGTAGTAGAAGGAGCAGGTTTAACTTGTTAACCCTCTTTAGACCCTCCTGAACCAACATATACGTATATATAAATATTAAATATATTGAAGTTGTGCTGCAGGTCCAGGTGCAGGTTCTGCTTCAGTGTGTATTTGCTGATGAGGTTCATGGCTCCCAGAGTGTGTCTGTTAAATGTTTCATCACTCGTCAACCAAACGAGGTCTGAAACACTCAGGACTCCGTCTGCGTTTCTCGTTAAAGTTGTAAAAAAGCAACAGGCGAATCATGGACGTTAATGGTCTCGCCGCAACAAAAACGCAACCCCCGCCCCGCCCCCTTCATTTAATGAGGGTCACACACAGCGTTTCTGTTGGTCTCTGCTGTTAAAGCTGAAACCTGACGCCTGTGGAGCAGCAGCAGAATCCAGAGGAATTTAAACAGCTTGCAGATTTGTCGTCTTGTGCTGCAGACGCCTCCTCCCCCACCTCCTCCTCCTTTAACAACTGTGTTGAACCTACAGCTGAGTTTGTGCAGCTTCAAGTCACCTTGAAGTGTCAGAGTCTAAAGAATCTGAGACACAAATAACATAACTGTCTCTTCTTTATCCTCCTCACATCTCCTTGAATAATCTTCCTTTTTTTAAATGTTAAAGAAAAAAATCATCTCTCAGCTCCTCAGATGTGATGATGATAAAGTTAATATTTTGGATTTGGATTTTTCACTCGTTAACGATCATTAGGTCTGATCTTAACCAGCTGACTGTTAAAAAGAGGCTGATTTTAATGTTACACAAGTGGTGTGATCAATGACTTACTGGCTTCTACATATTAGATCAACTGGTTTCTTCCACGCATCTAGCTGCTAGCTGACAAAATTAGCTTGTTGAAAAACATCATCTGGACAAAACCACTTTGAGGAATAATTTTGAAATAATTTTTCAACGATTTTGAAATGCATTGTTTTACAGTACTTGTGGTGTGCGTCTATTTAACATTTCTATTTAACATTTCTTTCTGAAGCTGATGCTACAGAAATGTAGCATCAGCAGAGTGTTATCAGCAGGATTGATGTGTTGAGGTGGATTTACAGTCCTGGTTCAGAGGAACAGAAGCTGTTTAACAGAGTCACATGCTGCAGGAGCTGATTTCTCACGTCATTTTAATGTCCAGTGAGAACAGAGAAGTCCAAACTGTGTGCTACAACTGCACCTCCTGCAGGAGGCCGATTGTTGGGGGCTGAGCCAGAGCTGCTGAACTCCACTACATCATCCCAACTGTGGGAAATCAGACCACCTCAGACCTGGTGCTTCCAGACCCAGACAGGAAACCCATGTATTTTTATTTCCTCCAGCAACGGGAGGTGACGTTTACTCCTCAGCCCATATTTAAATGAAAAGTTTTAATAGGCAGAGACCTGCAGCTTCTACCTTGCAACCTGCTTGAGCTGAACATCAGTCATAATTAGTCATTTAATCAATTTAATCACTAACTATTTTGAAAGTCAATTAATTGATTTCATTCATATTTAAACAGGAAATGTCCAAATTCTCGTTTCAGCTTCTCTTCTCTGATTCATGCAGACGTACTTGGTAATTCTTTGTTTTATTGGGTTTCTGAGAAAAATGAAATAAAAATTTGAATTGTAGATTAGTTTGAGATAGTGTAGAGCAACAGATTAACGTCACTTTTCTCTTTTTGATTTAACACGTTCTTTAACCCAATCTCCTGAAGTTTCTCCTGTGACTCCTTCACATCTGCTTCTGGTCTGAGTTTGTAGGTTAATCAGCAGTGATTTAAGAGGCACAATAGCAGCCTTGTGTGTGTGTGTGTGTGTGTGTGTGTGGTTCCATGCTGTTGTGATAACGAGGCGTCATAGTAATAGAGGTCAGACTGTGTGATCTCACACGTTTTGACTGTGAACAAATCATTTCCAGGGTTATAGGATTAAATCTGCACTGCTGCAGGTCGTTTCCTCTTTTTATTTCATACAATGTTAATAGATTTTAGTAATGTAATGTAATCAACAAAAAATGGGAGGAAAAAATCTGACTAAAAATCAGATTTGAAAAATGAAATGTAAAACTTCTAAAAGTAAAATGTTCCAATGAAAGAAAAACAAATGGACAAAACCAGGTTCATACAGTGGTGTTTTTCACATGTATCTACATCATAGAAAAATATTATGTTCATACATCAATTACCATGATGTTATAGTGATATCAGGTAAAATCAGAGCCATTTCAGGTTTGGGGTTACAGCTCCTCTGGAAATTAGAGCCAATGACTATAAAGGATTGAAACTGTTGATATAAATGTGGTTCTAGTAACAGGTGATTTGATTAGTTTATGGTTTCTATGGTGATTTGAATAGTTTATGGTTTCTATGGTGGGTGAGAAAATACTTCAAATCTAGACTGAACCAGAAATGTTCATGGTAAGTAGCCTGGTATGACAAATCTAACTAAACTATTATAAGGATGATAAATCTATTAAAAAACAAGCATGCATATAAAAAAAAACTATGATTGATATCTGTCTTGATGGCATCCATCAGAAATAAAGCTGTTAGTTTAGTATATTAATATATTTTTGAAAAGTGATGTTTATTTTATTGGCCTAATTTACCTTACCCCTCTAAGCTAAAATGAACCACATGGTTTCAGCTAAAATGGGCCTAACCCTCTGTGTCACTCACAAACACACATGTATGACATTGGGTTCAAATAAAACATGGACAGTATGTTGATTGTCATGTGAAATTAGTGAAACTCAAAGTAGTCACTACTTTTACTGTGTTAGTGTAACTTAGCTTGTTCCATATGACTGGGTGCTAGCTTTATGTAGTGTTAGCTTAGCTTGTATACATAGGTGTGTTAGCGTGTGTGTACAACACATAACTAATCTGTTCTTGTTTTAATAGCAGCAATATGAGTTTGTTTAAAGTATTTTACAAGTTATGTGATTTTAAGCAGTTGTGTTTTGATTATTGATTATGAATTGATTATGAATTCATTTGGAATTTTAATTTACTTACTTACTGGCCCATTTTACCTGATGAGATGTCCCATTTTACCTGAAACTGCTCATGCAAAAAAAATGACATAATTATATTTCATCACATAATTCCAACAAAAAACAAACAGAAACAGTCATTATTAATCATAAATGTACATGGAAAAGGCATATTTTGTATTGTGTTATTGTGATTTGATTTTATTTGAAGTGTCCCAATTGATACTTGATATCAATTGAGACCTGCTATCAGATTTTATTGACTACAGCTTGTCTAAATGGAAGAATAATCAATAACTGTCACTGAAACTAATGAATGTGTTATTTCCCAGTTTTTCTTGAGCTTGTTTGCTGATGTGTGTGTTTGGTTTTTGTGAAGCATTTTAAACTCCATCATGTCCTCTGGCTCCGGTGCTGACTAGAAATCATTTGACGTATAGTCTGATTTCCATAGGTTAGCTGACAGCTCCAAACTGTCCTGTGTTTCCTGATGAATCTCTTTAGCTCTTCATATGTTTTCCTGCAGCTGCTGAACTTGGCTCCATGTGATTTCATCCATCAATGTGAATTGCAAATTACTGTCGATCAGATTAAGATCTGTATCATTCAGTCATTTCTGTTTTTTTGGCGGCTGCAATGGCAAATATTTCAAAATCCAGTGAAAATGATGTTGTCCTGACACTGATCAGCTGTTTTTCCCACTGCAGGGAATAAAAGTTAGTGTTTGATTTATAGTGCCTATCATAGGTATTTACACCCTTGGATGTTTTACCCTTTTATTGCTTTCATAAATCAATAAAATTTGGATTTTTCAACACAAAAATTTATTGGAAAAATCTCTTTAATGTCAAAGTGAAAACATATTTATTAATGTCAATTAAATAAAAATATATAAAGAAATATAATTGTTTGCTTAATTATTCCCCCCTTCAAGTCAGTATTTTGTAGATGCACCTTTGGCTGCAATCACAGCAGTGAGTCTGTGTGGATAAGTCTCAACCAGTCTTCTACACCTGCCCACAGCAATTTTGCTCCATTCTTTTTGCTAAACTGCTCAAGCTCTGTCAGGTTGTGTGGCTATCGGGCATGAACACATGAACAGCCCTTTTACAGTCCAGCCACAAATTCTCTATAGGACTGAGGTCTGGGCTTTTACTCGGCCACTCCAGAACATTTACCTGGTTCTTTTTTAACCATTCCTGTGTAGCTTTGGCAGTAGCTTTGGATCATTGTCTTGCTGGAGAATACATCTTCTCCCAAGCTGTAGTTCTCTTGCAGACTGAATATGATTTTCCCCCAGAACTTTGGTGTATTATGCAGCATTCATTCTGCCATCTAACTTAACTTCTAGGTCCGGCTGCTGAGAAACATCCCCCAGCATGATGCTACCACCACCATGTTTCACAGTGGGGATGGTGTGTTTTTGGTAAAGTGCAGTGTTTGGTTTCCACCAAATATTACATCTTGTCTGATGGCCAAAAAGCTCAATTGTGGTCTCTTCAGACCAAAGAATCTTCTAGTCAACATCTAATATGAATTTTCTTCAACAGTGGCTTTCTCATTGCCACTCTCCCATAAAGCTTTGACCGGTGAAGAAGCCGGGCAGCAGTTGCTATGTGCACAATCTGTCCCATCTCAGCAGTTGAAGCTTGTAACTCCTTCAGAGTCGTTGTAGGGACTTGGTGGCTTCTCTCACTAGTCTCCTACTTGAACAGTCACTCAGTCTCAGAGGGCAGCCTGATCAAGGCAGATTCACACAAGTGGTATATTCCTTCCATTTCTTGATAATTGATTTCACTGAACTTCAGGGGATGTTCAATGCCTTGGATATTGTTTTGTATCCATCCCCTGAATTGTACTTCTTTCCCTGAGTTGCTTGGATTGTTCTTCTGTCTTCATGGTGTCATGGTAGCCAGGTCTACTGATCTACTACATGGTGTAATGGTTGCCAGGTCTACTGATCTACTACATGGTGTAATGGTTGCCAGGTCTACTGATCCAGTAGTCTGGACCCTTCAGACTCAGGTGTTTTATACCTCAATCACTTGACACACACCCACACCACTCAGGTGATCTTCATTTCCCTAATTGTGAGACCATTGGCAACAATTTGATGGACCTCTATTGAATTAGACCATTTAATTAAAAAGTGGGTAAATAATTATGCAAACAATAATATTTCTTTATATATTTTTATTTTATTGACATTATTGACATTGACACTTTGTAGAAATCTGTTTTCACTTTGACATTAAAGAGTTTGTTCCAATAACCTTGTTTTAAAAAAAATTCAAATTTCATTGACCATGATTTTGTAATGTCAATGTTTTGTAGTGTCACTCTGCTACAGAAGCTGAAGACAGACAAGAGTTTAAATATCAGATTTCCTTTAAGATATTTTTTATTTTAAAGTGATTACTTTTGATCTTATTTCTCCATCAGTTCCATTATAAAAATGCTAACTTAACAAAAATCACCTGAAACCCCAAAGATGTAAAACAGGGAAAAGCAGGAACCAGTGAATATAAATCTGGATTTTGACTCAATAAATGACTAAAGAGTGAAACTGTAAAAGTACAGGAGACCAAGTTTAAGAACTGGAAAAGATCTGCAAACTAATGTCACAAATAAAGCAATAAAAAACAAGATTAACACAGCCCTAAAGAACAAAACTACAACCCTGAGGGGGGTGTCAGGAACCGACACGATTTGTGCACACCTCACCTGCACATGTTGTTTTCACCTGCTGTGGGAGCCAGAAACACACACACACACACACACACACACACACACACACACACACGCACGCTGTTGTCATTTATTACATATCTAAAGGCAGTTTACTCAACACCTGGTGCACAAAATAACAGAATAACTGTCCGAGCAGATCACCTGTCTACAGCCTGATAGTTTAACACCTGCAGGGAGGAGAGGCCCACACCTAAACAGCTGACACTGCCATTAATAGTCTTATTTTATGTAGAAAAGTAGGATCATGTTTTTCAAGATTCCTGAACTGACCCAGAATCATTTTAGGGTTTAAAAGCAGCACGAACCCTGAGACCTTTGACCTTTTTTAACAAGTGTTTGCTGTGTTCAGATCCGCCCAAACAAACTGTTCCGAGGGGAAATGGACTTGTTCAACTGGATAAAACAACAGAGAGGAAACGCCCTTCTTCTCTAACACAGACACTGGAACAAGCAATTTGTGGCAAAATTGCACAATGTGTAAATGTTTGAGTATTTTCTGTTTTAGGAGGAGGAGGAACAGGGGGAGGACTCTGCTGATTTTAGCTAATTATGGTTTTTCTTTGCTGCATTGAGCCAAAACAGGAATTTAAAATTCCTCCTTTAACTTGACTGCTCTGGAGTCCTTCTCCTGGTTTTAGTTACAACACTTATCTATTATTTTTATATATATTTATGACAATTGTTAAATTTAAAAACAATAAACCGAAACAATAATTAACTGAATACTCCACCTTGAGCCGCTTGTTTGGGAGTTTTGTTGTTTTATTTCAGTATTAAACTAAACTATTCTTTATCACTTGTTTACTATCCCTGCAGTAAAATGCAGTTTTGCTTTTGCTTCTCCGGCTGTTGTAGATAAACTTTAATGAAAGCCGTGCGGTGCCATTTAGGAGACTCCCAGTATTTTGTCGTATTTTGTAAAATTTACAAAAAATAATTGGGACAAAATTCTAAACAGAAAAAAAATAATTTAGATTCTTATGGTTCAAACGTTAGAGGATAAAATTTTTTGTCATCGCGCCACCATCTGGTCAAAGTGTACCAAATTCAACAACACATCCACCAAATGTGACCGATTCCTCAGTTTCTCTTCTTCTCCCCTGGACTCTAAAGTGTTGTAGTCACTGTTGACACATCACTGATTTCTCTCCATGTTTCCTCATCACAGTGTGAAATAAACGCATGTGATAAACCAGACCTTCTGACCCACATCCTGTACAGCCAAGCATCCAGAATCATTAGCTCATCCTAATGGGTTCAATCAGCGACTTGTGATGTAACAAAGTGTGTGATGAAGTCCCGAGAGAACGTTGATAGCTGAGCTGGTTGAAGTGTGTTGGAGATCACGAGATGACTGAAAGAGGTTTTCTGTGCAGCTTCAGAGCCTCATACCTGAACATCAAAGATCCCCGATCTGTTCCTAGATACACTCCTTCACAAATTAAAGGCAGGATGAGGAAATGTAGGTCGATGATCTCCGGAGCAGATAAGAAGGGAATCTAACTTTGGACTAATCCGGTCAGCATGTTCTGGATTCTCTCTTGGTACCTTAAAGGCCAGAATGTTTCCTGTCAGCTGACCAGTCTGGTTGCTCTAAACAGAAAGTAGGAACCTTTAGCTTCAACTAAACTTTACACTTTCACACAGACGCCACTATTCATATTTTGATCCACTGTAGTGGGTTGTAAGTGAAGGCAGAGCAGCTGCTGACAATATATTTAATGAAGCTCTCAGGTTTGAGGAGGAATGAGACCGTAGAGGTTTCTCTGGGCCGTGCACAGACCTGTGGAGGGGCAGGTGCTCAATGTTAAAATAAATAGGGCACAAGAACAAGAGGTAGAAGCTTACTCATACATGTAGAAAACCGCGAATGTGCTGCATGGCGTTGATTCAAAATCTGCCCTCAAGTTATATATATTTTTTGTCTGTGTATATAAACATAAGTACTGATATGTTTAAATAGAGGATGAAAAAAATCACAGTTTAACATCTTATATTTCATATTATTATTGCATCGACTATTTATAATAGTCTACTATATATGGTGTAGTATTATAGTCGAAGGTGTGCTAAGGTTGAGGTTGTTGTTGAGGCTGTTATTAAGTTGTTGTTGAGATGTTTCCATTGTTGTCAGCTCTCATATCTCAGATGTGATTTAGCTCTGATATATGATGTTTGAGAAGTTGTCATGTGGTAGAAGTGAAATCCTGCTGCTAGAGTTTGTTTATGAATCTTATAAACGTTGAAGGAAGCTTCCTGACACTGACCAATCAGAACAGAGTAGCTCATGAGAAGGCAGGGCCTAACACAGCCTGTTTCAGTCTGAACTGAAACATAAGGAGTTGAGCTGTTAACTCTAGAATATTAACACAGAGCTGGAGAGAACATGTCCTATTAACACATATATTAAGTTTCTTTACTTAAAACGATAAGTTTAGACAGGAATTGATAAGAACCGGAACCAGTAGTTGATAAACTAAGGCCAGTGCTGCTTTAAACGTGTCACCACCTTTCCACACCTTTAAACAGCTGCAGATAAGTTTCAGGCTGTGGTGAACTGTGCCTTTAATTCTCCTCTCAGTGTTTCTCAGGCTTTCTGCTCTGTAACAAGGCTTCTGTTGTTTGTCCCAAAAGAAACAAAGACAGACAGAGGAGGGAAGACAGTATTTATATTCTACCCAGCGACCACAGCTGGGAAACACATGGCAGCGCTGGCCTCAGCTGCCAGCCCAACACACACACACACACACACCAAACTGGGGCACCTCCTTGAAGCACTTAATCGTATGTGTGCGTACCACTCTCACTTTCCCACACACACACACACACACACACACACACACACACACACACACATACACACTTGTACAAACATTTTCTTAAACATGTCTTAACATTCTCTCTCTCTCTCTCTCTCTCTCACACACACACACACACACACAAAGCAGGAGAAAGTAGGTCAGGTGGGCTTTAGAAGGAGAGTTGGGCCATTTTCCTCCTTTTTGGGCCTAAGTGGTCTTTAGTGGTGAAACCGGTCCAAGTCTAGTTATTTCAGCGTCAGGTCAGCATTGATCTGCAGCCACAGATCTGCAGAAAGTTCAAGAATCTCTGAAATTTCAGAATTCCTGCTTCACGAGAGATTGATTTGTCTCGGGATTCTGGAGCCTAATGAGTCACAGGCAGGATGTTTGATCTAGTCTCACTCCAAGTTCTGACCTTGACTACATTTACATATGTTGGATTCCCCTCATCGCTTGTTTGCAGCTCTCCTGCAAACGGATCATTGATCTTTGTTTGACTAACAGCTCTCAGACAGAAACATAATGTTACTACATTTAATCAGAGCTGATTTACATTGGTCTGACCTTGTGAAATGTGGAAAGAATAATCTGTGTTGTTACAAGCAGAACAGATGTGACATGAATGCTGTTGTTCCTCTGTCTTTGTGATGGGATACACACGGTTTGTTTTATAACACACACACACACACACACACAAGAAGCAACAGGTGAGGCAGCGTCTCAAGGAAATGTCAAGTTAGAAAATACAAAAACTTTGATGTTTAATGTTGGAGCTCAGAGGACATCACCAGATGATGCTGCAGCGCCACCTGTTGCCAACAACAACAATGCCAACAATTGTGCTGGTCACTCTGACGTCACGTCTACACATTTCCACCAAATGTGGTTCCAATAGCACAAAGCGTTCAGAAGATATGTTTATATATGAGCTCTATAGATAAAATCTGAAATAGTCATTTTTTTCATCCAGAGATCTGAACTGAATTTGATGACAATTTCTCAAAATGAAATTTATCTAGACACAAAGGGGCGTGGCTTATGTTTAGAGATTTGTCTGGACCCACAGAATCCATGAAACATGCAAACTCCCAACTTCCTTTATTATAATTAATAATAGTATTTTTTACAAGTCTTTCATTAGTTACCAGGTTTCAAACTCTGATATTTCTTCCTGATCATTTATTTTAGTTTTGTTGGTGAACAGAGATTAAATGGCTTCCTGTAGTTGTCCAGACAACACAAACTCATGAATGATGATAGATTAACTTCCTGCTTTCACCCCAATGAGAAGTTTTTTTGTTAATCCTGAAAATTCCCTTTAGGGCTTGAAATCAAGTTTCCATCTCAACAACAATAATCATCCAAAGGCAGAAATCCAAGATCCACTTAACCAGCCAAATGTCATTAGTACCTAGATCCAGCTCTGATCTCTCCAGAGTTTCCCTAGAAAACCTCCTTCTGTTTTAATAACAGTTTTCTGTAACAGACGCACAAATGTTATCTGATAAAGATAAACAAAAAAAAATCAGTGTGAGTGAAAATGCTTCTCATCAAAGAGAAAATGCATCTAGTTGTGTAGCAGACAAAACCTTTTTCTGTAGATGAGGCATGTTGGCGTAAAGGAAGCTGCTCAGCCAGCAGAGCTGAGATTACACCTGCAGGACGGATGGATTCAGGCTCTTTGTTCTGCACCAAACAAAAGCTGCCTGAAAACCAAATGGGTAAAAATATTTATTTTTACTTTAGAGTCATTTCTACGGAGCACCGCTGGTGATACTGGGTAACGCACAGCCACAAGTTACTAATGTGTGGCTATGAGATAGATATTGTTTTCATTTCCATGGAGATAGCGTTGCTTGTTTTTGTAATTGACGTTGGCATTTGACTGAGCTTCAATCAGACATCATGACAGTTTGAGCCTAACTAAAGACTGCCGGTAAAAAAAGTGTGAAAAAAAAAACTCTGGAGCATGAAAAGATAACGTCAATAACCAATAAGGATCCATTAAAGGATCATTAAATTAAAATTACACCAATTCAAAGTTTACATGTGTAGGAGCCAGGTAAAATGTGTTGTTTATGATGATGTCACTGACAGGGATGGTCATGTGACCTGTCACATACTGTCATATACGTGGAGTAATCATTAAATATCCTGGTGATCTCTCTGTGTTTTTGTGAATGAACAGAGGCTGAGAGATGGAGTCTCACTTTACTGATGCTTTACTACCGTTTGTATTTTCATTACATCACTATTTTTGGTGCAGTTTATCAGTTGATTACTGATGATGACGGATTACTGACATGTTTTACCTGTAATAAACACAAAAACATGGCAGCTACATCTTTGGATCTTCTTAATTACTATGGAAACCCTCATCAGTGCCTTATTAGCCTCTCTGCAATGTTATGTTTCTTGATAGTCAATTGCATCATGTTTACTGAGTTACAGAAACAATCAACACTATCTCCATGGAAACAAAACCAATAATTATCTCATGGTCATGAGATGGTATCGCATTATTTATTTGTTTGTCCAATGTCACCAGTGGGGCTCCGTACATTTCAGTGCATTGATGCTATCTGACAGATAAATAATTCGATTTTAATCATGATTTTGATTTGGGTGTCAAACGATCTCCAAAATCATATCATCAAGTTGAAATGATATTTGATATTTTCATTACACCATTTCCAATTTCTGAAAGAGAGTGAGTGCAAGTAGAGTGCGAGCACAGTCAAACCTGCATCAGTCACTCATGCTGAATAAATGATAAAAAATAATAATTTGAATAATCATGATTTATGACAGAACCTCTGCTGCTGCTTTTACAACCTGAGATATAAAATCTGCAAAAAAATAAAACAAACAAAAAACCAAGCTGTTAAAGAGAAATACTCCATTACATTTCACACATCTTTTTATTGCCAACAAGCAGCAGTTTTGTTGCATTTATCTGAATTTGTAAACAGTTTGAAATAAAATCCAGCTGTAAAGGTTCCATCTCTGTTCTTAACATTGTGGGTGAATATCAGGTCATTCCAGAGAGTTAAAAGTATTTGATATAAACTTGTGTTGCAGTGAACTTGTGATTATTAAATCAGCAGAATGCAGGAAACAAAGTCTGTGGTTTGGAAATGTTTCTGAGGTCTCATGTTTGGCAAGCGTGTCTCTGGGTTCACTGGTATGAGAATGGACTAAAATGGCCACCGCACGGGTAAAAGTATTCCCATTGAAAAGCAGGAAGAGAAGCCGGCAGACAGGAAGTTAAGATTCCTTCACTTCAAAGCTGTTTGCTTTCAAAGCGCCTCTCTTGAAATGTCTTTTGAACACGTTCCCTGTGCACAGGATAAGCGTGTTTATCTTCTATCTGGGGGTTAAAAGTGGCCACTCAGCTTCCCCCACTGTTGTTTCATGTGGCTGTGCTATGAGGAGCCAAAAGCATCTTCTGGTTCATCCATAGCCAAAGCCAGCAAGGTGCCAGGTGCTGCATGAGGATGTTTAAACAACCGACCAAGAGCCGGAGAAAAGGAAAAGTAAATGTGCCAAAGGTCAGAACACGAGACTGTGGAAGCAGACCAACTGTTGTGTCTAATGCAGGGTTTTCTGGAAGCTTCTCACTGATCTACAGATGTTTCTATGATGCCTGTTGCAGTTACATCTGGAGAACCTAGCAGACAGCAGCTTCTGGTGTAACCAACATTGCCGCATTTAGTGCCGACAGCACTGGTGGATGCCCCTCACTCAGATACACACACACACACACACACCTGGCAGCAATGCTGGAAGAGAAATACGCATCCGGTGAAGACAATTGTTTGATTGCAATTTTAAAAAATCTGTGATGACATTTTTATTAAGTAATGAGTCGAGAAGACCACAGTCCCACGATGAAATGGTCAACAAGAAGCCATCATGGCTGTGGACAGTCTGTAAATCCACAGTTTCAGAGATTTGCAGCAAATAATTTTCACAATTTGACTTTGATGTGAAATCACTTCCGCCGCTCCATGAATAAGATGTGAAGACTTACAGCAGCTCAGATGTCTGCTGAGGGGTGTTGACTAACAGCTGTGATTTGGATTATTATAAAACATACTGTTTCTGATAAACCAGCATCAGATTGGTGTTTCCAGACTGTGTGAAAGGCTCCTGGAGGTCTATCCATTTTAGGCCAATCATCACCAGTTTCACAGCAGAGTTAATAAAATGTATGTCAAAACCTGCAGATGATAGGTTTCTCTGGCATGTAGGGGATTTTTGGGAAACGAAGGCTGTACATGGATTGTGTAATTTTCTTTGTTGACCAGTGATTATTATTATAACACAGCATGTTGAGCCCTTAAAAGGAGACAGTCTCTTTCAGTGGAGAAGGATCCTCAAAGAAGAAGAAGGAGGTGTAAGTCAGGAGTGTGTTTGTGAATCTGATTCCAGTCTTCTTGCAGATGTTCAGCATGTTCACTATTCCTCCACAAACAGACCAAGACATGAACACAAACATCTGTTTTCTACTTCTGTTCTGAACCAAACTCTCAGCCCCCTCAGTCAGATATTCAGGGAGTGTCCATATTTTTCATGTCTGACCTTTAGAGCTGGATCTGATCTCTTTACATTTGTCTTTATGAATTTATTCATTGCAGGTTTGTCATATTTTCAGAGATTGGTGATTTGTGCCAATTTGCTCTGGATTTATAAGGTGATATCAGGTAAAATAGGCCCCTTTTGTTAAAATCGTTGGGACAACACAATACCAAATATGCTTTTTCCATATATTTATGATTAATAATGACTGTTTCTGATCATTTTGTGTTGGAATTATGTGATAAAATTATTTAGGCCCTATAAATCTTGAAATAGCTGCTGTGCCATTTTATTTACATGAGAGGTTTCAGGTAAAATGGGCCATCTTTATTGGGTAATTGGGCCAGTCAAATGACAAAGGGAAATTCAAATTCAAAATGAATTCATCATCATTTTTAATGGTAAACACATCTGCTTAGAACAACATACCTTTTAAAATGCATTAAACAAATTCATATTGCTGCTATTAAAACAAGAACAGATCAGTTATGTGTTCTACACACACACTAACACACTTATGTATACAAGCTAAGCTAGCACTATACAAAAGCTAGCACCCAGTCATATGGAACAAGCTAAGTTACACAAACAGTAAAAGTAGTGACTACTTTGAGTTTCACTAATTTCACATGACATGTTTTATTTGAACCAAATGTCATACACGTGTGTTTGTGAATGACACAGAGGGTTAGGCCCATTTTAGCTGGAACCATGTGGCTCATTTTATATTAGGGGGTTAAGGTAAATTGGGCCACCAAGATAAACATCACTTTTACAAAAAATATGTTAATATATCAAACTAACAGCATTATTTATGATGAATGCCATCAAGACAGATATCATGCTTAGTTCTTTTATGTGCATGTTTGTTTTTAATAGATTTATCATCCTTATAATAGTTTAGTTAGATTTGTCATACCATTTACTGTGTAACCATTTCTGGTTCAGTCTAGATTTGTAGTATTGTCTCATCACCATAGAAACCATAAACTAATCAAACCACCACAGTTATATCAACAGTTTAAATCCTTTGTAGTCATTGGCTCTAATTTCCAGTGGGGCTGGGACCCCCAACCTTTAATGGCCCATTTTACCTGATGGCCCATTTTACCTGATAGCCTATATTCATTCACATGCTCATAATAAAGGCGTTTGCACATGTGACAGCACCAAAGTAGAAAATGGAGTAATTTTCACGTTGTCTCAAAGTGTTTGTGACACAGCTTTGACCGAGTTCTGCTCATGACTCAGTGACCAGAAGTTACCAGAACAGCACAATGAGAGCTGAGGGCAGTTTAATGAGCCACAGTGACTCAAACAGACTCATCTTCAGCACCTCAGAGGAAACAAATGGCCGCTGTCATCAGGAATTCATCAACACGCTCGGACAGATCAATATTTGATTGTTTGTTGACGGGAATGTTTGCTGTCTGCAGGCTGCCCCACTGACTCATTACTGCAGCCACCCAACAGGCTGCCAATTATAAGAAGGTGCATTTATAGCAGCTTTCATCCAGGAAACCATCATGTCCACGAGGGACAACTAATACACATTAAACATGTTTTGGAAGGAAGTTAAAACTCAAAAGAACCATTAAAACCTGTTTCAGATGATGCGTTGTTTGGCATGCAATGTGTTATTTTCTTTGTAATTAAATAATAGTAATTAATGTGCTAATGTCCAATCCCCAGAAAATACATATCAAGCATATTATCTTAGTACTTTAATGTACATATATACATATTAGTGGTAGATGTGTTTTAGATTTAAATTAAACAGAAATCCTTAGATTAAAGTCATTAGGAACAATCTTAATTAGCTTTTGAGGTTTATTCATTCTAATCTGGAAACATTAGATGATAAAAGTATAAAATTCCAGTTATTCAGCTGTTTCATGTCTCTTAAATGGACCTTTTCAGATGTATTAAATGCGACTTTTGCTATATGATGTAGTAATTTAACAGTTTTACTGGAGGCCCTTATGTTAAACCAGTTTGAGCAGGTTTGAAATGAAGATATTTCAAGTTTCCTTTTCATACATGAAATCAAGTCACTTCACATAGTGATTAATAAATGATAATGAATCTCATAATTTACACTTCAGATTTTTCCATGATAGATTCCTTTAAAAAAAAAAGTGGCAGGTAGGGCATGTGTAGGTATTTCCCTGATTTGGGTCACGATGGGGTCAAAGGTGAAACCTGCTGCAGGTGAGTCAGTCAGGTGTAAACATGTCCTCCACCTTCATCCTGACAGATTTCAGCTGGACATGTTCAGACATGAGGCCACAAGTGTGTTGAGAAACTCCATGTTCTGATAAGTCGTCGGCCTATAAAAAGAAAAGCACAAAATTGTGAAACCGTCTCGGATTCTGTTACTAATTCCTTTGATGTGAATCAGTAATGAGATGATACTGATGGTTTCGTCACTGTGAGTCTGCATGTTGACACATGAAGTGACTCCGGCGACGTATCACCAGCACAAAATAACTTGAAGCAGGGAGACGAGAAAGCTCAGTGGTGTGATAATGATGGAGCTGCTGAGAGAAAACTGTGATTATAGGAGGAGTCACACACTGGATCAGCTGAAACTCTGCAGAACAACATGCTGATAGGATGATTAACATATCGGAAAACACACAGACACATACACACACATACACACACACACTACAGAAATGATTGAGGTAGGAAGGTGAGGCAGTAGGAGGATGATGCTGGTACCTGGATCTTGAATCTGCAGCGTGAGGCCATTGAGCACTTTGAGTTGGTGCTGTTACTATGGCAACAGGAGCAGAAGCCACTGACAACCACTAATTCACTGAAACCATTGTGGTGCTGGTTTGGTCAGTAGGATCAGCCCCAGAATGTAAAAAAAAAACAAGTTTCACTAGAATTAAGAGTTTTTCTGGGATTAGATCAGATTTATTGATCCTTTGGGAGGTTCCCTTAGGGAAATTGAAGATCCTGATCACAAACAGACAAAACAAAACATCACAAAACAAAACGAGCAGAAACATCACTTAAAGGAAGACACGCCCCCTTTAAAACGACCACTTTCTGTTTATATCAGAACTGACTTGACAAACATGACAAATGACTTTAAACTCATCTACCAATTGACTCTGTCTCTCACACGTCTGATAAAACATCCACACACACGGACAGAAACACACACACTCAAAAAGAGCAAATAAAAAGCTGCTGTGACACTTAAAAACACAGCATAAATTACTTCAGTTTTAAGAGTTCACAGTGACAGTCCTGGTGTTTTCAATGATGAAGCCAAACTTAACCTTCAGTGGGCGGAGCTTATAGTTAAGGTGATCATCAGTGATTGGTCAGCGCTGCTTTTCATTCACAAAGAGAAATATCTGCTCAGAAGCTGAACAGGTGATGACTGACTCGTGTTACACTGAGCAGATGGCTGACAGACACACACACACACCCACACACAGTTCCAGGCTCTTTAAAGACTTATTCTAACAGCTAAAACTCTTCTTAAAACTCTCTTGTGGATGTTTCAGAATGTGTGAAACTCCTTTTAGATCAGAGTGACTCTAAACCTGCAGCTATTGTCTCTTCACACAGTCAGTAACCTGTAAGTGGATTTACTCTCCGTGCTGCTGACAGACGCCACAAAGACTTCCTGTGTGGACAGAGAGCAGATGAGGGTCAGGACCAGAGGAGATGAGGCTGCAGCACGGAGGGATTCAGACTCATGTGGAGCCAGTGTATTGTCCAGAGATTTACAGGCAGCTAATGGAGCTGATGACACACACACACACACACACACATATATAGTTGGAGTAGACGGTGTGTAGTTCTACTGGGAGTAGAAGGTGTTTACTGGGAGTCACTGATGTTTCCTGATAACCTGATCACTGACACCAGGAGGACACCGCCACTGAGCAGCTGCTTCCCGTACAGCCTCCGTCTGACACCAGGCTGTGTCGGGGGACCTGACCTCTGACCCCTGCTCACAATAGCTTTGTTAATAATCCAGACCTGCCAGGTGTTCCTGTGTTGATGAATAGGTTGATTGTTTTTTTAATGAATTCAAGTGCAGAGTGATGATGGTTGTGTTAGAGGAGCTGATGAAGGCTGTATTAGACGTCACTGTGTTCCACTCTTTGTTTCTGACTTCATTCACTGTGTCAGTACAGCAGATATGACAATAACCAGTAAAACGGTTTTATTGTGATTATTAATAAATGAGTCTGAGATAGATTTTTCCTGCAGCAATGTAAACGTGGATAAATGTCAAAGAAATCTGTCTCAAAATATCACAATATTGTGATTTGTGACAAAATTTGAAAGTAGAGCTGCAACTAACAACTATCCTGATAGTCAATTCATCTATTGATTATTGAAACAATTCATTTATTATTTGTTCATAAAATGGTATAAAATGTGGATCAGTGTTTCCAAAGCTGAAGATTCAACCTAAAATGTCTTTTTTTGTCCAGACCAACATTCCACAACCCAAAGATCATCAGTTTACTATTACAGAAGATTAAAGAAACCAGAAAATAATCAGAGACGAGAAGCTGGAACCAGAGAATTTGGACATTTTATTCTTAAAAAATGACTTAAATCGATTGATTAATTACTGTATTGTGGGTTCACTGACTGATCAGCTTCAATCCTCCTGAATCAGATGTTGTCTGTTTCCTCTTGGTAACTTTAACTCTGCCTCAGTTGCTGTGTCAGAGCTCAGAGTTTCTGTCCCTGCCTGAACTGCTTTCCTCTTTCTTTCTAAATGTTGACCATGATCTCCAAGTTGGGCTCTAAAAATATTCCGACCGCAGCGGCTGTCAGTTAATGCTGGAGTCATTCTGGGTGAGAGCAGGAGGAGGAGGAGGAGCTGAAACCTCTTTAACTTATGTCTTAAAACACTCCAACGATTTAGTGATTCTGGACTTTATGAATGAAAGCAGTGATTATGCAGTTTGCAGCTTTTTCTGTTTCACGTCATTGTGGTTTTTCTGTCGGTTCTGCTGCAGGTTTCCAGGCAGATTCTGGCAGCTTTGAGTCCTGACTTTTACCACAACACTGCGTCCACTGAATAAAATAATAAAATAAATACCTGCTGCTGATGTTGCTGTGTCTAAAATAAGCTGCAGGTTGTATTAGTGGTGAGTGTGGGTCACATCTGTCCCTCGTTTCTGCTCCTTATTGCTTTTGGTTGGAGTGTTGGTCGGGTCGCTGCTGAAACTCAAGCTGTTGGCTAAATATTTTCCATGTTTTGAAGGAGACGTTGGGTTTCACTGTAAAGTATTGTTTTAATTTCACATTTCCTGCTGCATGGCTCAGTTTTCTGTGCAGCTGAGTAAATGAAGTTCAAACAAACCTGTTTCTGCAGTCCTGATGCTTCCTTTCTGCACAGTTAACCCTCTACTGTATGAAATATTACTTGGACATTGTAAAAATGTTTTAAATGGTTTTATTACTTAAAATGGCCTAAATAATAGACATATTAAAAAAACATGTAAGACAAAGTTGTAAACATAGTCTCAGGATAGTTTCATGCTATGTAAGTTAATGGGACTCCATTAGCTTGTATGCACAAGGATTTTTGCTTATTTGCATATTGTTGTCATATGGCAACAAATATAGTTCAGCATATTTAAAAAACAAAGTTATAAAAATCAAAAATGAATTAAATTCAAGTTTAATTTTTTATTTGACAGTCTTTGGTTGTGAGACAATGTCAAATGTCCATAAGCAAAGGGGACTGATAACCAGGATATCCTGGTTATGTGACCTCATGAATTGTATGTCCTTCAAAATAAAAGCCCCCTTTTCACACCTAGCTGTAAAATCATAGAAAAATACTAGGGGTGTGACGAGATCTCGTTTGACGAGATCTCGCGAGATGTGATTTGACGAGATTACTCGTCGCGTTAAAATTCTGTCTCGCGAGATTTATCCACCCAGCAGCCAGAATGACGGAAAACACGGGTATTACTATTGACGACGCCCCCGCCACTTTTAAATCGTTTGTGTGGCAGCATTTTGGGTTCCCAGCAGAAATGATAAATGGTAAGACACGGACAATATGCAGAGACTGTATGCAAACAATGCTGTACAGCGCGGCGTACGGCGCGGCGCATGCGTCGTGCTCCGCCGAGCCGTTCACTGAACTACTTTCCTCGAAGTGGGTGCGAGCCGTTCACTGATCTGCTTCCCTGTTAGTGGGTGCGAACCGTTCACTGAACCACTTGCCCGTAGGTCTGATCCATTTAGTGAACGGCTTCACGTGAAATAGTTCTGAACGAATCCACTGAATGACTTTAAGGGGAAGCCGTTCAGTGTACGGTTTGTTCTTGTACTGTCGGTGTATGTGTCGTTTTTTTTTTTTATTATATAGCTTTTTAAAACTCAGACATTTTACAGTAAAGGTTGGTTAAAAACAATAACAACTCAAAGTCACTTTACATTAAAAGCTAGTTAAAATTAGTTAAAAACAATAATACTGATATTATTAATAATAATAAAAAATATTGTTATAAGTATTACCCTTATTAAAATAACCAATGAATCAGAAATCATTTTGATTATTATTATATACATATACGCATACATATACACACACGCTCTCTGCACCCCCCCGTGCACGCTGAATGAAATGAACGGATCTTTTTACTGAACGATCTGAACTGAACTACTTCTTCAAAGTGAACGACAATTCCCATCACTACAACTCAGTTAAATAAAAGTCTGTTGTCCAGGCATTCATATAATTTGTAATTTAGTTTTCTTAAAATCTCGTCTCGTCCCGATCTCGTGAACCCAATCTCGGGTCTCGTCTCGTGAGCTGAGCGTCTCGTCACACCCCTAAAAAATACAAATAGAATAGAATAGAAAAATGAAGATAAAGTAATTGTTGCCGTATGGCAAGACTATGCAATAGAGGGTTAAAATTGCTTTAGTCAAGTCTTTTCATTTGAACTGAACTATTTTTATAATCAGTTTAATTATTTGAGTAATATTGTTAAAGAAAAAATGTCCAAATCCTCCGATCCCCTTGAACCGAATGTCTTTGTGTTAGGCAAAACGAGACTTGAGGTTGTATCTTTGGCTCAAGAAGGATGAAGGGACTTCACGGTGTGATCAGGTGCACCTCATTAACTTGTAAATCTGTACTGGAATGAACATACACGCACCTTCACTGCTCCTTCAGCTTCTAGTCCACTGAGGCCTTGTTTATGTGACAATGATTTCAACCCAGATGAGACCAGGCTCCAGAGTGGAATCTTCCCACATCGCAGTCATTTCCTGTCTCCATGTGATGTGGCAAGACACGACGACACTGAGCTGCTGAGTGTTGATTTGCTTCATTATTTCTGTGATGAACAGAGATGGAGTGAATTAAATGGATTTAAAATGAGTGTTTTAAAGTCTTTTAAAGTAAAATCCTGTTTCTGTAATAACCTGCTGTCAGCTGCTGGTTCTGCTGACAGGACAACGTCATGGTAACCGATGAAACTTTATTTATGGTGGATGTTTATAAAGGACACAGATGGACAGAACATGCACACGACCGCAAACTAACGTGACAAATGTGACACAGTGTTGGTGTGTGAGGGGAAGTCCAGGCTGCGGTTAGTTTATCAGAAATCTGTGTGTAAATAGTTCAGTAAACAGCTTTGAATTGTGGTCACAGTCACAGAAGCTTTACATCATGAAACCTGATCAACAACATTAGAAGCTGCTGCTGCCAGACCTGCGTGTTTTACATATTCATGTGATCGCGATTAGTCATTGTGTGTGTGTGTGTGTGTTTGAGTGGTTTTTCAGCCTCAAAAACACTAAAAAGCCTCAAAAAGGATGCATCTTTAATTCTTCTAAATCTTTTTATTATATTTTTATTGAACAGACAAGGTAACATCGGACAGGACAGACAGACAGGGGGTTGAAGTCTTCTTCTTCGCTAACATTCTGTATTTATTCTGATGTCAGTGATGTTTTTTTTTTCTAAATGAAAATAGATCAGTTTTTCTTTCATTGTCTTTTCACTTAAGACTAAAAGGTCTTCATGAATTCTTTTTGTTGGCTGTGAGTAAGTTCTAGCCATGATAACGGTCTGGATCTTTATTCATAAAAAAACTAAGATTTTTTTTTTTCTGAGCAAATTTGTTAATTTCTCCTAAACATATTCCCTTCCCCCTGCTTATTTGATTCGGACCTTCTTTTGCATAAATATAATCTCATGTCGGGCATAAAAAACAAAGTTACCAGAGTTCGTCTAGCTTCACTTTGAAACCTTTGTCCCAGATTCCTGCAGGTCCCAGGTGGACCTGCAGCAGGTCAGAGAGAAACTACCACACACTGACATACTAACATCTGTTTCTGCAAATACAACATGTGTGTTTCAGTCTAGTTTAATCGTGTGTGTGTCATTGTTAAGGTTTTCCCAGACCTTTTTCCAAAAGTCAATACAACAAAGTTAATCAGTTCCCACAATCCTTCTGTGCTCTGCTCTGTGAGTCCACGCATTCAAATCTGTTCAAAAATGTGACTGAGCACCCACTGATTGGTTCTCTGCAGAAGCTTTGCTGCGAGCTGATTGGCCATGGCGCCCACACGCTGGCAGAGGTTCAAGGTCGCTGAGCGGCAGCAGATTTCTTCCAGACAGCATGGATGTGGTTGTTGTTTTGTCATTCAGCTGCTGCTTAAAACTCCAATTTCTGCTGCAGCAGCTGAATCTCACCTTCCCACCATAAATCACAGTATTCATCTCTATCATGGTAGTCTGACAGAAATCACAATGTTCCAGTCACTGCTGATTAATTCACAAACACAGTTCCCAGAACCATCTCAGGTTATATATAAATTTATAATTTATATTTAAAGTTTTTGTAATGACTGTTTCTGATCATTTTGTGTTATGAAATTATGTGGTGAAATATAATTATTTAGGAGCAATAAAGCCTGAAACATCCGCTGTGCCACTTTTTTTTGCATGAGCAGTTTCAGGTAAAACGGGCCAGTCAAATGACAAAGGGGAATTCAAATTTAAATTTATTTATTTATCAGTTTAAATGCCGATCACCGAAGGAATTTTAAATTTCCATAGCTTTCAACTAGCAGAGGGTGCACCGTTTATAGAAATAAAACTATCACTTATTTAACTATATTTTAAAAAGCACAGAAACAGAAACTGCCATCTAAGCCAATAAGAAGCCAGGGCTGTCAGGACATGTGCTGGCAATAAATACAATGCAGCCAATGGCCCGCTGTTGCCAGGCAGAAAACACTTCTTCTAGTACACGCCCCCTCACTCGCTACTGCACAGAGATGTGTGCGCTGTGAAACTGAAGCAGAGGATTATTAGGATTGGTCGAAAATGACATTTTTTTTTTTTTTTTTTAGAAAAATCATGTCGTGATTGGTTAGTTGCTTTATGGCCCGCCTCCACACAACAAAAACAGGAGAATATACATGGTTACACGCGCTGCGCACCGAGAGAGAGAAAGAGACTGGCTAAAACGGGTCCAGTCCATCCCTGGATGCACTTATTTTTTTGTAGTGTGTTGTTGGCATGTTTTTCCGATCGCCGATCAGGCTATTTTTAGGCAATATTGGCCGATGATGATCGATCGGTGCAACATTAGTTAAAACATAATTGCTCAGAGGCACATAACCTTTAAAATGCATTAAACAAACTCATATTGCTGCTATTAACACAAGAACAAATAAGTTATATGTACACACACGCTAACACACCTATGTATACAAGCTAAGCTAACGCTACACAAAAGCTAGCACCCAGTCATATGTAACAAGCTAAGTGACACAAACACAGTAAATATAGTGAATACTTTAAGTTGAACTAATTTCACATGACAATCAACATGAACATGAACCACATGTCATAGATGTCTTATGGGGTTAAGGTAAATTGGGCCACAAAGAAACATCACTTTTACAAAAAATATGTTAATATACCAAATAAACTAACTAATCAATGGCCCATTTTACCTGATTTCACCCTATATTTTATTATTTATTTTGTAAACAAAAACTGAAAAGGTTTTGTGTAATAAAAACTCTCTAAAACATAATATTACCATTTAAAAGATTAACAGTCAACACAAGCTTCATCTTAACAAATTCACTCTCCTCTATATTTTGTCTAAAAACACAAACTGCTTCACTCATTGTTGGATAGTAAATCCTAGTTTTCATTTTTATTTCAGTTCATGTTTTTTAAATGTTAGTTTTCGTTATTTCACAAGTTTATATTGATGATATTAATCAGACGGTTGCTCCACTTTAACCTTGGTCATAAATAAGTAGTAAAAACAAGCCTCCCCTCGTAAAGGTAATAATTAATCCATTAATCAGCTGAGCTGCACTTTATCTCCATGAGGCAAAACAAAAGGCGTGATAACACTGGACGGTGTGAGTGAGACTTTAACTGTGGGAAAATGTAAATCTACAGCTTTAAAAAATCACATTAAATTGAGCAGAAGAAGCTGCATTGACAATTTTACCTGAATTAATGTAAAATTGCACAAATTCTGAATTAAATTAGTTGTTTTTTTTGATTGGAGAATAATTGAAGCAGACATTTTAATACTTCAGTTTCTGAAGCTGCTGCTACAGAAACAGTTTTATTAACACACAGTGTAAACAAAGTGCAGGATGAAAAATAAGGTGCAACTTCCTCAATTTCATAAGTTGAACATTTAACACATGACTGATCAAATCTTTTCTTTTATCTTTGTGAATCCGGTTTGATCTGAAGGAAATCATGTTTTCATAAAGAGTCTTTATGAACTGTGGATGAGAGGAAACTGTGAGGTGACATTCTAAATGATGAGTTTGTGTTAGTCAGATTCAGGCTCAGCTGTGAAGAGACGAGTTTCAGTAAAAAAAAAAATCTGGAGCAACATTTGAATTGAGGAGGATCTGGTTTCTCCATCTTTGTCCGTGTCTATTGGTGTAAATGGCGGGGGGGACAGGGGACATGACCCCCCCCCCCCTTCCACAAAGTTGTCCCCCAAAAAATCTTTGTGAACACAAATACATAATTTGGAATATTAAAGAAATGTTAAATAAATGCAAAACACAAGCAATGGTATGTATGTAAAACAATGTGTTTCTTAATTCTCTAAAAATTCTGACACCCTCCCTTATTCCTCAAGGAAGAAGAGTAGAGAGAGGAGGATGTGGATCCATGAAAGACTTTACTAGTTTTTACCATAGATGTATTATAAACCTGGATCTGGTACCTCCTCTCTTTCTCCTAGTGGTCACTAGTTCTGCAACAAAAAATCCCATGGACCCAAAACTAATTTTTCCCATAGACGTCAATAGTAAAAGAGAAGCTGATAAACCGTCTCCAGGACACCTCCAGCCTGTTATTACTGATCTTTGCATTCTGATTTTAAGTCATGGACTTTTTATCCATCAAAAACCTTTATAACGGATAGAAAAGCTCTGGAAAATTCTCTGTTCCCTTTGTGAAGTCACAGCTGTGTGAAGCAGCGTGGTCGTGTTATTCGTCTTCAAACTGTTTTTAATACAGTTAGAAAGTGAATTAAATGACTTAAATATGTTGTTTTTTGCAATTTACATGTTCTCATCATCCCCAGAGCCCCAGAGCATCATGGGAGGTGACTCTACTGATCAGTCTCAATGGGTCACAGAATGCAGAACTCAACCTGGCAGTCAGGAACTTTTTCAGGGAGAAACTTTCACTGAAATGAATGGCGGCCATTTTTCAGTCTGTTATCCACTTCTTTAATATATCCGTGGTTTTTCCTCATTGATTCATGGTTTCATATGCTAGTATAGTCTTTAAGTATAGTTTTTCATGTGCCCTCCAGAAATTATTCTCTAATTGATTGTTTGTTTCCCCCATCAATGAAATGGGATTTTTGCCCTGTGACAGTGAACAGATCAGATCCTCCGAGACTCTGACTGCAGCTGCTGTTGATGTTAAAGGTTAAAGTTCACCACAGGGTTTTGTAGAAAACAACTCGTGCTGCTCGGATCATCTCAAACTCTACCTGCCTCCTACAGGAGCTCCGGCCTGGATGTGCAGAGACAGTTGTTTGTAGCAGTCGTGTAGAGTGAGTTCCTTTCAGCTCTGATAGAGGATGACTGTGTCTGACACAAAACTCTGTTTGTTACGGCAGAGGAAGTGGAATCTCCAGAACCAGACAGCTGCTCATTCCTCACCCCGCCGGCGTACCGACGCTCCAGCAGCGACGCCGACCGCCCCTCCCCTGACACTCCCCCGCCCCTCCCCCACCCCCAGCATCCCGCAGAGAGAGCATTAGCTGCATATGTTGAGGTTAGGCAGGGAAAACAGCAGCAGGGGAAGGGTCACCGGCTCCCGGAGCGTTGGGCCGGAGGGTCGTGTTGGTGTTTTGGTTCCAGCTGTGGAGGAGGCGTCAGCACAGAGATAAAGGCCAGAGAGGAGCATCTCTCTCTGGACCAGTGGATCATATAAACCACTAAACATGAAACCTGTGAAATGCTACATAATCATATGATAAATCATAAACTGTATGTCCTTCAAAATAAAAGCCCCCTTTTCACAGCTTTTTAGAAAAAGATAAAGTAGTTTTTGCCACATGACAACACTATGCAATACAGGGTTAAACTCATGTTCCACTCAAAGCAGCAGGCTGCTCTGAACTACTTTCTCTGTTCCTGATTTTACCAGAGGATGAAGTCAATGTCAATGATGTCAATGTCTGTATAGCAGTTTGTCCAAACTCTTCCTGCAACATGATGCCTGCCCTCAGACTGACTGCTGATGCTACATACAACCACAAACAGCAGCTTCAAACATGTTTCCTCACTTGGACTAAACAATTAATTTACAATAATATTGCAATATGATAAAACACAATTTTCTAACCATAGCGTCTATGACTACATGATCATGTGACGCCACTGAAAGAGTGGAGGACTCTGCTGCATCAATTTTTCATGCTGACCTTTAACCTGTCGTGCATCAGTCTCTGGCTCGACAAAGAAATCAGAAACAGGCAGAGCTGAGACTTTAGTCTTGAAGAGGAGCAGCACGTAGGTGGCGTGGAACTGGCGAAGCTACAAACTTGTTCCAGCACTTTAAAACTAACACATATGACAGCTGTATGGTGCTATGTCCCAGCTGTATTGTGTTATATGACAGCTGTATGGCTGAAATGCACCATGCTCCAGACAAGCCAAATGCAGATCATATATCTTTTAATTAAAAATTTTAATTTCCAATTTTCATGAAACATATCCAGCATGTTAACATGAGTCCTGAGCTGACGTCACAGACTTTTGACTCTGAGAAAGTTGAACTGCACGAGAGGCTTCGAGGGTTTTACTGCTGCAACAGCTGGACCATGATCCACCACCCAGTCCCCATCCACACTCTTCTCAGCTTCATGTGTTGGTTTTTGAGGCTCTGGCGTCCTTTCATGTCTCTGCTTTGATATAAATGTCTTAGTAGTGATTCAAGTTACTAACTTTATTTAACCCATTTAAACCCATGAGCCTTTAAGTCTATGACTGTCATTTTATAGTTAAAATAAAATATGACATGATAGACAATTACCAAAAATTGCAATAAATGTAATATTGTTATTAAAGAAATAATAGTAGTTATAGCAATTTGTCATTTTTATTCATATTTATTTGTAAGGCAAATGAGATCATGAATCAATGAGGGAAAAACTATGAAAATCTTCCTCCCTCCCTACTCACTGTTGCTACGGTAACTTACATCGTTAGAGCTCGTTAACGATCATTAGGTCTGAACTTAACCAGCATCCTGGTAAAAAGAGGCTGATTTTGGACAAATGTTAAACAAGTGGTCTGATAACTGACTTACTGGCTTCTATATATTAGTTTGATTGGTTTCTTCCACATAGCTAGCTGCTAGCTGACTGTCAAAATTAGCTGTTAGCCACTGGCCCCGCCCACTGGAGAAAAGCATCTGGACTAAACCACTTTAAGGAATAAAGAGAGGGGGGGGGGTGTCATCATTTTTCACCAATTTTTAACACATTTAGCAGCCCTCAGGATTCAAGCCTATGGGTGTGTCTCTTTATGAATATGTCACGACACTTCACTTCAACACACGTGGTTTCCTCGTTTGTTTTTTTTTTCATCTATTGGTAAAACACAAACGACACCTTTTGATGTCCAGAGTTCAGCCAATCAGCAGCAAGGAATGAGCGAGAAGAGCTGACGCAGAAGCTTCTGGCACAGAGCCGGAGTTTAAGAAGTGGGCCAGTAGCTCTCTGGGTCAAAGTGTGTGTGAGTGAGACAGAGAGAAAGAGAGGGGGGAGAAGTGGATTAAGGGAGGAGATTTGGAAAAGCACAATAAGACAGTGTGGGTGCCTCGATCTCCTCCTGGGGGGGTGGGGGGGCGGCACACGCTGCCTACAAAGAAGTGTGTGTGTATATGTGTTTCTGTGTGTGTTGGGGCGTCTCTTGTGGTGAAAGAGCCCTGTAAAGTGTGTCCGGGGGGGAATTCTCCGGTCATGCACATCAGGAATGTCATGTTTCTGTGTGTGTGTGTGTGTGGGGCTGGTAAACAGCACACGCTTCCTTTTGTGCTGCTGACAATGGAAAAGTCTTCCTCAGCGCTGTTAGCATCAAACAGCCTCATCTTCATTATCATCAGAGAGCATTTTTAACCTATTGATTATAAATCCATAATAACACAGATATTATAAGCCGATGTTGTGTTAGATCAATTTTAGTTTTGCATTCAATGATATCTGTGATATAAAATCTATGTTTTTACAGTCAGGTGTGAAAAAGGGTGAACGCACCAAATAAAATATTGAACTTAATTTTATTCTGTTTTGATGTTATAAGTCAGTCAGTCATTTTCTATACCTGCTTATTCCTCATTAGGGTCGCAGGGGTGTGCTGCATACAGCTAACACAGTTCACAAAAACTTCAGAAACAATTATAGTATTCTCTGTAAACCTTCATTTAAACCCAAACAAGTGTAAAAATATAATTCACCATGTATTTATCAAATTTGACTTATATTTCACCACATATGTTTAATAATGACATAGGAAAGACAGACATTTCTGAATCCACATACACCATCACACTTGCATGTGTGTGTCCCTCAGTCCCTCCAGGTGACCTCAGTCAGAATGAGAGGTTGTAGGTCAAAGGTCGAGGGGGAGGGGCTCTGTCTGTCGACACATCCCACAAAAGCGCAGCATTTGTTTTTCGCGTTAGTATTAGCCCGTCACACTAATGAAAGGCGGCACATGTGGTTATGTGATTAAGAGTAAATCCAGTCTGAGGGGCCCTGGCTGTAAACTCAGCCAGCAGCAAATAACTCAGCTGAACACAGCAGTTCACCTGTGAGAGCAGCTCCTTTAGGCCCAATTAATGCGAAATCAAAGCTCACAGCCTCAGAAAGACTCAAAGACTTTTGTCAGATCTGATGGATGAGGTCAGTGTGTTTCTGGTTTTATTAGTTAGCTTGTTGCTACTCAGCGTTTCCTGGGTTATACAGTCACAGCTATGAAAGAGTTTAATGACTCTGCTCAGTAAACCTGTAGCTTTACTGACTCCTGAGTGATACTCAGAAACCCAAAACGCCACCGCTGCATTTCCTCCTTACATCGGCCCTAGAACAGTTGTTGTCATGGTAATGTCATGGTAACTCAAGTTAACCCTTTATTGCCTAATTTTTCTGTGATATAAAATCTACAGTTAGGCATGAAAAGAGGGAGAACATACAATGTATGAGGCCACATGACCAGGATATCCTGTTCCTGTGTAATCATCATTGTCTCATAAGCATGAAACATACATAGCTTGTTTCACATAAACATGTGCTATGTAACATAGCATGAAACTATCCTCAGTCTATGTTTACAGCTTTTTCATATATATTTTTTAATATATCCATTTCAGCCATTTTAAGTAATAGAAACATTCAAAACATTTTTTACCATGCCTAAAGCAAACTGTCTCCAAACACATCATGTCCAGAGTTTAATATCATAATATAATAATGCTACTAATGATATATTATAATTTATCTAAAATGAATCTATATATATGAATCTGTATTCTGTATTCATCAGAAGCCATTAAAAGATTTTCCTCATCTCATCCAAGAGTACAAAATATTATACATATTATATTATTAAGATTATAAATATTGTCAATGTTACATGTGTATACATAGTACACATACATTAATAGAATCAGTTGTTTCTTTGCCGTTTTCTGCTTGTATTGAGTCTATAATGAGTTTTTTTCCATGTAAATAATAATTATGTATAATAATCATTTCATTAATGATTTGAACAGCCCGTTTCTTTTTCACCCTGGAATCTCCAAAGATTTAAAGATCATAACAAAAATATATGTGCAGGTTAAAACATGAATCAGTATTTTTTTTTATCTCTGTTCCATAAATCATATTTCCAGAAGCATTTAATTTCATTTTCAGTGTGCGTTTATGACTTCCTGTTTCATACTGCTGGGGTTTTATGTCGAGATGTGTTTTCCAGCCTGAAGCACTCTGTGAACTTTCCTCTGTTGACTCTGCACCGACGTTCCTGAGCCGCGGTGTGTTCCAGGACATAGACTGATCCCTCTCTCTCTCTCCTCTGCAGGGTGAACGGGTGTGGCTGCGGGAGGAGGAGCAGCACCTCCCCAGCACCGTGTCCTCCTGCTCGGGAGGTGTGGTGGTGATTGCCACAGACTACGGCCAGGTGAGACGTCCTCAACCTCTGCATTTATACAAATATCTTTATACAAATGTCACTGCACATCAATGCATAAATACATGTTAGACATCACATTGAGAGTTAGTCTGGATATGTGCTGCAGATTTCTGTAATCCAGTTTTTATTAAAATCAAAGATAACATTTCACATATCCACAACTACAATCTTCCTAGGATAAATGGCATTACTTTTGACATTACTGTGTTTAGGGTCTGTCATCACACATATCTAGAACTCATTTCCAGATATCCAAAAATGTTAATTATGCATATCTGTACCTGAATTAAGAAGAGGACTAATTCCAGTTTGAGATATCTACAATTTGATTCTGACTGGTCATAATTCTACTTCAAGGTATCTTAGTTCACCACAATTACAGATAGGGTGATAACAGGTGAATTGGGACACTTTGGTAAATCATTTGGGACAATAACACAATACCCAGTATATATTCTCCAAGTGTATTTATTTTACCATGTATATGTGTGACAGACTGGGGGGTCAGAAGAAAAAAACATAAATGATGCAAAAACAAGGAGTAATTTTAATGGATTCCAAAAACACTGAAAACAAACTTAAAACACCAAAAAACAACTCAGAGGCTCTCTCAGCCAGCACAACCCCCTCCTCTGCTTACAAGAGAGAGACTGTTTGCTGTTCTGCTTCTCCCTTTTTAAATAGGTCCAAAGCCCCGCCCCTGCAGTTCAATTAACCTGTACAAGGTGTTCTCAATCACCCAATCAGTGGCCTCTGGTGAAACACCAGCACAGCATGGAAGCATTCATTTCAATACACTTCACCTTCATAGAAAGTATTTCACCCATGAGCATGTAGTCGCTGCAGCTCTGTGACAATTTATCATTAATAATAACTGTTTCTGATCATTTTGTGTTGGAATTATATGATAAAATATAATTATTTAGGCCCTATAAATCTAGAAACATCCGATGTGCCCCTCTTTAAAATATAATTGTAGATATCAAGCTGTAAACATCTTGACTTGACTTTGATTGGAGATAATTATATTGGGAGATATCTGTAACCTTAGTTTATTCAGTTTTAACTGGGTGAAATGACGCTGCTGAAACACCTCAACTTTTGTTTGTGACATTTTAGATATCTCTAACTGTCATTATATGCAGATATCTGTAAATGTCTTTTAAGATGTGTGAGGATGTGAATGACATTTCAGTGACATCATTACAGATATCTGTAATTATATATGTGCCTATAGTCCAAACTCAATTACACATTTATGTAATTATGTATGTGCCTATAGTCCAAACTGAATTACAGATATCTCTATATGTCAACTAATCACTATTACCTTACAGATATCTTGAATGAAAGATGCAACTTTTCAAAATGTAATTAGGACTAGTCAGAAAGATTATGTTGATGTCAACAATGTTAAATACTGATTTAAACAAGTTTAGCCTCTAAATGTTAAAAAGGGCTGCCATAACCAGGAACATGTTTTTATGTTTACTCTGTTTCCAAAAGATTCTTTATTTTTTGTCCAGACCAACAATTTGCAATTTTTTTACGTGATGGACGCGATTATGTCGCGCGACAAATTAAATTTTGTCACGTGATAAATTAAAATTTGTCACGTTGTTTTGTGTCTGTTTTCGTGTCCCCGTCTGTTTTGTTTTCTCAAAACAAAAGTAAAAGTAGAAGAAATATGATATATGAAATATGATTAGTGATTAATCCGCGATTAATCAGATCTTTAAAACAACTCTATGTGTCTTTAGCCAACAACAACTATGGTAGCTAACTAGCTTGTTTTTCGGCTCTGAAGTTGACGTTAGTCATGTAGCGCTAAGACTGACGTGATGGGAATCATGTCTGTGTTAATAGACTAAAATAGTTTTTGTCAAAAATGAAGTTAATGAAGTTTTCTTAATCATATTATAAATATAGATATTTTTAACACATTGTTTTAGTAAAAATTTTGGTAAAAATAAAAATAATTTCTTTCTCATTTAGAGGACCTCCTGCAGTACCTCCACAGACCCCCTAGGGGTTGCGGACCCCCTGTTGAATATCACTGCTATAGACCGATCAGCCTGATCTCTGTTGAGAGCAAATTGCTATCAAACCTTCTAGCCAAGCGCCTGGAAAGATTACTCCCCATATTTATAAATTCAGACCAGACAGGCTTAATTATGTGCGCTATTCATCCCGCAATGTGAGAAGGCTCTTGAATATTATACATTTTACTTCACAATTCAAAAAGAAGGCACTGGCCGTCTCTCTGGATGCAGAAAAGGCCTTTTATAGGGTTGAGTTGGGCTATATGTTTGATGTTTTGGGGAGATTTGGCTTAGGGGGAGACTTTCTTAAATGGATCCAAGCCATTTATCACTCACCTACAGCTGTTGCCATAACAAATGGGCAGCGTTCTGAACCCTTCCCAATAGCAAGAGGTATCGTCAGGGGTGCCCTTTCAGTCCGTTCCTCTTTGCCTTAGCCTTAGAACCTTTAGCTGAAGCTATTCAACTGCATACCGATGTGAAAGGAATAACAATAGGGCATAAGTAACACAAAACTGCCCTATATGCAGATGATATTCTTATGTTCCTATCCTCCCCTCAGCTACCGATTGCAGTAATTATGGACATTCTCCATGAGTTTAGTAACATATCCAGCTACAAAATAAATTTGAGCAAATCTCAAGCTATGCCACTGGGAGCCCTAAATACTACAGAGGTTCGGGAAAATTTTCCTTTCAGATGGTCGAAATCTGGCTTTACTTATCTGGGGGTTAAGGTGTCTACAGACCTGAAAGATCTACAGATATTTTGTCCCAGTCTGTACTTCAGTCAAAAGGGACCTGGAGCATTGGCAGAACTTACCCCTGTCCCTTTTTGGTCAAATCAGTCTTCTTAAGATGAATGTGCTCCCTCGACTTTGATACCCTTTACAAATGTATTTTTCAAAGAAAATCAACTTCGATTTAGAGAGAGCTTTTTCCAAATTTATCTCACAAGGCAAAAAACCTAGACAGAGACTGAAGATACTAGAATCACCTACAGACATGGGGGGTCTTTCTATGCCTAATATGTTATTTTATAACTGGGCCTGTCATGCATGCCACCTCTGGCTTTGGTTGCATACATACATTAAGAAAGAGACTTGTATTGATCCATGGGCCTGTCACCCTCATTCCCCATGGAGGTTAGTCACATGTGAGGCAAAGAGGATAAATCCAGAAGTAAAATACAATTTTATCATTTACAACAGCATCAGGATATGGCATGATATATCTAAATACTTCGGAAGACATGTGAAGTCCCAATTGACAGGGGAATTCATGTAATTGGTGATTTATTGAGAGACAATACATTGTTGTCCTTCCAGCAATTACAGGAGACATTCAACATTCCCAAACACCACTTTTTCGGGTATTTACAGATTAGGAATTTTGTGTCTTCACAATCCACTTTCTCTACTAATATCTCTTACAGTGTGGTCAAGAGATTTATTTTGGAGCACAAAAACAGAAATCATTTTATAGCATCATTCTACTCCCTTCTTGGTTCCTCTGTCACATACTATTTAACAAGCATCTCTCATAGATGGGAAAAAGACTTATATATAATATATTGAAGATGACTGGTATCCATACGACTGATCAGGTCCACATCCACTTGTAACCAGCTGAGAGAAACTCAATACAAGATACTTCACAGGCAATATATTACTCCTGTTATTTTAAACAAAATTGACCACTCCATCTCCCCTCTATGTACCAAGTGCAATTTAGAAAGCGGGGCATACTACCATTACTTCTGGGAATGTAAATTGATTTCCAGATTCTGGTCACTTATCTCGAGGGTAGTCAGTGGGATATTTAAAATCAAAATTAAGAAAGACCCTGGAGTTTTCCTCCTAGACCTTCCGCCTAGGGACTTACATCTTACTGCATCTCAGTATAAGCTGTTTGAGAAACTCCTTCTAGTGTCTTGAAAGGGTATACTGCAAAACTGGATCAAAACTCTCCCACCTACTGTCACTCTGTTACAGGGAGATCTTCAAAATCCTCCCTCATGAAAGGTTACAAGCTGCTGTAACGGGTAAAGATGAGTTAATTTAAAAAAATTTGGACACCCTTCCTAGAATACATACCTGTAGATCTGAGAAATCTGCTATTGGCGGGCAGACGGTTTTCTGATTGGAATAAGGCCTCCCCTCACAACCCCACTTAGGGTCACAGAATATAAGGGGCTACTGATGGCTGAATATCCTCAACATAGGAGTACGTACTGATGTCTGGAGATGTATATTTATTTAAATATGACAATTTTGCATTTTTTTTCCTATAACTTATACTGCTTGTGCTGTCTGATGGTTCAGGGTGGGGGGTTCTGTTTTTGTGTTTTGAATTGTATATGTGTGGAAAAAACAATAACAAAACCCAATAAAATAAAAATAACTTAAAATAACTTTAATCCATTAATAGATTGTCAGAATTGTTGGCAATTATCATAGTGGTTGGCAACTAATCGATTGATCTACCAAGTAGTGTGTTAATTAAAGAGTGTTGTGAGGAGTAAAATGAGTTTAAGCAGCTAAAGTTCTGTTAATTCCATTAAAGGTCTTAAACCTATAAAGCTGTACGTATCATATATAATACATTAACTTTGAAGGCCTTTCTATCATCAGTACAATATTTTTTTCCTGAAAAACCTGACGTATACAATCAAATACATTTATTGTGCAGATAACCCCGCTTCACCTGTGTCTACTGTGAGAAATGTAAAGTTCATCTTTGCCTGAACAAGGAAAGAAACTGTTTTCAGGACTACCACCATGCAAAAAAAAGACGTGGCAAACCAAAAAATGAGCCAAACTAACTGAATGTTTGCTCTTCCACCTTGCCAGTTCCATTGGCAAACAATCTTGTGTTTTACATGTTTTTGTTTGTTAAAAAATATAAGTGAGGACTCTAAGGCCTGATGTATCAGATATAATACAAATTGAAAAACATACTTCCAAAATGATAATAGATTTTATTTCTGTTTATGTCTGAAGGACCAATAAAGACTCCAGTTTCACAGAATTAGCATTTTCTGTCAATTATTTCATGGTTCAGGCTTTACAGGGTTAAACTGATTCTCTGTGACGGCGAAAAGTTTAATCTCGATTAAAACCGACGTCATTTACCAGTTGAAGAATATTAGCAGAGCTGTTATTAAAGGTGTTTACAAAGCATGACGACTATATTAAGATGTAAATTAAAGAGAAGACAGATAAAGATGCTGAGGAGAAGAGAGGAATGAAGAGAAAGAGAAGACAGAAACAGAAAGTAGTGTGTGTGTGTGTGTGTGTGTGTGTGTGTGTGTGTGTGTGTGTGTGTGTGTGTGTGTGTGTGTGTGTGTGTGTGTGTGTGTGTGTGTGTGTGTGTGTGTGTGTGTGTGTGTGTGTGCTCATATGTCTACCTTCATGGGACACTGGGACAGTATTGTCCCCCCAAGGGGTCAGATAAACGGTGTGTGTATCATCAGCTCCATTAGCAGCAGCAGATAAAAATGCTTTAATCTGCCTGTAAATCTCTGGACATGAGCCTGAATCCTTCCGTACTGCAGCCTCCTCTCCGCTGGACCTGACCCTCATCTGCTCTCCGTCCACACAGGAAGTCTTTGTGGCGTCTGTCAGCAGCACAGAGAGTAAATCCACTTACAGACTGTGTGAAGAGACAATAGCTGGAGGTTTAGAGTCACTCTGATCTAAGAGGAGTTTCACACATTCTGAAACATCTACAAGAGATGTTTTAGATGTTAGAACAAGTCTTGCCTGGAACTGTGTGTGTGCGTGTGTGTGTGAAGATGAGAGGGGCGGGGCCAGTGGGGTGCAGCCCATTATGAACAGGGGTGTTCAGATCTCTTAATGTTTGTATATATGTATGAATTGTGGTCTAAACTGTATGTGTGAAGGGTGTTAAAATGTGTTAATTATTATTATGTTAATTATGTCTGAATGTGTTAATTGCTGTACCCTAATGACTGCCTTTGAACCATTGCTGTATGGGTTTTCCCCTCTGTAATGGTTTGTCCCAATTAAGCCTAGTCAGGCAGCTGTATTTAAGTGGTGATCAGTCAGCTCCAAGACTGTGGGGGAGTGAGGAGTGTTGAGTTGTCAGTTACCAGTTGTCTTGTGAGAGTTGTGCTGTGTTCTATGTCCAGTGAATATTAGTTGTGATTACTAAAGTAATTGAAACCAGCCTGCAGTTCAGTTCTGCTGGCTGTTGTTCCACTGTATCACCTTTTCTGGTTTGCCCTGATCTCCTTAAGTGGGGAAGCTGCTCTTCTCTCACTGTGTGTGCGCCAGCCATCTGTTCAGTGTAACTTGAGTCAGTCGTCACCTGTTCAGCTTCTGAAGAGATATTTCTCTTTGTGAATAAAAAGCAGCACTGACCAATCACCGATGATCAACTTAACTATAAGCTTCCCCCATTGAAGGTTAAGTTTGGCTTCACCATTGGAAAAAAACACCAGTGGGGTATTCCTTAAAGGAGGTTCAAAAAACTGAGTGAACTCTGAGATGATAAACTCTCAGTATCTGGTTCCAGCTGATACAGCTGATCTGAATTAGTTCAATCAAGTCTGAGTATGTTTACCTTGAGTCACACACATGCATGAAATGATACCATGAGAAACCATGGCAACAGACATGACTGCAGAAAAAAAAAGATCAATTTATTTTACCTCAATATAACTAGAGGTATTAATGCCGCCTATGGAGAAAACCAACAGAGTCAATCACATGAGTCTGAAAGGACTATTCCACTAAGCGGCAAGTTCAGAGTATCATAGGAATATGAATGGGAATAAAATCCAACAGGGTAGAGAAGTTGGAAACAACTAAAAATGAAGTATAAAAACATAATTCCAAAAGGTTGAGGCATATCTTCTGAGGTTAAGTCTGCAACTCACTTTGATTTAATTGATATAGGCTCTTAAACAAGTAAATATTCAGTATGAATAAATATTCTGTGGTTACTTCAAATAGTAATTTAAACCCTGAACAATCTAAATGAGGGCGACATGGTGGAGCAGGGGTTAGCGCTGTTGCCTCACAGCAAGAAGGTCGCAGGTTCAAGACCTCCTTGGTCCTGGGTCTGGGACCTTTCTGTGTGGAGTTTGCATGTTCTCCCCGTGTCTGCGTGGGTTTTCACCGGGTACTCCAGCTTCCTCCCACAGTCCAAAAACATGCTGAGGTTAATTGTGTGAGTGAATAGTGTGTGCGCCCCACGATTGGCTGGCGACCATCTGGGGTGTATCCCTGCCTCTTGCCGTAACGCGCTGGCATAGGCTCCAGCAGACCCCTGCGACCCTAATGAGGAATAAGCATTTTCTATAATGTCAGTCATTATAGAAAATGACTGACAATCTAAATGTTGGTGGAACTCGTCTCCTCACAGTAACACTTGACACCATGTTTACATATTTTTATTTTATACGTATTAAAGTCATTTAAATTGTGATGTGAGCACAAACACTAATGTATTAATTAAAAAAAAAAACTGAGCCAACAGAAAGAAGACGGAAGCCTGCAAACCAGGCCTATATATCCTACTTTTTATATATATATATATATATATATATATATATATATATATATATATATACTATATATTCACCCAGATTATACCATCTGATGAAAAGCGGTAGTGTTTAAACAGATATTCATCTGTAATAATTGACAGGATATCCAGTCTCTGAAGATTCTCTGGTGAAGTAAAGTGTTTCTAATAATTTGAGCTTCAATGTGGATCAGATTGAGAATTAATGGACAATCCATGTTGAAGAGCTTCTTCATGTGGGAGGAGACAGGGAGAAACTCAGGGTTTCTACAAGAAAACCTGCCAACAGCAGGTTATGTTCAGAGTCTGTTACCATGGTGACTGAGTATGTTAACATGGTGAATGAGTCTCAATGAGTTTCAATTCCCTCTTTCTGTAACAGACAACTCAGTTACCCTCATGTCAGTTAACTTACTCTGAGTTTAACATAACCTGATTCCTGGATTAAACCTCCAAGACTGTCACTGTGTTTATCTACAGTTCATGACAACCACATCATTTAAACAGTGTGTATTACTGTTTATTTATATATATATAGTAGCGAATGTTTCTTCACAAATCCCTGCTGATACTTTTCCTCAGTTTGTGTGAAACTCAATAGTTCCTGCAGATGTTTCACATTTAGGCCTCAGAGCAGCTCTGAGAAGAATAATCTAATTTAATTATAATAATCCTGTTGAGGTACAACAAACAATGTAATAAAAAAATCTAAGATGTTAAATAAAACAGTGAAATCTTAAAACTGAAGAAGTAATTGATGCTGAAGTGTCACAGCAGCTTTTTATTTGCTCTTTGAGTGTGTGTGTTTCTGTCCAACGTGTGTGTGTATGTTTTTATCAGACGTGACAATTTGTAGACGAGTTTAAAGTCATTTGTCAAGTCGGTTCTGATCTAAACAGGAAGTGGTCGTTTTAAAGGGGGCGTGTCTTCCTTTAAATCATTTTTCTGCTCTTCTAAACTTAGTTTTTGAAGTAAACTGATGGTTGAACTTTTATTTGACCTTTGTTCATCACTGTCACTGAGGACGTTTTGTTTGTCTGTTTGTGATCAGGATCTTCAATTTCCCTGAGGGAACCTCCCAAAGGATCAATAAATCTGATCTAATCCCAGAAAAACTCTAGTTCTAGTGAATTAGACAAAGAAGCGTCTAAAGATGGGTTTTTTTTACATTCTGGGGCAGATCCTACTGACCAAACCAGCACCACAATGGTTTTAGTGAATTAGTGGTTGTCAGTGGCTCCTGTTGCCGTAGTAACAGGACCAACTCAACGTGCACAATGACCTCATGCTGCAGATTCAGGATCCAGGTACCAGCATCATCCTCCTACTGCCTCACCTTCCTCTTCACCTCAATCATTTCTGTAACTCAGGTTATAAACAGGATCAAACCAGAGTTTTATGAAATATTCTCTGTGAAGGTTCGATGACACTCAAATTAATAATCAATAATCCATCATTTGAACCCTTCCCATGTCTCTTATAGGACAATTTGTATGGAAACAAGCCTGAACATGAATTCACTTTCTAGATCCTTTAAAAGAAACAACAAATTTATGCTGATTGTTTCTCAGAGATTTGCTCCTGTTAGCATCTGTCACTAAGCTCAGCTCTGGGCCTCAGCTTTGTTTTCGCCTCATCTCCACAAAGGCAATTAATCCAGACCCGACCAGTGAGAATCCTGATCAGGTGGAAACCCAGAGACCATCTGTTCTCTGCTGACACAGACAGACAGTGTCCATGTCCAGTGACTTCATTAGAGGAAACTTTTGTCCACTCTGTTTCCCAGTTTGTGGTTAAGGGTCTAAAAAGAAGTGTTTATCCTCAACAACAAAAAAAAATCAACTCAACATCCATCCATTAGAATTTCTTAGTTATTACAACTTAATTTGTAACTGCATTGAACCAACAAACAATATTACATTGGACAAATGATCTTTTCTTCTTCAGTCAAAGATGATCTTAAGTTCTGCTGACTGTTATCATAAGAACATGTTTTTAAGTTGGTAACCCCAACAAAATGTTATCATACTATTTTAAAGTAGGGGCTTGACCATTTAAAGCTCTGAAAGTGAGAACTAAGATTATAAAATGAATTCTAAAATGAACTGGGAACCAGTGTAGTTCTGCTAAAACTGGTGTGATGTGAGCTTTTTTACTGGTGTGGGTTAAAAGTCTTGCAGCAGAGTTCTGAACAGGCTGGAGGTGGTGAAGTTCTTTCTGGTCAAGACAAAAAGAAAAGACTATTACAGTAGGCTAAGCAGGAAGAAATAAAAGCATGAATAATCAAGTTCCGCTTTTGACACCAATGATCTCAGCTTGGAGATGTCTTAGTTGAAAATAGCAGTTCCTGATCAATGTGTCAGTGTTGTGCTCAAGAGACATGGCTGAGTCAAAGACAACACCCAGGTTCTGCAGACTCGACTGGGTCGACAGGCCTAGGGTACCAATAAAGAGCTTGATATGGGTGATCCAATTTTCCGGAGCAATAATTAAAGTCTTGTCAGAAGTTGGAGGGAGTTTAGACGTAACCACTGTTTGATGGAAGTCAAGCAGCTGGTTAAGGACAGTTTGTGTTTCTATATCTGTAAAGGAGCAGTATAACTGGATGTCATCCGCATATAGTTGGTACAATGCATCACAAAACTGGCTGATTATCTTTCCCAGTGGCAAGATATACAATAAAAACCGAATTGGCCCTAAAACTGAACCCTGCGGTACCTGCCTGTCCAAGGCACCACCACTCACAGGGGGCACCAGATGACAGAAATTTTAAAAATATTTTTCTTGTGCACTTCAATTCAATTAGCTTTATTGTCATTGGACATTGCCATGTCAATGAAATTTTTATTGCAACCCCTGTGCAACAAGACAAAAACAATGAAATAGGAAAGGGCATGCAACAAACAAATATAAATATAATAAGGAAAGATGAAGAGTATTTACATGAGGCTGTAATATGTGCATAGAACTGTACAATATACACTAAGGTGCGGTCTAGTAGTTAAGGTGCAGTCAAGTATTTACTGGACAAAAGTGCAGTGTACAGCAGCTTAAAGTCTATTTTCCCTATTTTCCTGTAGTGCAGGGGGCGTTAGCTTTGACAGCTCTGGGGAAGAAGCTGTCCTTCAGTCTATTGGTGGTGGTGTGGATGTTCCTGTACCGCTTTCCTGATGGAAGTGGTACAAACAATCTGTGGCCGGGTCGCTGGGGTCTGTGGCGATGGCTCTTGCCCTCTTCTTGACTCTGTCTGCACATATAGTCCAAGTCAGGGAGGGGGCAGCCCACGATACCCTGTGCAGTTTTCACTACCCCTGCCAGTTGTTTCCTCCCCTGTTTGTGTAGCTGCCATACCACACTGTCACACTGAGGCGGAGAATGCTTTCAATGGTCGCTCTGTAAAAATTCACGAGCAACCGTGAGGAGACTCCAACCCGTTTCAGTTTCCTGAGGAAGAAGCCTTTCTCAGGCTAACCCTTTGTTGGGCCTTCTTCACTAGGCAGCAGGTGTTCATGGACCAGGAGAGGTCAGATGTGATGTGGGGGCCCAGGAACTTGATGTCGTCCACACGCTCCACCACTTCTCCGTCCATGAGGAGGGGGGCGTGATCAGTCTTCCTGCACCTCCTGAAGTCCACAATGACCTCCTTGGTATTGCCTGTGTTCAGCACCAGGTTGTTGGCTGAACACCACTGTGTGAGCTGGTGTATCTCCTCTCTGTAGTGGGTCTCGTTGTTCCCTGTGATGAGGCCCACTACTGTAGTGTCGTCCGAACTTAATGACTGTGTTGGTGGGGTGGATGGCAGCACAGTTGTGAGTGAACGGGGTGAAGAGGGCTGGGCTGAGCACACATCCCTGTGGCGTGCCCGTGCTGAGGGGATGATGTTTTGTTCCCTATTCTCACCACCTGAGGCCTGTTGGTGAGAAAGTCTCTGATCCAGTGACGCAGGCAGACCCATTGCATGTAGCTTCAGCGCCAGCTTGTCTGGGATGACGATGTTGAAAGCTGAGCTAAAGTCTACAAACAGCATCCTGACGTAGGTGTCGGGCTGCTGCAGGTGGGTCAGGGCCGTGTGCAGGGTGATGGAGACAGCATCCTCTGTGGACCGATTTCCTCTGTAAGCGAACTGAAGGCTGTCCAGGTCCATGGGGATGAGGTCCGTCCGTCATGGTTCTGATGCCCCTCCACATGTTCCGGGGGTTGTTGTTGTTGAAGTGATCTTCAACTTTGTCCTTATACCGGAGCTTGGCCTGTTTGATTCCTTTCTTCAGTTCTGCTCGGGCCCTGCTGTAAGCCAGCCTGTCTCCGGATCTGTAGGCAGTATCGCAGGCTTTCAGCAGGGACCTCACTGTGATGTCCAGCCATGGTTTCTGGTTAGGAAACACAGTGATGGTCTTGACTGGGAGGACAGCGTCAGTGCAGAACTGAACATAGGCCAGTACAGATGATTTATACTCCTCCAGGTCTGCCTCTTCACTGAACACAGACCAGTCTGTGCAGAGGAGGCCTCCTCGTCCAAACCTGTACTGTCTTGGTGGTCGTCTTTGTTCTGCAGGCCAGAGGCTTGTAGGCCGGTATAAGCTCCACTGAGATGTGGTCCGACATGCCCAGGTGTGGAGCTGCTACAGCCTTGTAAGCAGCAGGGATGTTGCAGTAGACCTGGTCCAGAATGTTATTGCCTCTGGGGGGAAAATTGATGTATTTGTAAAATTTGGGAAACACAGCTTTTAGTTCCACGTAGTTAAATTCTCCCATCACAATCACAGCTGCCTCCGGGTTTTCATTCATCAGCCCACTGATGAGGCAGTGGAGTTCCTCTAATGCTAGCTTAGCATTAGCCCACGGTGGGATGTTGGCAGCCACAATAACAATGGAGGAGATTTCTCTGACCAGCTTGAACGGTCGGCATTTCACCGCCAGGTATTCCAAATCAGAGGAGCAGAATGGGCCAACGGTGCGTATGGCTGTACACCAGGCGTTGTGTACATACAACGCCAAACCTCCGCCTCTGCTCTTGCCTGAAGCTGCGGACCTATCCGCCCTGGAGCAGAGAGCGCCCTGCTATCTCCACCACTGCGTCCAGGATGTTGTCGTCCAGCCAGGTCTCTGTGATGACGGCAACACAGCTGTCCATCCGGCGAGAGATAATTCTCAGCCCGACCTCGTCGATCTTGTTGGCAAGAGATCTGGCGTTCGTAAGAAAGAGAATCGGAAGAGCTGGTCTGTGAGGGTTAGCTTGTAGCCTAGCACGCATGCCGGCTCACTTGCCCCTCTTTTGTTTACGGTTCCTCCTCTGTCTCCTTGGCAGCAGTGGGGGGATGGTGGTGGGCTCCAGTGTCCGTAGCAGGTCCGGTGGAATAAAGTCCAGTTTGGGGGTGTGTGGAGTCCAAATTGTATCCCAAAGTTCCACAGTTCAGTCCTACTGTACTGTGTAAGAGCTTCATGAAAAGTTATGAGTGTGGATACGAGTAAAAACAAACAAACTAGAGCTAGGAGCCGCTGCGTCTGCACGTGCCGCCATCTTGGAATTTAACTTAACTTGGAATTTAATTTAAATGGCAATTGCCTTCTTTAAATAGTAACATAGGCTATAATTATGAAATCTAATATAGGCTAATAAAATCAGTGAAATCATAATTCTAAGTAAGAAATGGCTTATGTGATATAACCGCCTCCCCCTTCTCAACCTGTCAGTTGAGCCAGTCCCACTGTAGCCGAGCGGCCACTTGGGGGTGCGCAAGCTAAAAATGTGATGGCAGTCTGGAGTGTTTTTAATGAAGTTTTTTCAAAGTGGGATTTTCCGACACAATAACAACATCTAAATAAACGTTTTATTTGTCATATTAAATGGATATTCAACATTCTGTTATACAACGTCTCTCTGTTTAGACATGACAGTTTCCAAACTTTTTCTTTTGGTGTCGGTGTTATTCCTGCATCAGGCGACACACGCAGTCGAGTCAGTGGAGTCACGCTCACATTTCTGCAGATTTGCGGAGATGTAGTTGAAGGAGAGACTCCACGCTGATGGGATGTTGAGTTGTTTATATAAAGTAGACCTGATATATCATAAAAAACTCTTGATGTTGAGCTCAACAGTGAGGACAGTATTCTCTCAGCTGAAGCGGAGAGAAAGTGAACACCAGTGGATCAGTCCCTCTGTACAAATGCTGGTTCTGAAATATAAATAAATATTTAATGTAAATTTGTTCCTGTGTTTGGTCCGTTCACACTGTATAGAACCAGACCAGAATTCACTTGATACGAACCGAGACCCCCTATTTTCAAGTGGACCAGAGTTGGTTTGTTTGGACCAGACCAGAGTTCTGAGTTTTCACAACTGGACAAACAAAATGGAACTATCCACAGAAACCAACTTTATTCAGTTTAAAGCGACTAAATGATGACAGTGTGAAAGCCCCTGTGTGAAAGCCCCCTGTGTCACATCCTTTAACAAGATGATGATCATTCATTCAAAAACATCAACCAAACAGCAGCTATAACATAATATTCCATAATATCCTGTCCCTTATCATCAGACTAGTGTTGCTGTGGTTTAAATACCCTGCTCCCCCCAACATACTTCCTGCTGCTAAGCCTGTCATCTCCTGATATAAAATTTACTGTATGATTTTAAACTTTGTTACATTTCAATTTAATTCAGATGCTCTTTTGTTAATGTCATCATTAGATGGTGTGTTCTGGTTGAGCAGAATTAAACCTGCTGCCTTAAGACATTAAGTTTTGTTTTTGGAAGGTGTAGGAAATGGGGGGGGGGGGGGGGGTGTCAACCAGGTTGGGATATAGATGGGGGTGCACAGCTAAAGTTTGGGAACCGCTGGAATAGAGCATAGATGTATGGATGCTTTGCTTATTATTGAGACATGTATTCTGCTAGTTTTTTAAAGCCTATATTCTTCTAGTTTTTAAGACATTTCAATATGCCTATGCTTATTGTTGGTGGTTTTTAGTGAACTTGATAGTCTGATGTAGCCTACTTAATACATTTCCAATGAGAAAGAATGATGACCTGGTCTGTGTTGTAATAAGTATGCTACTGTTTTTGGCAGCAAAGGGCAGAGTTTTTGAGTGTGCAGTGTGCAGAAGGTTACTGAACGAGCGAACAGTGTGTTTCAGTGTGCGTTACAGTGTGTGGGTGTGCGTTACAGTGTGTGGGTGTGCGTTACAGTGTGTGGGTGTGCGTTACAGTGTGTGGGTGTGCGTTACAGTGTGTGGGTGTGCGTTACAGTGTGTGGGTGTGCGTTACAGTGTGCGTTACAGTGTGTGGGTGTGCGTTACAGTGTGGGTGTGCGTTACAGTGTGTGGGTGTGCGTTACAGTGTGTGGGTGTGCGTTACAGTGTGTGGGTGTGCGTTACAGTGTGAGTGTGTAATCAATCAGTGTGAGAGTGCGGGTTTCAGTGTGTGAGTGCGGGTTTCAGTGTGTGAGTGCGGGTTTCAGTGTGTGAGTGCGGGTTTCAGTGTGTGAGTGCGGGTTTCAGTGTGTGAGTGCGGGTTTCAGTGTGTGAGTGCGGGTTTCAGTGTGTGAGTGCGGGTTTCAGTGTGTGAGTGCGGGTTTCAGTGTGTGAGTGCGGGTTTCAGTGTGTGAGTGCGGGTTTCAGTGTGTGAGTGCGGGTTTCAGTGTGTGAGTGCGGGTTTCAGTGTGTGAGTGCGGGTTTCAGTGTGTGAGTGCGGGTTTCAGTGTGTGAGTGCGGGTTTCAGTGTGTGAGTGCGGGTTTCAGTGTGTGAGTGCGGGTTTCAGTGTGTGAGTGCGGGTTTCAGTGTGTGAGTGCGGGTTTCAGTGTGTGAGTGCGGGTTTCAGTGTGTGAGTGCGGGTTTCAGTGTGTGAGTGCGGGTTTCAGTGTGTGAGTGCGGGTTTCAGTGTGTGAGTGCGGGTTTCAGTGTGTGAGTGCGGGTTTCAGTGTGTGAGTGCGGGTTTCAGTGTGTGAGTGCGGGTTTCAGTGTGTGAGTGCGGGTTTCAGTGTGTGAGTGCGGGTTTCAGTGTGTGAGTGCGGGTTTCAGTGTGTGAGTGCGGGTTTCAGTGTGTGAGTGCGGGTTTCAGTGTGTGAGTGCGGGTTTCAGTGTGTGAGTGCGGGTTTCAGTGTGTGAGTGCGGGTTTCAGTGTGTGAGTGCGGGTTTCAGTGTGTGAGTGCGGGTTTCAGTGTGTGAGTGCGGGTTTCAGTGTGTGAGTGCGGGTTTCAGTGTGTGAGTGCGGGTTTCAGTGTGTGAGTGCGGGTTTCAGTGTGTGAGTGCGGGTTTCAGTGTGTGAGTGCGGGTTTCAGTGTGTGAGTGCGGGTTTCAGTGTGTGAGTGCGGGTTTCAGTGTGTGAGTGCGGGTTTCAGTGTGTGAGTGCGGGTTTCAGTGTGTGAGTGCGGGTTTCAGTGTGTGAGTGCGGGTTTCAGTGTGTGAGTGCGGGTTTCAGTGTGTGAGTGCGGGTTTCAGTGTGTGAGTGCGGGTTTCAGTGTGTGAGTGCGGGTTTCAGTGTGTGAGTGCGGGTTTCAGTGTGTGAGTGCGGGTTTCAGTGTGAGAGTGCGGGTTTCAGTGTGAGAGTGCGGGTTTCAGTGTGAGAGTGCGGGTTTCAGTGTGAGAGTGCGGGTTTCAGTGTGAGAGTGCGGGTTTCAGTGTGAGAGTGCGGGTTTCAGTGTGAGAGTGCGGGTTTCAGTGTGAGAGTGCGGGTTTCAGTGTGAGAGTGCGGGTTTCAGTGTGAGAGTGCGGGTTTCAGTGTGAGAGTGCGGGTTTCAGTGTGAGAGTGCGGGTTTCAGTGTGAGAGTGCGGGTTTCAGTGTGAGAGTGCGGGTTTCAGTGTGAGAGTGCGGGTTTCAGTGTGAGAGTGCGGGTTTCAGTGTGAGAGTGCGGGTTTCAGTGTGAGAGTGCGGGTTTCAGTGTGAGAGTGCGGGTTTCAGTGTGAGAGTGCGGGTTTCAGTGTGAGAGTGCGGGTTTCAGTGTGAGAGTGCGGGTTTCAGTGTGAGAGTGCGGGTTTCAGTGTGAGAGTGCGGGTTTCAGTGTGAGAGTGCGGGTTTCAGTGTGAGAGTGCGGGTTTCAGTGTGAGAGTGCGGGTTTCAGTGTGAGAGTGCGGGCAATCAAACTTTATTTATAAAGCACTTTTCATATGAAATGTAGTACAAAGTACTATAGAAGTTAAAACATCCCAACCACCCCCCATTCCAACCCAACAAACCCCATGCCCCACAACTCTCACTGTCTCTTACACACACACACACACACAGTCCAAAACACAAACATGTACAGACACACACATACACACTGGCTGAGTACAGAGGAACCATGTTAGGAAACGCTGTCGTCTGTGCTGGGGGAATGTTCCACGGCCCAGGTCGGAACGCCACGGTTCAGGTGCAAACCATGAGCAGCAGTGTGTGTGTGTGTGTGTGTGTGTGTTTGTGTGTGTTTGTGTGTTTCTTCTTTTTTTTTGTGAGAATCCTAATGTTCAGCCACTAAACATTAAAACTAACTCAAGCTTTTAAACTTGAGTTAGTAATGATTTCCTGTTGAAAATATTCTGCAGAGGATGTTTTACAATAATAACAATAAATAATCTATGAATCGTGTATTTTCCATCAATAATAAACTGCTGCTGTTAAAAACCATTAATATGATGAATCAGATTTCACTATTTCTCAATATTGAAGAGATGTTCAAGAAAATAAATCTACTTCCATACTGATTTGTGTAGTTTGAACATAAGTCTGACAACATTATCTTCTCAGTGCAGATCAGCTGGCTGATTGCGCGTGTGTATGTGTGTGTGTGGAAGGGCTGATTCAGCATGGTTTGGTTTGGCTGCTGTCCTTGTTTCCACCAGTAGCTGATGTGGTTCCAGCCTCCACGGTGTAAAATAAATAACTGCTGCTGCCTCAGAGCTGAATCCTCTCTGACAATAACGGCGCCTGAGTCACTGCAGAACAGAACCAGGACAGAACCAGAACAGAACGGACTGGTCTGCTGCTTCCTGTCAGTCAGACCTGCTGTCATATTCACAGCTGCACACAGATCAGACACAGTCTCTGCATTAATGTTCAGGGTGAGACAGAAACTCTGACCTCAGGCCACATGATGTTGCTCCATTATGGGAAGAAATCATTTGGAGAATTATTTTCACGACTATTTTTTAGTTACACAATATATTCCGCATGAGTGACTGTGCTTTTGTTTGAAGGGTTAAACATATTTGCTGTGTTGCCACATAGATAACATCTTATAGCAAATCTTGCATGTTATATATATAACATGTTCCACTTACTCTCTCCCTTTTAGAAATTGTGTAATGAAACATGTCAAATATTGTTTCAACTTGATTATATGATTTTAGAGATGGTTTGACATGCAAATCGAAATTGCGATTGAAATTCAGTTAATTAACAGTCTTACTTCATCTGTTGCATTCACCTTCTTTATTTGTTTCATTTATTCATTTTACGCAAAAACACATGAAGGATAAGCCCAAATAAAAGCAAATCGAAGGTCAGTTGATGCTGTAATTAAAGTCTAAGAGACTGTTTGATTGTCCTGACATGGTGAACAGGTGCAGTGAATTTCATCTATTTATGTCGATCTGGAGTGAGGCTGGGGGTCAGTTTTTTTTTTTTAATTCAGGAGGCTACAGAGACGAGAGAGAAGAAGAAGAGAGATGGAAAAAGAAAGAATCCTTACAGATACAATAGGGCTTTGTCTACTGTTAATGGATCAAAACTGTCATGTGATGTAACCCTAAAAACTTGGTACCAGATAATTTAACTCTCTTAAAAATGTTTTAAGAGATAAATGCTTCTAAACCAGTATTTTAAAAAATGTTGTCACTGACCTATTATAAAATGACTAAAATGAAATATCAGATTTATCTCTTTGTAAACAGTAAAGTCGTGACTCCTGTGGAATGTTTCGACTGGACCTTGTCACTGACCTTTGATTTTCAGAGAAGCCTGAAGGACAAATATATTAAATCCTGTAAAAACATCTGAACAATCTGAAAGAAAATAATCATGTTTTTGCTTTTCTGGCCTGATTCATTCTGTAACTTGTTTTTTTTACATAACTCTGAAGCCTCCAGATAGCCTGGTGTCTGTGATAATATGTCATGTCTGTTTGAATGTGTTATCACTAGTTTTGACTTGTTGGAGCTGAGCCTCGGACACACATGATAAGCAGCTCAGGGTCATATTTACAGAGGAAGGTCACATCACACATGAGGAAGAGGAGGAAGGTTCCTTAATTAGTTGCCAGCTATCACATTAACCCTCTATTGCATAGTGTTGCCATATATATTACATATAATTCAATTTTCATCTTATATGTGTCTTTTCAAATAGGCTTAAGGAAATAGAATTTTTTTTCATATGGCAACAATACATAAATTCCTATTGTATACAACCTAATGGAGTCCCATTGACTTACATAGCATGAAACTATCCTGACACTATGTCTACATTTCTTAAATATATCTATTATTTAAGCCATTTTCTGTAATAAAAACATTAAAAACATTTTTACTATGTCTAAGTAATATTCTATGCAGTAGAGTGTTAATCCCCAACTATTTTGATATTTTAATTGTTAATTGTTATTTTAAACTCTGGTTCCAGCTTCTCTGATATTTTCTGGTTTCTTTAGTCTCTATAATAATAAACTCGTGATCTTTGGGTTGTGGACTGACATTTTAGCTTTTATCAACATTTTACACAATTTTATGAACCAAATAAGTAATCAAACAATTGATTTTATAATCTATACATTAATCAAATTCATTGCAGCATGATTATCAGTCCTTTTATTTTCTGATCTGACAGTGTAAAACTCCTCCAGATTCTGACAGGTTGTGTTGTGTTTAGATTCAGGATCTTTGTTTTTGAGAGCTGTCTGTCTGATTCTGCTGAGTTGTGCAGTAACATGAGTCAGTGTGAGAGGAGCTGTCAGCTCCAACACTTCACAGCTCCAACGTCAGCCTCACTGAATCTGATCTGAGACCTGCCGTCCATCTGTGGCCATTCTCCCTTCACAGCTGTTTTCTATTACATGTCCTCATCATGGCTGCAGCCCTGAAGTATGCGTTGCAAATGCTCGTAATGTTTGCTATGCAATCTTGGAATATTTTTAGTTCTTCATCCCTGATTAAAAAAATGGGGAATTCATACCGCTGAAGCTGTTTATTAAGACTGAGCCTGAGGAATGTGAGGATGTGTCATTAAATCTGTTCTCAGGGCCTCGGGAGCCTCAACTAATTAACCCTCTACTGCATCTTCATTTTTCTAAAAAGCTGTGATAAAAAATCTGTTTTTACACTTGGGTGTGAAAAGGGGGCTTTTATTTTGAAGGACATACAATTTATGAGGTCACATGGAAATTTGATATGTGAGCATCATTTGTCATTGTTATCTTTTATTCAGAATTCTTCACAAAATAAAACGTTCAACGCACTATCTAGGGAAGGTAAACTTTATTTATTTTTACATTTTAATCAATTTTGATATTTTTTTTTCTAACATGCTAAAATAGATTTTGTTGTCATGAGGCAACAATACACAAATATGTAAACTTCCTAGTGTATACAACCTAATGGAGTCCCATTGACATACCATGAAACTATCCTGACATTATGGTTACAACATATTCTTGCATATTTTTTTTATTTTATTTTTTTATTATTTAGGCCATTTTAAAAAAACATTCTAAACATTTTACCAGGTCTAAGTATGATTACATCAACTGTTTGGTTCCTCAGAGAGGCTGAATCTGTGGACTCTACTTGTGTTTTAGGTTTACACCTATAAGCAGAACGCTCTGACCCGGCAGAAGGTGCAGCCCATGCACCCCAGCAGCAGCCGGGGGGTGGAGGACATGGCCACGCTGGAGGATCTTCATGATGGAGCCATCATGCACAACCTGTTCCTGCGATATCAGCAGAGACACATCTATGTAAGAAACAACTTTTATCCTCCCACATGTGGTTGTCTGGTTCTTGTTGACAACAACTGTCGGACAAACTTTGTGGCTCCAAAAGCAGATTTAACATCAGTTACTGCTGTCAGTGAAACATCAGTAAAGACAGAATAACCAAGCGGTTCAGAACATCCCCACAGAGGGGGATATTATAAATAATGAATCCTTCTTGTGAAGCTGAGTAGCAGCACCAATATGTACACATAACACACTCAGCTACAAGTCTATATCAAACATTATTAACTTAACAAAATATAATTACAACCCCAAGCAATAATATGAGCATATAAAGAAAACATAAATCTGTAGATTTTTGAAGATTTTGTGATAATATTAACAAAATATACCAAAATCATTTCTGCCTGGATACACCTGTACTAAAACTCTCTAAAACTGCTAAAACAACTTAAATACATGGGGGGGCGGGTTGGACAGAGCTAATTTTTCTACTTTCTTTATTCTAGCTGGATGTACTTCAACACTGTACATTTTAAATTGTTTCTGGCACTGACACATAGGCTTGTCCCGATCCAATATCGGATCAGTTGCCGATATTGGCAACATTGTGCATATCGGTATCGGCGCAGCGGCACGATCCGTTAAAAAAAGTCCGGGTTTTCCAGCGCACCTATTCAGATAATCCATTCCAGTTTTTTTGCTGTGGTTTCGCTAAAATCCGCATCCGTATTTTCCAGCACACCAGCATTAGCGTCTCCCAGTTTACCTGAGGCATCGCCTACATCAGCGGTTCCCAAACTGTTTTAGCTGCGCACCTCCATCTATATCCCTACCTGGTTGACGCACCCCCTATTTCCCACACCTTCCAAAAAACACAACTAAATGCCTTAAGGCAGCATGTTTAATTCTGCTCAACTAGAACACAGGAGAATCACCAGGAGAATCACCAGGAGTGAAAGGGGTTAAAAACTCTTGCTGGAACTCAGTCCGTGTAAAATAATGCGGCACGCGCCGCTCGCGATTTTTTACGGTTTTTAATCGGTTTCGGGCAATTTTTAGCACAGTTACGGATGTATGTCATTTAGTCAGACATGTATATATGAAAAAAAAAATAGATTATCAATATCTGTCAAAGATTTATTAAGCCAAATATCAGTTGACAGTGAGTGATACATCAGACTCCGACTCCTCAGACTCTGCCTGCCCCTCCACCTGCTTCTCATTATCCTCTGATTCTGTGGTCGTGAATGTCATTTTGTCATTTTATGAACTTTTTTTCTTGTTGTTTCTTCAGCTCCGGCTGAGCTCTTTCACATTTTCTATTAAAATGTTGTATATTTTGCGCTGCATTGTACCAACATCATTTTGCTTGGTGAGAGCAAACACGTGTGGTTGAACCAATGCTGATAACGTGACCACGTGTCCATCGACCAACCAGAAACACATTTGTTCAGCTCGGCTCGCCTCGCGTTGCATAGCAACCAGAGACTCGCTCAGACTTGTCGCTCCGTGGCAAACGGCACAGACACCGAAACAGCGTAGATTACACTGAAACGAGCACACTGGAATTGTTGCAGCACTGACATTGTTTTCTTTATTTAACATGGGAGTTTGACTTTTTTAACGGAACGCATCTCCGCAAATCTGCGGAAATGTGAGCGCGATTCCAGTGACTGGATTCGACTGTGTCACCTGATGCAGGAATAAGGACGCACAAAAAGAATCGAATCGATTTAGGACTAGACGGTACCCTGGGTCGCCTGGGACTATGCATGGCAGGGGCGTCCTCCTCCCTGATCCAAGCTTGTGCCTGACCGCATACCTGAGTGGAAAAGGAGCTGCTGCTTAGCGGCCTTCGTTAGCCACTGGGACACATCGTCAGTTGTGTCCTCAGATCACGGGGCGTTTCGGCCAATTATCACAATACGCCCTCAACAAAGGCAGGCCCACCACTGGTTGATCAGACCTGGGTGTGTGTCCCAGGGCTAAGTTTTTGCCTTCACAGCCCAGCTGGTGTCGCTCCTTTTCAGCCACAGCCAATGGCTCATCCGCTTGGCGGTGTTGGCCAACTCTTTGATGGCCTGTCTGTGCGCTTGCCCCCTGACTCCAACCTCCCTAAGGAGCTTCGCTGTCGAGGTGGCCACAAAACCCCTACACCCCACCTCCACCGGGCGCATCCTTGCCTTCCAGCCCCTGTCCTCTGCCTCAGCCGGCAGGTCGGTGTAGCACAGTTTCTTGCATTCGTACGCCTCTTCGATGGACTCCTCCCAAGGAACTGAGAGCTCAATGATGTAGACGAGCTTGCAGGTATTGGACCATAGGACGAGGTCTGGACGCAGGGTGGTCACTGCGATCTCTGGGGGGAAAAGGAGCCTCTGATCCAAGTCGACTTGCATCTGCCAGTCCCTGGCAGCATTTAGAGGGCCCAGGTCAGGGTGTGGGGGCCTTGCCCTCTGCTTCTCCCCCTCCCGAAGGAACGTTGGTGGGTGATGGCGCATGCCCTGGTTGCTGGTGGGTAGGGCGTTGATGGACACCCTCTTGTGCTCGACATCTGAGGACCTGGTTGTGTTTTGGGCGATGGCAGCACATCATACGTTGCTCGAACGATGAAGCTCAGCCTGTTTGATTCCATGCCCCAGAGTTCGCTCCATGTCAGCTTCTTCTTTTTGACTCCCTCCCAGCTCATCTAGCGGCCCTGTTTGGCTTGTGCTACAGCCTTGGATCGTCTGGCTGCTTCCTCCTGTCGACGCACCTCCTCAACAACCATGGTCCGCCGCTCAGATGTGGATGCCTTTCGCCAGAGAGGAGTTACCGTTCCGAGGCCAAAGCCTGCCCTGCCTTGCTGGACATGGTGCCGGAGGGCAGATTTGGCCTGTAGGACAAAAAAAAAAAGTGTTAAACGAGCATGTCTAAACAGAGAGAAGATGTATAACAGGATGTTGAATATCCATTCAATATGACAAATAAAACGTTTATTTAGACGTCTTTATTCTGTTGGAAAATCCCACTTTGAAAAAACTTTATTAAAACACCCCACCCCCCAGTGCTCGGCCACCAGTATCGGCTCGGACGGGCAAATACAATGTCGGTATCGGATCGGTAGTCCAAAAAGCTGGATCGGGACATCCCTACTAGCACAACTATCCCACAGGTGTTAGCTTTATTTAAACCAAAGATCATTCAGTAAACCCCTGTAGTTGTAGAGATATACTGCATTAAGTCTGGACATATCATTATCTAGAGGTAGATGATAAATAGACCAAGAGGGAACAGGTTAAACTAAATTAATAATTTAAATTGAAACACGAAACCACAGAGTCAACAAGCACAAGCCATCACAGACACAGAGGAGACCTCCAAATTAAAAGCCTGCAGTTATAACTTCCTGCTTACTCAAACAAACAGAAGCTGAACTAATGGACTGTGAATCTACTGGTTATACTGGATCCTCAGTTATGTTTTAATATGGTAACAAACAACTTTAACTTGTAAAACAGTTTATTTTCAAGTTGTTGAAACTTAATTTTCTTTTCTTTTTTTATACACTTATCAAATAACTTTTGACACAACTCCTAATATACAGAGAAATGTCTGACTACAACTACTACCATGTAGCTTCTTCTGAGCCTAATTACACCTGCAGAGGAAAGAAATACAAATAATTAACAAACCATAAAATAAAGTTGAGAGCAGTTCAGAGACTTCCTGTCTGCTGCATCCAGGCTGTTTAAACCTGCAGCTGCACTGGACTCGTTGTTTGGTCCTGGTTTGGTACTGGTCTGGTGTTGGTTTGGTCCTGGTTTGGTACTGGTTTGGTACTGATTTGGTACTGGTCTGGTGTTGGTTTGGTACTGGTTTGGTACTGGTGAGGCTGTGATTCTGCTGCAGGCCTCACTGAGTGTTTTGTAGCAGCCACCAAGTCCTGGCTCTGAGCTGATGGTATTTAGGAAGTGGGACAGAACAGTAAAGAGCATGTTAACGCTGGAGGAAAACCACAGTGAAGCTGAAAAAAGTCAGAAAACACACAGAGGCTGTTTTTTGCGAAGTGACACGAGGACACTGAGGAAATATGAAGAATCACAGACTTGGTTCAAAAAAACTTGTGTGTTTGGGGGTTTAATCTCTTTGCTGATCATAAGCTTTCTGAGATGTTTCTCTTTAAATGACAGTTTATTTATATACTGTCCCTGTTTTTATGGAAAACACATAGACACAAAATTAATATTTCCACCTCTTTATAATGTAAGGTGAATGATGATAATGATGATAGTGATGATGATGGTGATGATGATGATGTTGATAATGATAATAGAGGTGGTGATGATGGAGGTGATAGTGGTGGCTGCTGTTTTGCTGCTGTGTTGCTGCTGTCATTGCTGTGATGCTGCTGTGTTGTTGCTGTGTTGCTGCTGTGTTGCTGCTGTGTTGCTGCTGTGTTGTTGCTGTGTTGCTGCTGTCATTGCTGTGTTGCTGCTGTGTTGTTGCTGTGTTGCTGCTGTGTTGCTGCTGTGTTGTTGCTGTGTTACTGCTGTGTCGCTGCTGTGTCGCTGCTGTGTCGTTGCTGTGTTGTTGCTGTGTTGCTGCTGTGTCGTTGCTGTGTTGCTGCTGTGTCGTTGCTGTGTTGCTGTGTTGCTGCTGTCACTGCTGTGTTGCTGCTGTCATTGCTGTGTTGCTGCTGTGTCGCTGCTGTGTCGCTGCTGTGTCACTGCTGTGTTGTTGCTGTGTTGTTGCTTTGTTGTTGCTGTGTTGCTGCTGTGTCGCTGCTGTGTCACTGCTGTGTTGTTGCTGTGTTGCTGCTGTGTTGCTGTTGTGTCGTTGCTGTGTCGTTGCTGTGTCGCTGTTGTGTCGCTGCTGTGTCGTTGCTGTGTCGTTGTGTTGCTGCTGTGTCGTTGCTGTGTTGTTGCTGTGTTGCTGCTGTGTCGTTGCTGTGTTGCTGCTGTGTCGTTGCTGTGTTGCTGCTGTGTCGTTGTGTCGTTGCTGTGTCGTTGCTGTGTCGTTGTGTTGCTGCTGTGTCTTTGCTGTGTTGCTGCTGTGTTGCTACTGTGTCTTTGCTGTGTTGCAGCAGGAAGTTTCAGTATGAACCCAGCAGGATAAATCATCCTCAGCTTCTCTTCATTCTGTCTCTAATGAACAAACCTGACCAAACAGTTTCTGCAGCAAGAAACAACAAAGGCAGCTTTGTGCTTCCTGCTGCCACGGTAACCTTTGACTAATGCTGTCTCGTTACTTTAACCACATCTGAACGCTCCCGTATGGTCAAAATTATCCAATCAGCTCATCATGGCCACGCCATCTCCGCCCTGACGGGGAGGGTTTCACTTCTCTTTTTTTTTTTAAAGAAGGGAAATTAGAGAAAAGTTATAGAGGTTTTGGTGAAGTGGGTTCGTGGTTAAACCGAAAAGCTGCAAACATCAGACCAGCTTCAGGTGTCACTTCATTTCTACCATCATCTCTGGGTCTGGATTCTGTCTGTTTGTTGCTGACTGAACATCCTTCTGATGAAAAATGTTCAGTGGCTTCACATTCCTGCTGTGTATGTGTGCGTGCGTGCGTGTGCGTATGTGTGTGTACATCAGTAAAGTCCTCTCCATGTAAGGCCTGAGTCTGAAGGTATTTTGTAATTCAGAGAATCTCCTCGGGGCCATTTTGTTGCGCTTGGATAAACATGAAGTGGAGTCAGATCCCTGCATGAAGTTGATGTGAGTGTGAGAGACACGTCTGTGTTTGGGGGGGAGATGCTGTCAGAGGTCAGAGGTCAAACTTCTTAATTAACGCTCCAAGTAGGTGAAGCTTCTGTGGTGCAGAGCAGAGGAAGCTGAGGTGACAGACTAATTCCTGGAGTCAGCTGCATCACAGCCGGGTGAGAGGCCCCGAGGGTTGACCCACGCATGTGCAGGGGGTCGGATTCCTAACGGGACCCCTGCTGACTCCCAGAATTAAAGTTTGAAGAAGACACACAAAAAAAAACAAATCTAGTCTCTATCTCATTCTAACATTCTTCTTGTGTTAGGGTCGGCATCGACCATGTTCTAGATTTTAAATGCATAAAATAACCATGTAAATATGTTTGTTGTATTAAGGTTTTTTGACTTTGTCAGGTACCTCTAGTTCAACAAAATAAAACATTTTTTAACTAAATAATATAATGCTCTGGTTGGAATTGTGTGCGTGTGTGCTGTGCATGCTGTGGACTGGTGGTCTCTCTTGTCTTCTGTGCAGATTCTGATGAAAGTAAACACACACACGTAAGTCCACCGTGGCTAAGATAAACAAGTTATGATTTAAAAAGTCAAAATTATTTCCTAAAAAGACAAAATCTGTTTTGTTTTCAGTAAAACACAGATAATAAAGTCCTAAAAGATGTTTTTTTTGTTAATCTTTTCTTCAAAATTCTTTTCTACGTGAACCTTTTTCCCACGGTGGAAATCTGAATCTCCTGAATCTATCCACACACACACACATTCCTTCAGAGCCTGAAACACTAACCCACTTTAGTCCTTATTAGAAGCAGAGCATGAGTGTGTGTGGGAGTCTGGAGATGCATTCACTGTCCTGATGACTGTCAGATGTGGAGAAACTCGCTCGGCCAGCAGAGTGTCACGCTCATAGAGCAGCCTGTGATGTCTCTTCCTGTAGCTGCTGTGCTGACATCACTTCCTGTGACCGTAGATTCAGACTGTTAGAAAAGTGTCAGGAATCTGAATGTGCCGTATATATTCAATGATGTGTAGTATTGTGCGCTATATGTGCAGTAATGTGTGTACATGTGCTGTATATGTGTAGTAATGTGCAATATATGTGTAGTAATGTGCCGTATAGGTGTAGTAATGTGTGGAATATGAATGTGTAGTATGTGTAGTAATGTGTAATAATGTGCAGTATGTTTAGTTATGTGTAGTATTGTACTGTATATGTGTAGTACTGTATAGTAATGTGCAGTATATGTATAGTAATGTGTAGTAATCTCCCATCCTCTCAGCTCTGAGCTCTGCCATGGGGTTTTTTAAGATGTGGGATGCTGCTGCTGTAGCTACAGATCAGCAGCAGAGAATCAGCTCTGTGAGACAGAGTGTGATGAATCTACTGAGAGGGAAATAAAGAGCAGATGGAGAAAAGCAAACAGAGCAGAGCAGGAGGATCAGCAGCCGTCGACCTGTGAGTGACGGCAGGAAATGTAGGCGAGAGGAGGAACTGCAGCCGTCACTGACTGACCTGACTGACACACATTCCTGCACATCTCTTATACTTGGTCAATAACGTGTTTTATTAGCGCTGCTGACAGACACACACATCTGTAGCAGTCAGGTCCTTCAGGAAAGGGGGAGGCGGCTTGTTGCCGCACCCATGCGACACCCATTTATTATACAGACGATGCAGATCTGACTAGAAACCTTCAACGGGTCATAAATCACTAGAAACATCTAAAAATATGTTGTTTGTGTGTGTGTGTGTGTGTGTGTGTGTGTGTGTAGAGCAGATCTGTGTGTTCAGGTGAAAGCACAGACAATAGACACTTAATCCAATTACTTGGACAAAAGCACAGTCATAAAATCCCAGTTAAGCTCTGAGGATGAAAACATAACCATCAGAACAACATGTGACCTCACTAACAGAATCCACGGTGGGAAAAGCTCGAGAACATGACATGTTTGACCTTTTTGCTCAAAGAAAAACTGCAGATTTTTCCAAGCGGCTTCGTCTTACTGAGTTCAAAACAAACCAAAACTGCTGAAATAGGAGCTTGTGGAGCCAGGAGGAGCCTGGCAGCAGCCGCAGTGCTGTGGTGGTGAGTAATGGCTAAATACTGTAAGCAGCATCGGAAAAAAGCTGCGCGCACACACACACACACACTGCATGTATATCTGAGAGCAAACATGGCTGGTTGTGCTGCAGCATACAGGGACTAAGAGTGTCAGGAACACTCCTCGTCTTCATCAACAGCTCAGAGGTTAAAACAGGATTTAAGCTGTTTATTTTATTTTGAGCAGATGCTGTAAATACTTGTTTCACTAAAGCTTTTCAATTTAGATTCTCCCCTTAACGAGAGTTAACGAGAGGCCTTCTCTGGATGTTTTCTGAATGGGAACTCTACAGCAGTCAGTGATGTCACTTTCTCTTCCAAACTTTATACACACTCTGTTTTCAACATAAATCTCACAATCTCATCACAGGAGAGGACAGAGAAAACAGAAAGGGAGTGAGACGTCTTGTTTCTGTGGAGCATCTCTGTCGAGTCATTACCAAACCACAGAAAAACAAAAAGCCGACCCTCCCTTTGTAACATTAGACATTATCTCTGCCTCTGCTTCTGTTTTATTACCTGTAACATTAGCAAAGTGCTGCTGAATTAAATCCATTAAAAACAGGTTGAAAACTAGTTTTGAAACGCTGTTTGCTTTGGATGAACAGGGAAGCAGCCGGAGGTGAAGCCTGTTGAGCTGTGAGTTGAACAGTAATGAGGATAATTACCCGAACGAGTTGCAGACAGAACTGAAGCAGCAGTTGGTTGTTTCCTCTAGGATAAACACTTTCCTTCTTTTAAAAGTTTTCAGAGCCAAAGTCTCAACACAGTCAGACCGGAGGCTTTATTCCTGCCTTCAAACGTTCCCAAATAAATATTCCTGTTTTACTGTAACGTTTCCTCCATTAAGAATGAATGGAGTAACTTTTTTTTTCACACTTTTTCAACTCTTATTCATACTTAAGGTTAGAGACTTAGTTCAAATTTTAAAATATCCCAAATCTTGTAGATATTTGAGAGGCTTATTTTCTCTTAAACATTACAAATACTTTTTTCACAACAGTCAGTCAGTCATTTTCTATACCTGCTTATTGCTCCTTAGGGTCGCAGGGGTCTGCTGGAGCCTATCCCAGCACGTTACGGTGAAAGGCAGGGATACACCCCAGATGGTCGCCAGCCAATCATGGGGCACACACACCATTCATTCACACACTCACACCTACGGGCAATTTAGAGTCACCAATTAACCTCAGCATGTTTTTGGACTGTGGGAGGAAGCTGGAGTACCCGATGAAAACCCACGCAGACACAGGGAGAACATGCAAACTCCACACAGAAAGGTCCCAGACCCAGGACCAAGGAGGTCTTGAACCTGTGACCTTCTTGCTGTGAGGCTTTTTTCACAACAGCTTATCCCCTTTTATCCCCTGTATGTGACTGACTCAAACTGAAGCTTCACATCTACTATAACTAACTTTATCCTTCATCTCATCCAGTCAGAGCAGCATGTAGAGTTGCACCTGGCTGCTGCTGCTCTGACATCAGGTCACAGCAGAGAACTGAGCAGCGACCCACTGACTGACTGACCTACATTGAGCCTGGATGCAAATCCCTTTGAATGTCAGTTGACAGTATTTGCATCATAAATCCTGCAGGAGGGAGTGAACGGTGCTGTGCTGCAGGGTGTAGTAGTGACGCTGAGCAGCTCCTGAGGCTCAGAGTAAACAGACCTCAGTACAAACACTTCACACACACACACATTCACAGCTTTACTTCACTTCATGTTTAGAGGTCAGCGACAAATTATGTTTGGCAAGATGAAAAAGTCAAAAAGATTAAAATACAGTTTTAAGAAGCATTCATCAGGTCTCTCTAAATCTACATTTTACATTTTATGTTGGTTTCTTGTTATTTTTGTATTATTATTTTTACAAAAATCATGATTTTGTGATTTTTTTTTTACATGGAATGTCAAATGGTGTAACTGTTAAAGAATATTAAATTTTAAATATATAATTATTTTTTTAAAACCTTTTTAAGAAAGTTAAACTATCAAGTTTTTAGTTTTACACCACATGACAGTTATATATTTCTATATTTCTGAGAATCATCTTCGACCCCCAACCTTATTCATGTATAAAGTTTCTGTTTTCAATGTTTTTCTAATTTAAAATGACATAAATAATATATATTTAAAAAAATACATAAGAAAAAGTTGTAAACATATTCTCAGGATAGTTTCATGCTATGTAAGTCAATAGGACTCCATTAGGTTGTAATCACTAGGAATTTTACATATTTGCATATTGTTGCCATATGGAAACATACATTTTCACATTCTAGAAAAACAAAATATCAAAATTCAATTAAATGTAAAAGAAAAAAAATACTATTAAATCTTGTAGCCTCACGGAGCACCAAAATAAATGTTTTCCCAATCTCACTAACGGCACTGATAAAAAAAAAATATATAGTGTCACGCACTAATTGTTCAGATGACACTGACTATCAAAAATAATCAATAATTATTTGAAATAAATATTATTAAAAATAGAGATCGATAGATTCGTTATAAAGTTCTAGAGTTCGGGGCATGATCAATGAATGATCAATTCTCTGATTCAGTCTGATGGATGATATTAAAGTATTATTTGTCTGATTAACAATTAACTTAATATTATAAACCAAAGCATTTATTCATAAAAACACAAAAGTAAAACACACAAACAATCTAAACTAAATGGGTCTAACTAAATATGTGTGTGGAGGAACTACAAAGATGGCTGCCATGGTGGCTGTTCTTTATGCCGTGTGAGGCTCCTTGTTTGTGGAGACAAAGACAAAATGGCCGACTGTGTGTGTGTGTGTGTGTGTGTGTGTGTGTGTGTGTGTGTGTGTGTGTGTGTGTGTGTGTGTGTGTGTGTGTGTGTGTGTGTGTGTGTGTGTGCGCGCGTCCCTTTATGTGTATTCAAGGTGTCATGTTACAGAGAGGTTAGTACACTAACATCAGACTAAACCTTCTTACAAACCTAAACACAGTGAACTGTAGCCTCAAATCTAAACATTAACAAAGTTCAACAGTCTTGTTTAACCGTGTTTCCATGAAAGGAAGGAGCAGGGTTGCTCTTTGGTTCTGCTTCCTTGATTGGTTCAAGGAGTTTCTGGTTGAAGAACCAGGCCAAGACCAGGAGTTGCTTCAGAGGTGCTCTTCGGACATCGTTGAGTCCTTGATCCAGATCAGCCAGAGCTGAACAGACCTTTCTACGTATATATTTCCTTTGTGGGCACAACAGAAATAAATAAAGTTTACTTCCCCTTAGATGGTGAGTTAAGTTTTGTTCGGTGAAACTTTTCCTAAATTCTGAATAAAAGACAATATTTGGTTGTGAGACAGAGATGCTCACATGTCAAATGTCCATGAGCAAACAGGATATCATGGTCATGTGACCTCATAAATTCTTTGTCCTTCAAAATAAAATAAAACATTGATTTTATATCACAGCCTTTTTAGAAAAAATGAAGATAACATAATTGTTGCCATATGACAACACTATGTAATAGAGGGTTAATCTTCCTGACTGGCACCACTATCTGTTACTATAACGAATGTTACAGGGTTACGGTTATGATGCACAGACTGTGCACTGTGGGGACTCATTAACTTTGTTACAACCAACCAAAATGTACACGATTTTGTGACTTAAGGCATATTTTTCCACAGTGGAGGATTGATGGAATACATCAGGAACAATATTCTGTTTCCCCTTCATCATTCAGTCATTCCCTCTTCTTCAGTCCAAAAGCTAAACCACATAAAGCACATAACATCATTCATATACCAACAACTACCAGAAGAATAAATGTGTTGATGAGAATAGATGTGAACTCTCAGGCTGAAGCAGCAAGAAACAGAAAAAAAAAACCAGAACATGCCTTTGGGTAAAGTCAGGCCTCCTCTTAACTCGATGAATTGCAACCATTTGGACTCAATTAGATCCTCCTGTGGCCGCGTCCCGGTAACCGTCTCCACGGCAGCAACCTGGCTGGGAGCTAATTGGCTGTGACTCTCATCAGAAGCCCCCCTATTGGCTGCCGTGATTAACCGCAGGCCCCTCGGTGTCAAATACTCCGACATGGACTCATTCCACAGAGGTGACGCAGGAAACATGAGACTCACGTTTACATTAGTGTGTTTGAGTTTTACCGCGGACACACACACACACACACAAACACACACCACTCCAGCCGGCTCCATCAGAGCTGCTCAAATCAACACTGATGCTTTAATACACTGTACCACACACACACACACACACACACACACACACACACACACACACACACACACTCAGGGCTGGTTTCTCAGGAGTTGCTGAATGTGGGGAATGGAGGTTCTGAGAACAGTAGTGACTACAGATAAACACTAAAGTGCTTCTGTATGGAACAGGATGGGATTAGATTTAAGGAAGTCTGGATGTTTCTTTGCAGCCTTTACTCTGTTTTATAAAATATACAATTCTCAATTTCAGTTTTCCAAAGTTTTCCAAAAATATTCCTATTATTAAAAATATATTATTAATAACAAGCTTGTGTCCTGCGGTGATCTAAACAGACTCTTTTCAGCATTAGAAAACTCATGTTCATTATTGTATCCATGGAATATATATATATATATATATATATATATATATATATACAAATATACAAGTCCATTTGTATATTTGTAGAATTTTTTACACAAATCAACATTTTTTTGCAATTTTTTTCTTGACAAGTAATGTCAAATATCAACATCAAATATGATCTGAAAACTGAACAGTTTGTAAAATTAAAATTGAGTGTGCAGGAGCCCTGAGCTCAATGTAAAACAGTTAAGGTGAAACTTTCTTAATTTCCTGTTGTGCAGAAAATATCCTGTAGAGTAGATTCATCATCACGTCTCATTCATGGTTTGTACTGTGAAAATCCATTCATGCATTTAAAGCATCATGATAACAGTCTGTGTTTTCTGGCACTTTTAGATCCATAAGTTGATGCAGGTGTTTATATTTTTGGTGTATTCCGGTGTCTTCTGATGGTCCTCTAACATCTCCGTCTCCTGACCCTCAGACCTACATCGGCTCCATCCTGGCGGCGGTGAACCCGTACCAGCCGCTGCCCGGCCTGTACGAGCGTCCGGCAGTGGAGCGGTACAGCCGCCACCACCTGGGGGAGATTTCACCGCACATCTACGCCGTCGCCAACGAGTGCTACCGCTCTCTGTGGAAGAGGCTGCAGAACCAGTGTGTCCTGATCAGGTGGGACATTGTAGATAAGAATAATTATCAGTATAAACACTTTAAAAATGTTGTTTGTGCATGATTAGGGGAAACTGGGCTTGGTTGGTACATTCCTGATTTCTGTACTAACTAATTTATGAACCAAAGAACTAACCAATTAATCTTTCCAATAATCAATAGATTAATTGACTATGTAAATAGTTTCAGTTTTAGCCCTACATCAAATATTCTAATTTCTGTTACATACACTGAGCAGAATCATCCCTGTAGCAGCAGTAACAGCAGCAGCAGCTTTGTGACATCACATGTTCCCTGTAGTCTGAGCTCTCTTCCTCATTCTGTTTAGGACACAGAAAGTCTTTGTGTGACAGGAAGTTGGTCAGTGGGAAGAAAAGGAGCCGCAGTGAAGGCGTAAACACAAACATGTCATGATGCAGCAGCACAAAGCTGCTGTTCTGTTCTCATAGAATCTGTTGGCCATGTTTCTGCTGTTTATGAAGCAACGTGACCAACATTTCAGCCTCTTCTCAGAGTCTAAGGGTGAAACCGCTCTTCTAAATGCTGGTTCCTGATTGGAACACACACTTCAGCACCAATCAGCTCCAGAACAAACAATTCTGAAGATTCTGTAAATGCAAAATGCATCATCTGTAAAAAAAATTTTTAAAAAAAGGTCAAAGAAGGAAACAGCAGCAACATCATGAAACACCTCAGATCTGTTGGCTGTAAACTCTGGTGTGATTGAGTAGGAATTTGCCATATTTGCACATTGTTGCCATATGGCAACAAATCTATGTTAGCATATTAGAAAAAAATGTATAGCATTAAAATTAAATTAAATGTAAAAAAAAAACAGATAATGAGTTCATTTTTTTATTTGGTGAAAATTTTCCCAAATTCTGATTAAAAGTCAACCTTTGGTTGTGAGACAGTGATGCTCACACGTCCATTAACAAACAGGATATCCTGGTCATGTGACCTCATACATTGGTATGTCCTTCAAAATAAAAGCCCTCTTTTCACACCTAGCTGTAAAAACTGATTTTATATCACAGCGAAGACAACGGATATAATTTAGTTTGATCAAAGTTTGAAAAAAATGTCCTCAATTCAGGTGTTTTTTGCCTTTATGAGATGCAATGATTAATCAATTAATTGATTAGTTGCCAACTTTTACATTAATCGTGAACTGTTTTGTTAATTGATTCACCCTTACTGCATGAATAAATAAAATAAAGTAAAGTTTGCTTACCCTAGATAGTGAGTTCAATTTTTTATTTGGTGAAAATTTTCCAAAATCCTGAATAAAAGACAACCTTTTTTATGTTCACCTGTCAAATGTCCATGAGCAAAGGTACTGGCAAAAAGGATATCCTGGTCATGTGATAAAACGCCTCTTTTCTCAGCTAACTATAAAAACATATTTTATATCACAGCTTTTTAGAAAAATTCAGATAAAATAATTGTTGCCATATGGCAACGCTATGTAATAGAGGGTTAATGGATTTGAGTCATTTTACGATGGAAATGTCCAAATTCTCTGGTTCCAGCTTCTCTTCTCTGATTATTTTATGGTTTCTTTATTCTTCTATAACAGTAAACTGATTATCTTTGGGTTGTGGACTGTTGGTCTGGACAAAAAAGACATTTTAGGTTCAATCTTCAGTTTTGGGAAACTTTTATTTGAGGGTAATTTCAGCCTCTGTGGTGAAAGTGAGACGCGACAACACACTTGTAACTTGTAGTTGAAATATTTGTTCAAGTTCGTAAATGTGTTAAATTTGCTGAGGTTGATGTCGGGTGGAGTCAGAATCCTGCACAGCTGCCACAGTAAGTGGTCTGCATTACAATGAAGTCTGACACACACATACACACACACACACCACCTCTGAACAGGCCCTCGTAAACCAAGTAGCATGGCAGCCGGAGGAGAAAGGATCATTCACTCTGTGAGCTGTAAATTGCAAGCTGGCACTTTGAGGCAAGGCAGGAAGCTTTCTCACTGGATTTGGGGATTGTGGGTAATCAGATCCAGGAGGAGGAAACCAGCTCTTAACAAAAGGCATCTGCTCATTAATGCTCATGATGCCACTTTGCATTTTCACTGGTGCGGATACCTGTTCAAACACAAACTTCACCCCCGTTGAGTTTCTGTTGCAGAAAACTGCCAACGAAGAAACTGCTGGAAACTCCCCAACCACCATCAACTGCAGCAGCAACATCACTGCAGCAGCTTTTCTTCTGGATCTTCTGGACCAATATACACGAGACTCAGGGCTTAATTTGCTGTGTGTTATTCTCAGCTCAGATCCTCTACCAGAGGCCTGGGAGTTCTTCAGGTTCTTCAGTATCTTAGCTGTTCCTAGGACTGACTCTCCTGGACTGAGGTTTCAGATGTTGTTCCTGGGATCTGATGGAGCCACTCTCCAGATTGGTGGTCACTGCACCAAGTTCTCCTACGACCACAGAGATCACACTCGCCTTGACCTTACACATCTGTTCCAGCTGTTCTTTCAACCCTTGATACATTTCAACCTTTTCATGTTCCTCCTTTCTGATGTTGGTATCAGCTGGTATCACCACATCTATTACCACTGCCTTCTTCTGACCTTTGTCCACCACCACTATGTCTGGTTGGTTAGCCTGGAGCTGTTTGTCAGTCTGGAAGCTGAAGTCCCACAGAACCTTGGCACTGCTGTTCTCGGCCACCTTCTGTGTCATGGCCCATTGTGATGTGGGTTCTTCTATTCCATACTGGGTCCAGATGTTCCTGTACACTATTTCAGCTACTTGGTTGTGCCTCTCAATGTACGCTGACCCAGATAGCATCTTAAACCCTGCCACTGTGTGCTGGATTGTCTCATGGGCATTGTATTTGGTTGTTATCAAGCATGACCACACAACACTTTGTCCCCAACCTCTGACCCCAGATATGAGAGCTGGGTCAAACTAAAGCCACAGTATGTCTGTGCAGACTCTCACTCATCCAGGTCATTGTAGTCAAGGGGTTTTTAAAGGCATTCATAAAGATTAATAAAAGACAGGAGAAAGAAAACAAAACACAGAAAGACAAAAAGAAGAACAGAAGGAATCATGTGGTAGTGCCGTACGTATCTGGTCTCTCAGAGAAACTAAGAAGAATCTTCAGCAAGCACAACATCCCAGTTTATTTCAAGCCTGGTAACACCCTCAGACAGAGACTGGTCCACCCCAAGGACAAAACCCCAAGACAAAATCTCAACAATGTGGTTTATGCAGTACAATGCAGTGAAGAGTGCCCGGATCTATATATTGGTGAAACTAAGCAACCACTCCGCAAACGCATGGCACAACACAGGAGGGCCACCACATCAGGACAGGACTCAGCAGTACATCTACATCTGAAGGAAAAGGGACACTCCTTTAAAGACACTGATGTACACATCTTAGATAAGGAGGACAGGTGGCTTGAGAGAGGAATGAAAGAGGCCATCTATGTCCATTTGGAACAACCTACTTTGAACAGAGGAGGGGGACTGCGTCATAACCTATCTGCTACATACCATCCTGCCTTGAGATCTCATCCCAGGAAGTTTAACTGCTCTTCACCATCAGAGCAGGACTCTCTCTCTGGATCATGTGACCACGACTCTCATTCCAAGTCACACCTTGAATTGGAATGAGAGTCGTTACCACAACGACTCTCATCCAAATTCACACCCTGAAGGGTGACCTATGTGACCCTTTGTTATGGGATGGGAGGTGTGGTCTATAGCTCCACCCCCTGTAATCCAGAGATATAGCTCCTGGTTTCTATCATCAGGCTAGAACTGAAGAAGCCTTTCGGATGAAAGGTGAAACGTCTTCAAGCTCAAAGAAAAAGTCCAGTTGCCTACTTTTTAAAAACCCCTTGACTAAAGCCACAGTAATTAAACAGGTATCTGGGGGTGGCAGCAAAAACATCCCTGAGGGTTTCTTAGGTTAATCGGTTTAATGGAGGAAGAAAACAAGAGAAAACATCAGGCTCTGTGTTTTTATTGGTTTTTCAGTCAGAAGAATCAGAATCTCATAAGATCCCCTCTTTAAGGATTTAACTTCAGACATAAACCAAATGTCTGTCACATACAAACTCTAACCAGACTACAACCTGCAAACTCCAGGAAACCAACAACTCAAGACGATTTATCTTCTATCTGTTCTTCTGTCTGTAAACTGAAGCATCTGACTCCCCAATTCTCATCGGAGACTACTATGACCACTGTGAGAGGAAATACCTCTATGAAGATTAAAAAAGCCTGTGAACTTAATTTTCACATCACTCTTTTCACCACAGACAGTTTCTAATTGAGAATATGTGATTAATGACAGGAATAAGGGTGCTTTCACAGTGTTCTCATTTGAACCACTTTAACAGACCAGTGTTGGTTTCCTTGGATAGTTCACTTCGTTTGTCCAGGTGTGAAAACTCATACCAACTCTGGTCTGGTCCAAACAAACAAAGTGGTGCACTTGAATTTCTGTTTTGGTTCGTTTGCGAGTGAGTCCTGGTCTGGTTCTATCCTGGTCTGGTTCTATGCAGTGTGAACGCTCATCGGACCAAACACAGGACCAAATGTACATTTTATATTTATTTATATTTCAGAATCTGCATTTGTATGGAGGGAGAGATGCTCTGATCTGCAGGTGTTCACTTTCTCTCTGAGCGTCTCCCTCAGCTGAGAGAATACAGTCCTCACTGCTGAGCCTCGCATCACCATGGTCAGTAACAGCGTGGTGTCTCTGCTTCAAACATGTCCCTGCAACTTTGTGGAAATGTGAGCGTGATGCCAGCAACTCACTCACTGTAGATAAAATAACAGCAAAACCAGAAGGAACACTGACCTGTTGCATTAAAGTTTTTAATATCTAGCCCACTGTGTAACTGTTGCAATACTTTATGTGGGAGGGAAACATTTGTGATGCACCACAAGAAATAACAAGTTGATCTGAAGTCAGACAAGCAGAGAAAACCCTTATTTTACGTATAACGGATGAGTATCCAGCGGACCCCAACCAGTCAGTGGCTGCTAAAACCCACGTTGAGTGTAGATGCTCAGAAGGTTTTTCGGTGTAAAAGCAGAACTGAACCAAGTGATAAATGCAGCAATGCTACAGCTCCACAAGTGAACCGAGTCCACTTAGTTAGGTGTGAAATGACCTTAGTTGTTGAGTGCATGCAGCCGTGTAACTAACGTCTTGTTTAGATTCAAATTACTGTTAATATCACAAATTTGTCAGGTTTAAGAAATATTGGAAAGATTAGGGATAATAAAATGACACAACTCAATTAAATATTTAACACCATTTTTTTAGACATTTTAATGTGTAAAAGTTGCACGTTGGGCCTTTAAAAGCTTTTTTTACTAATTCCTGTCCTGTCAGAATAGACTTGTTCAGTAATATACATGGCTGCAGTTGTTTCAGTTCTTTAATCTGCTCTGAATGATGTGTTTCACTAGATAAGCATGTAGAAAAGTTTTTAAAGAGATCAAATGACAAGTCTGAACAGATTTATTTCTTTTTTTTTCTTTTTTCATTGAGTTTCACCCCTCGTCTCAGTTTTCTCTGCAGCTTCACTCAAACCACGACAAAAGATCTGAGAGTGAGGGGAGGGGGGGTAGTTAACCTGGTGGTAAAAGCTTGTTCAGAGCCAGAGAGCAAAACAAAGGAAGGTGCTGCTCCGTGTGTGTGTGTGTGTGTGTATGTGTGTGTGTGTGCGCGCGCGTGCGTGCGTGTGTGCATGTGTGAGGGGGTGATCTTTCTAAGTGAGTTACGTTTAACTGGCCTTCCAACATAATGGAAATGAATTAAAAGTTATCAGAATATAAAAACATTACTTGCTGAGCTAAAAGAGGCTGAAAAGCTTCATAGAGAAGTAGCAGTAATAAGTGAGTTAGTCATGTTACAGCCAGGCTGGTGATGTCTGGCTGCCTTAAAGTTTGGAACTGCTGAGATAAATGACTTGAATCAAAGATGCTACATGCAGCTTTCTTCTTTTCAAATGAAACTGTTATAATAATAATATTTATATCCTAGAAGGACACATCAGTAAACAGGAAGCAGAATCTGCTCTGTGTTTCAGCTGATCTTCAGGCACATGTGCAGCTTGTTGTTGTTAAGGCAAAGCTCAGGTTTGGATTCACATAATTAGGTTATTAATATGTTTTTTTACATTCATGTGTTGTGAGAAGCTTGTTAATGTTCCAGCTGTGAATCTCCTTCCTGTGGTCATAACATCTGTCCACATTTCTGCAGCTGGACCCAGAGAATTCATATCAGTCCTGTTCTCTCTCTCCACATTCATATTAACTATTTATAAAACAGTCCTGATGATGATGATGTTGATGATATTTTTTATCACAACATTCAGTTTTATGCAGCATGAACAGATCTTGTTTTATCAAGAAATATTTTTGTATTACAAAAAAAGAAATCATATCAGCAAAATGTATTTTTGCTGATATGATTTATGATGATTATATATATAGATAGATAGATAGATAGATAGATAGATAGATAGAGATAGATTTATTAATTTTTTTAAATTTTCTGTAAAGTAATTAAAAAAAATAACACATTTTTCTTCACATTTTGAATTCAGATATAAAATAGTGTTCTCAGTGTGTGTGTGTGTGTGTGTGTGTGTGAGATGCAGCTCAGAATTTCTTTGATTATCTGTGGTGTTTCTTTGACTCTCAGCTTCTCGTCAGTTGTTGAAACTTGTGGATGCTCGAGAGAAAACGAACAAAACTTGATGTTTGTGTTTTACTGTGAGCAACTGATCCACTTAGTAATATAGTACTAAGTGGATCAGTTAATATAGTAAACTTATTACACTTCATCCAATTTACAGTAAAAATGCCAAATATGCTTCTGGAAACTTGAGGATTTGGGGCTTCTGTTTTTATTTCCCTGTAATGTGGCCTTGGTTCCAGCTCTGAGCTTCAGCTGCAGCAGCTGTTGATGTTTGCTCTTCTAAAACTCACAGATCATCAAACCTGAGCTGCTTTAATGATTGTGAATCAGTGTGATGCTGCTGGACATTCACTCAGTGTTCTGCTGGTTAAACTATTAACTGTTTACAACAACAACTGTTAACTGCAGCTGAGATGATGAAGAATGAGGTCAGACCTGATTTTATGACACGTGTTATAACAGATCTATAATAAAGATGATATAAACTTAGTGAGATTAAACTGAGTAAACTAGACCTCTGCATTTATTTATTTATTTATATCATTGTCATGGTAACTTAAGACATTTTAACATTCACAACTCATTACTGCTGTTTTCCTGACCCACAGTTTCCAGCTGTTTGGTGGAGTGTCTGTTGGTTGGTTTTCGCTGTTTGAACAAGCTAAAGAAATATTCCACAGAAGTGGACAATAAAGATAAATTGAATTGAAAACGTTGTGAATGGAAGATGACCACACCCCCTGACCAAATTGTGACCCTAAGCATAATTATTTTGAGGACTAGACATAGATAGCAGATTATTAAGATTTGTTTTGGTCTACATGGTAAATTACACATTGAAATGAATGTAAATAATAACCTCACAGAGATTAAAATGCAATTCTTGCAAATACAGTGACATCTAATAATATTTCAATATTTGATTATTTTTACATAGCTTATTTATTTTCTTTTTACATTTTGCTCTTAGGTTCTGTATTCATCCATTGCTTTTTGCTGCTGCAAAGCTTTTTTTGCTTAATTTATCTTATTTTATTTCATCTTATCTTGTTATGAATTAAACTCAATAAGAAATGGTGACATTTGACCTCCATAAAATATCCGTAAACCTCTATTGATGGTCTTGAATAAACCTGAGCCGAACATATGACACCAACTGGTTAATGAACTACTCTTATCTCTCTTTTAGTTGTCTGAGAGTGAGAGGAAATGCTGTTTTAGAGTTAACAAGACGTTGATTAAATGTTAATCAGTCTGCTGTAAATGTCCAGTCCACATCCAGACAGAATTCTCCTCTCTTCTGTCTCATAATTAGCAACCAGTCGCTGCTGGTTATAACAGAGTTTTTATTTTTTATTTCAACATCACCCCCACCTTCACATGCAGCATGAGCCTCCTCTAGTTTTCTTTTCTGTTTTTTACTTGCTCCCAACTCATATTATTGTTTGGATGCCACCTCTTCATCCTCATCAACAACCTGTCACTGCATCTGGCTGCTGATTGGTCAGATAACTGCTGTCAATCATTCGGTACCCAGAGTACACTTTTCTTTTTCCTCTTTTTTCTCTCTCCTGCCTCAGGTTGATTTGCTGCTCTACGTGCCCCTCTCTTTGTTTGTGCATTTGCAGAAAAATGTGTCCCCTTGCATATAAATGGGGCCCCCATAGGCCGTGGGGCACTACGTAAGGCGCATGTTCTGTGTGTAGGGAGAGGCAGGGCTGATGATGATTGTAATGTTTTAACCTTCAGCAGCTTTGAGCTCATGTTCTGACCTTTTGTTTGGTTGAAAGATCAAAAATATTATTGGAAACTAAAAAGTGATGGTATGATTTTCAGTATGTACTGTAAGTCCTGTTGTTATTAATAGTGCTGCTGTGCAGCTTGTGTTGGTTGGATCAGTTGGAGTAGGGTCAGAAAAAAAAAAAAACACCATGTGGTGTAACCCTAAAAATTTGGTACCAGATAGTTTATAATACACACACAAATATACACAAATACACAACAATATATAATAACATACATAAATACACAAGAATACACAACAATGTACACAAATACACAATAACATACACAAGAATACACACAAATATACACAAATGCACATTTACACACAAAGATACACAAAGATTGAAGATTCAAAGTGTTTATTGTCATGTTCACAGCGTAGAAACAAATTTCTCTGTACAATGAAATTCTTAATTGCTGCCCACATGAATGCTGTATTAAAGGGATGGTTGTGTATTTTTGACATGAATCTGTATAGTATCCCTATCATCAGTGTCATACACTCACGCTGACTTACCCCCGACAGTGTCCCAGTTCTGGTCCGGTTCTGGTCAAAACGAAAGTTGTCCAGCAGGTTTCTGGGGGACAATAAAATAAAACGTCTTTCTTCTCATACAGCATGTGTTCAAAAGAGTTATATATACATCATATTTATCATTTATATGCATCACAAAACCAATATCCATGAAAAAGACCGAGCTCTTAATCATTTGATCCTATTACCTTTGTATCTCTGCACGCTGCGTCAAGATGAACAGAGCTACGTCAGTCACAGGAAAGCGATGAAATCCGTGAGGAGATTCAGGCACATCTCTGTTGCTACAGCCTGGGTAGTCACAAGTGTGCCCCACGATAGGCTGGTGACCATCTGGGGTGTATCCCTGCCTCTCGCCTTAATGTGCTGGGATTGGCTCCAGCAGATCATGTGACCCTAATGAGGAATAAGTGGGTATAGAAGATGAGATGAGATGAGATGAGAAATAATGAAAGAAAATGATAGAAGTGGACTTTTAAATAAAAGAACCCAACACACAATGTATATTTTGAGAGACCTGATGAATGCTCATTTAAAACATTATTAGTCACTGATCCATTAAAGTATCTCTAACCTTGTGTTTCTGTGTCTCCTCAGCGGTGAAAGTGGAGCTGGGAAAACTGAAAGCACCAAACTAATCCTAAAGTTCCTGTCGGCCATGAGCCAGCACTCGCTGGAGGTTTCATCCAGAGACAGGACGTCCCATGTGGAGGAGGCTCTGCTGGAGAGCAGGTGAGGTTCAGTTCCTGGTCAATGGTTTTAACGCTTCAACTGCTCACTGCCCCACCATCACCACATCACTCTGATCCACAGCCCCATCATGGAGGCGTTCGGAAACGCGAAGACCGTCTACAACAACAACTCCAGCCGCTTCGGAAAATTCATCCAACTGCACTTCTGCCAGAAAGGAAACATCCAGGGAGGAAGAATCGTAGACTGTATCCTTCAAAACAGGAAGGAAGGAGGGAGGGAAACTATAACAGGAACCACTTATTCTACTTGTTTGATAACAGCCAATTCTGTTTCAGTCCATCAGTGTTGGGTGTAAATGTGAATTATTGCCTAGTAAATTTTAAAAGTAAATTTTATTCTTCTAAAGTCTAGCAGAAGTAGAAACTAGGATTTAATGTGAATTATTATAAATGTGAATTTGTTTCAGTCATCATGGAGTTGCTGGTGTTGCTAATGGTAACAGATGAAGGTTGTTTTGAGTGTGTGTGTGTGTGTGTGTGTGTGTGTGTGTGTGTGTGTGTGTGTGTGTGTGTGTGTTTTCTCCTTGACTCCCATCTTCCTGACCTCAGACCTCTTAGAGAAGGTGAGTTACATCTGTGTCACGTTCTCTTAACGTTATTCTGAGATATGAATATTCTTCAGAAAGAAGAGAAGCTTCTGACAAACTGTTGCTGCTCTAGAGACAGAACATTTTATTCCTTTGTTTGATTCTATCAACAGCTTGATTTATTCTCATGTTTCTGTCTCTCCAGAACAGAGTCGTCAGACAGAATCCAGGAGAGAGGAACTACCACATCTTCTACGCTCTGCTAGCAGGAGCCAACACACAGCAGAGAGGTGAGGAGCTCCTCCTCCTACTGCTCCTCCTACTGCTCCTCCTCCTGTTCATCCTGCTTGTCCTGCTCCTCCTCCCTAATAAAATCAGATATCAATAAAATATATATGTGTGTGTGTGTGTGTGTTTCAGAGGCGTTTGCACTGACTGGTCCCGACAGTTATCACTACCTGAGACAGTCAAGCTGCAGCGACAAGACAATCAACGATAAAGGCACTTTCCAAGATGTCCTGGTAGGAAGGAAAGATGAAGCACAATAAATACACAAATACACACAAATACACAACAATACACACAATTACACACACTGATATCATACTAATGCATACTAATACACAACATTTATACACAAATATATATCATTTACTGATTCATGCTGAACCATCAGTGTCTGACATGAGGTTCTGATCCAGGTTCTGATCATACTGGTCTGGTGTGTTTTTCCCAGAATGCAATGCGGACGATGCAGTTCTCAGAGGACAACATCGGGGAGATCCTGCGGCTGCTGGCTGGGATCCTTCATACTGGAAACATCGAGTTCATGACAGCTGGAGGAGCTCAGGTCACCTCCAAATCAGGTATCTCTCTCTCTCTCTCTCTCTCTCTCTCTCTATCACACACACACACAGACACACACACTCACACAGATGTGTCTGACAGTGTTGTGTGTTTCCTGCAGCTCTCAGCTGGACCTCTGAGCTCTTGGGGCTGAACTCGGATCAGCTGTCAGAGGTTCTGACCCACAGGTCCATGATCCTCAGAGGAGAAGAGATCTGTACCCCACTGACTGTGGAGCAGGTCGGTGCTTCACTGGTGTTAAAGTATTTATTTAGTATTCATTTTCTGCAGGATTAATGTTACACACACTTATACACAACCTTTACACTCACATATACACAAGTACACAACAGTTACACACATTCACTGATATTAAAGTATTTAGTATACTATCAGCTAACTTTCTACAGGATTAATGTAGATACTTTGTAGATACTATATGTTAACACATATAGTATCTACAATACCCAACCTGAAAAAAGTTGACTGAATATTTTCTAGTGTTTGGCTCAGTCAGATGTGTGATGATACATGTTGTAATGAAGCAGGTCAGTATACATCAGGTTTGACATGTTGTGTATGTTGTGCTGCTGGGGTCAGGCAGTGGACTCCAGAGACTCCATGGCCATGGCACTTTACTCTCAGTGTTTCAACTGGATCACTCGCAGACTCAACAGCCGCATCCGAGGGAAGGAGGACTTCAAGTCCATCAGCATCCTGGACATCTTTGGCTTTGAGAACTTTGAGGTGAATTGGAACTAGAAGAAACATCAGAGATCAGCATGGAGAACAACCAGAGCTAGTTGATGTGTTCATTGTTGGTCAGTGAACGCTCCTCTGATCGTCTGTCTTTTGTTTCACAGGTGAACCACTTTGAGCAGTTCAACATCAACTATGCAAATGAGAAGCTTCAGGAATATTTTAACAAGCACATTTTCTCCCTGGAGCAACTTGAATACAACAAGTAGGTGGAAACTGGAACTAGATTCATTACTGAAACATGAGCTGTGACATCACACATCAGACCTGAAAAACACACCATACCTACACTTTGTAAAATAAACTGTGATTGGCTGAGACCTTCCCCCACTTTGTGAAATGAGCTCTGATTGGCTGAGACCAGACCACTTTAATTACAATATACTGAAAGACTATTATGATTAGTTTTTATTGTGCAACTACTTCTGCTTTAATCCTTGATATACAGACACAGCTGAGCAGCTTTACTATCGCTGACATGTTAGAAATGAAGATGTTCTGTTGCAGAGGGATGAGATTATATTTGATGTTGATGAGCTTCAGTCTGGCGCTAACTCTGCTCTGAGTTTGGCCGAGTGTGTGCAGCCTGCCGCCAGCTATTGTGATTTCACATATACAAAACTTCTCTACTTATCCACCCAGTTGTTTTCCAGAGCACAGCAGTCAAATTGCTGACTGCTGTTTGTGAGCATGTAGAGCAAAACAGCTGATGAGTTCACAGAGCTGTTGATCCGGACCTCCTCTGACAGACACATCCATATTTGTTTGTTTTTGTGTTGATTGTGCAAACATCAGGCTGATCATGTTCAGTCTGGATCTGCTGTTTACTGCTAACTGAAGCTAACAGCTAGCATATTTATTTTTAAAATTTATTTATAAAGGTGGACTATTTATTTATAAAGGTGTGTGTGTGTGTGTGTGTGTGTGTGTGTGTGTGTGTGTGTGTGTGTGTGTGTGTGTGTGTGTGTGTGTGTGTGTGTTTCCTGCAGGGAGGGGCTGGTGTGGGTTGACATTAACTGGATGGATAACGGCGAGTGTCTGGATCTTATTGAGAAGGTTTGTCTTCAATCAGAACTCAAAGTTTGTGTTTATTTATTTACCTGGAACAGATTGTGTTTTTATAAGAAGAAGAATTATGCTGAAAGATGTTGAATAAAATAAAATGCCTTATTGTGTGTCTATGTTCTGAGTTTCCTGCTATTTCTGTCAGAACACTGTATAAACTCTGTTTATAGAAGTATAAAGTATATAAAGCCTGTATAAATAAAGTTATTGTTGATGATCTGTGTGTTTCCATAGAAACTGGGCCTCCTGGCCCTGATGAACGAGGAGAGTCACTTCCCTAAAGCCACAGATGATACGTTACTGGAGAAGCTGCACAGTCAGCACTCGGTACGCCACTTTACGCCTTCACTTCACTTTCATTCTGAGGATGTTTTGTTTCTTTGTCTGTTTATCTATAAATAGCATTACAGAAAAAAAAAATCTGGGATGTTTGTGGTGAAACTTTGCGTTGAGGTGTAGAGTCGGACAAATTTTGGTTTCAACTTCTGTAATTTGCACAATTTGTGTTTTAGTGGCTCCATCAGATCATACACTCGTTATTACACTTTATATAAAAGTAATGGTTTACTTTAATATAACAGCTAGGCTTGGTTTAAACACTGATGTGAGAGTTTCTCAATAAGCATTTTCTTGGCTCAGTGAAACTTTAATATCTTGTAAAATAGGATGATGATGATTCAATAAGTTTGTATTTGGCACAGTAAACAGAAGAAATGCAGAATGATAGAAGAACATCAGATTGTTCCCTGATGTAGAGACTCGGCTTCTTATTTCACAACCTTGTTGTTGAAATCAGAAATTCTTCAGTTTCCTTTGAGGAGAATCTGTGTAAACATCATCTACAGCTTGAGTCTCTGTGGTTGAAAAATAAACATGATTGTCTCATTACTTCTATTGATGTGAACATGTTCCCTTCTGCTGCAGAAAAACCCGTTTTATGTGAAGCCACGAGTTGCTGTTCACTACTTTGGAGTCAGACACTATGCAGGAGAGGTAAGAATCCAACAGGCTGGACATTAAAGGGCCAGTTCACAGTTTCTGCTTTAGAAGCTCTATTAATGATCAGTTGTTGTAGAGGAAACATGCCGAACTAGTCCTTTAACTTCTCAGCAGACCTGAGGCTGATGGAGATTAACCTCAGTCCTGTTGCTAAAAAGCATGTTTAAAGTGGATCTGAAGCTAAAATTAAAATTTTAGAGCCAAAGTAGTTTTGTCTCAGCTCTCCACAAACTCTCTGAAAACACAGAGAATCTGATGCTCAACTACAACTAAATATACAATAAAACAAGAAAGAAAAAATTGATTGTATACAGATGTATACAACTTCCTGAAGACTTTTCCCTACATCAGATGTTGATTTTCCATTTATACCCAGCTTTAAATTGCTGTAAGTGAAGCTGAGAGACGTTGGGTGATATCAGGTGAAATGGACCATTTAAGGTTTGGAAATTAGAGCCAATGACTACAAAGGATTTAAACTGTTGATATAACTGGTTGACTAGTACAACCCCCTAAGATAAAATGGGCCACATAGTTTCAGCTAAAATGGGCCTAACCCTCTGTGTCACTCACAAACAGACATGTATGACTTGGTTCAACTAAAACATGGACAGTATGTTGATTGTCATGTGAAATTAGTGAAACTCAAAGTAGTCACTACTTTTACGGTGATTGTGTAACATAGCTTGTTCCATATGGCTGGGTGCTAGCTTTTATGTAGTGCTAGCTTAGCTTGTATACATAGGTGTGTTAGCATGTGTGTGTACAACACATAACTGATCTGTTCTTGTTTTAATAGCATCAATATGAGTTTGTTTAATGCATTTTAAAAGTTATGTGGTTCTAAGCAGTTGTGTTTTAACATTAAAATGATGATGTATTCATTTCGTATTTGATTTTCCCTTTATCATTTGACTGGTGAGATGGCCCATTTTACCTGAAACCACTCATGTAAAAAAAAATGACACAGCAGATGTTTCGAGATGTGTAGCGCCTAAATAATTATATTTTATCAAATAAGTCCAAAACAAAATTATCAGAAACAGTCATTATTATTCAAAAATATACATGGAAAAGACATATTTGGTATTATTTAATTGTCCCAATTGATTTACCAGAAAGTGGCCCAATTTACCTGATTGTCAGCTTATGTTTGTGCTCTGACTGAGCCTGATGACCAGCAACTCTCCTTAAAGCCTGTGCTGCCCCCTGCTGGTGTGTTGTAGGTCGTGTATGATGTGAGGGGGATGCTGGAGAAGAACAGAGACACGTTCAGAGATGACATCCTCAACCTGCTGAGGGAGAGCAGGTAAGTGCAGGGATCAAACTCCTCCATCACTTTTATTCATTATACCAGTGAAACCTCCACATACATGAATGCATCTCTCTGCTCCTCAGACTGGACTTCATCTACGACCTGTTCGAACACGTCCTGAGCCGCAACAAGCAGGACACCCTGAAGAGCACCAAGCACCGCCGGCCCACCGTCAGCTCCCAGTTCAAGGTACTAACTAACTAACTAACTAGTAGCTATAGTAATAGTTGGGTATAATCTGTAGCTGTAATAGTTGTAGCCACTACAGCAGTAATAACGGTGGCAGTAATACTAGTAGAAGTAGTAGAATTACAAGTATGTTTGACTTGTAGAAGTAGTATTGGTGATTGTAGTAATAGTAGTACCAACTGCTGCAGAAGTTGTAAAATAAGTTAAGTTTTCAATATGTAGAATATTAGATATTGCAGTAGTATTAGTATTGTGTTGTACAAATGTATATTATAGTATTTCTGTTCTAAAATAGTAATTATAAGCATGTTCCTGTGTGTGTGCGTGCGTGTGTGCGTGCGTGTGTGCGTGCGTGCGTGTGTGTGTTACAGGACTCTTTGCACTCTCTGATGGCAACACTCAGCAGCTCCAACCCCTTCTTCATCCGCTGCATCAAACCCAACACACACAAGGTGAAACACACACACACACGCGCACACACACACACACACACACACACACACACCAGCAGGTCGGTGTGTGTGTGTGTTTAATAATCAACCTCCTCCCCCAACCAGCCACAGACAGGAATGAGGAGTGTCTGGCCCCTCATGGTGCTCTCTGACCCCTGGTTGCCTGGCAACAGGCTGGAGTAGAGAGGAATGTGGGCTAATGTACACAAATGAAATACAGAAGAGAACACTGCACATCTTCCACAGTCAATGACTGCTGTCATCATCATTACGTTCACAGAATTATTGATTATTGATTATAGACAGATTTTTTGATGATGGAAACATCAAATGTCAAAACGTGTCTGGGTGACATGGCTTTGTGTGTCTCTGGTTTGAAGCGGAGCAGCTCCTACAGATCAGACGTGTATCAGTGTCATTGATAAGTACCTGGACACTAACTGAGTGGAGGTGAAACCCACTGGGTGGTAGAATGAACACATGAACCTCAAAGCTTGATGCTGCACCTCCAGCTTCACTGGAGCTATGGTGTTCTCTTGGTGATGAGCAGTGTTGTTTTTGTGCCAAATAAACCGTTTGATTTATGGTCAAATAGTTCAACCCTGGTTTCACTGGACCATAACACATTTTCCCACATGTATTTGGAGGATTTCAAATGTCTTGGATGCTCTATCCATCCGACTCCATCGCCCAGACATAAGAAGATTGTCAAATATTCCTGCAGCTCCTTCAGTGTTTTCTCAGCCTCCCTGACCAATTTTCTTCTAGTCTTTTCATCAGTTTTTGGACAGACGTCCTGTTCTTGGTAATGTCTCTGTTGTGCCATATTTTGTCCACCTAATGATGACTTTCTTCACTGTGTTCCATGGTATATTTAATTAATTGGAAATTCTGTTGTATCCTTCACCTGACTGATGATCCCTCTGATGTGTTGGAAGCTCTCTGTGGACCATGAAGAAAGAAAGAAAGAAAGAAAGAAAGAAAGAAAGAAAGAAAGAAAGAAAGAAAGAAAGAAAGAAAGAAAGAAAGAAAGAAAGAAAGAAAAAAAGAAAGAAAGAAAGATTTCAGTTTGTTTTTCAATAGTGTTGTACGTGTTATGGGTCACATTAAAGGTAGAAAAAGTTGTAATTGTTTTTTTATTATTTACTAAAACTGCTGCAGGGGTGACATGGTGGTACAGTGGTTAGAGCTGTTTCCTCACAGCAAGCAGGTCCAGGTTCTAGTCCTGGTCCAGGTTCTTTCTGTGTGGAGTTTCATGTTCTCTCTGTGTCTGGTGGGTTTTCTCCAGGTTCTCCAGCTTCCTGCTACAGTCCAAACACATGCTGAGGTTAATTGGAGATGCTAAATTACCTACTAAACTAAACATATTAAACAATTATAATTAACTCTGTAAAATCCTTAAAAGGACGTCACTTCCTCTCCATTCAGCTGCAGGATCAAGAAGAAAAACACAATCATTTATTCTGATTGACTGTTATTCTTATTCTGTTATGATATAAATCAGTTTTATTCATTTACTTATCTATTTATCTTTGTCAGATGTAAAATAGTAAGACAAAAAAAGTACAAATGTAAAAAGTTGAAGAATCCCAGGTAAATTATTTGGTTCAGACATGAATCTGGCAAATTTTCTTTAATCTCTGATAATCTCTGTTAACAGATCTGTGACAATGATTTTATATTTGTAGTATCAACCAATGAGGTTTAAGCAGCTGTGGTTGCATTTAAGTGACAACCTACACAGAGGAGGAGCCATCGGACAAATGGTGTAAAGACCTGGGGGAGTCTGTTGTCAACTGACCTTTTATTATCTTTATTAGCACTCATGTCTGGGTCAGTGACAAATCATGTTTGGCAAGATGAGAAAGTCAAAACCTTTTTAAAGAATAGTTTAAAGAAGCATTTCATGTTGGTTTCTGAAAAAGAATAATACATTTTGAATATATACTCCACCTAGAATATAAATCATATTAATGGCTTATGTTTTTTAATGTTTTAAAGAGAGTTAAACTATCTGGTACCAGGTTTTTAGGGTTACACCACATGACAGTTTTGTTACTGACCCAAATATAAAAAATACAATCTTATATGGAGAATAAAAATAAAAACCTGGCCAAGCACTACAATAGTGTTCAATAGCATGATTTGATCATCGTAATAAAAACACAACTGATTTCTAATAGTTTTGAATGATCAGCATCTGAAACAGTAAAGGTTCAGAATCTATAACGTCATAGTGATGATAAACAGAGACAGTTTAATAGATATATACATCAATAGATACACATCAATAGACACTCATCAATAGATAAACACATCAATAGATATATAGATGTGTCCTCTGGGAGACCAGCTGACAGCCGGGTTGTGTTTTTATGAGGTGAAACACGTCCGTCTGTTCTCTGATCACTTGTTAAACCAGGCTGGGTGATGTGTTTTAAATGGAGCTTAATGCAGTGAAGGAGGGAGGGGCCCCTCCAGGCCCCTCCCCCCTCCCCTCAGGGGAAACGGGGTCAGGCCGACACAGCCCCTAAAAGACCCCAAGAGGCGTCCTGTCATCTGCCTGTTTGACTCTGAGCAGGTGTCACTGAGGAGGAAGATGATGAAGATGAATCGAAGATTAAATATTACAAAAGACAGAAATGAGAAACATCAGTTTAAAGGCTGCAGGGATCGATCAGGAAATATCAATGTATGGACACAATGAACAATAGCGGGGGGGACTCTTAGGATCTAAATACTTATACACACACACACATACATTTATTAAGATGACCACACACACAAAAAGCATGTCATAAACACACTAAAAGATCATAATCAGATGATTTGTCACATGAAAACAATTGTTTGTGTCTTACTTTTCTGCAGTTTCATGTTTAAATATGTAAATTATGTGTTAGTTTTGAGTAACTCTAAATATTAGAATAAATATAATTTCCTTTCTTTTCTTCATTCTTATTCTTGATCTGACAGAAGAACAGAAACTGTTTTCTTTATATCTGCCAGGCCAAAAAAAAGCATGCACACACACACATGCACGGTGTGTGTGTGTGGCAGCATCCCTGGAGGAGAAAGCATCGCTGTCGCACTCATCATTTACACCCATCAAATGCAGTTGGCCATCCCCATGGCAACCCTACCCTACGTGTGTGTGTGTGTGTGTGTGTGCGTGCGTGCGTGCGTGCGTGCGTGTGCTTGTGTGTGTGCTTGTGTGTGTGTGAGATGTTAACGACAGCAGATTAATCTTCTATTGATCTGTGTTGCTGTTAGCAGGATGTGTATTGATAGAACATTATGCATAATTGTGTCTGTAAAACAAACTGCGTGTAACACACACAGTCTCACGCACAGTCTCACACACAGTCTCACACACAGTCTCACACACAGTCACACACACAGTCACACTGATGTGAAATGATGTACATTTATGATCTGGTTTATTGGTGTGAACAGAATAAATTGCAGGTCTAAAGGTAAAGGTGGAGAAGTGATAAATTTCACGATAAAAATAATCTAATCCTGATCTGATGGATCTAATCCATTGATCACATCGAGGCTCATTGATCAGAGTCTTCAATCCAGTTCAACTGGTCTGAGGCCGCGTCTCACACACACACACACATCTGTGAGAAGCCCTACAAGTGGCCTGTACAAATTAGCCTCAGTAGGAGACGCATCACCATGGCAACCATGTCCCTCCCCTTTCCCTTTCTCTGAAAGGGGAGTGGAGTTGTGGGGTTTGAAAGCCTTTGTTTGGCTCTGAGGAGGCAGAGTGTGTGAGTGTGTGTGAGTGTGTGTGTGAAGCAGACAAACACATACAGCAGCTTTCAGGAAGTTTTTTAATTTTCTCTGATCTGAAGCAGCTGCAGGACTCGGAGCGCCGATGAATGGTGAGACCTGATGCTTTCTGTTGGTTCAACGTGACGCGTTCAAGTGCTCGCTTGTTGCACGGGGCGTTTGAGTGCCGTGGAATAAGATGAGAAATGGCGGCTTCTCTGTTTCTCAGCTGTGTGACAGATGCACAAAGACTCTGTCATCTTCATTACCTCAGTTTGGTTTTCAGGCTGCATGAAGATGAGTCTGGTGTTAACTGTGTAGGATAGAAACGTAGTGAAGAACCTCACTTGTGCCTCATGGTGATATTTACCCAGCATGCATTTAGTGCCTGAAGACAGTAACACCGGTTTGATCCTTTTTAATTCTGATCAGGTGTAGAAACAAGTAACATAAAGCTGCTGCTGGACTAGGCGGAAAATTGTTGATAATGAGGAATACAGAACGGATGCAAACTCCTATTTCTTAGTTTAAGAGCAACAATTAGTCTCATCAGTGTCAGATTCTTCCTGTTGCTTGTCAGCTTAATTGGACTCAAAGGTTTTCAAACAATATGGAGCAAGTTTCAAGATGGAAAAAACATGCCGACTGATGATTATGATAATTTGAGACACAAATGAATTAGAATATGTAATGAGGAAGAGTTAATGATGTGATAATGGAGATAAAAGTTGTTTCTCTGGTTGTTTGTTTTTCTGCATTTTGGGACTTTGGGAAAGTCACTTTCTTCACATTTTTTATGTCTTATGTTGTGTTAAAGTTACTTTAATCAAAGAACTTTGATTTCACTTTTTAGATGCAGTAGAGAAAATATTAGTCAAGTAATTGATTTGCTAATAAGTTTTGTATAAATCTGCTAAACATTCACATGTATTATTACATTTAAACTTTAACTTTAATTAGGTATTTAATCAGGAACCAGTGATCTAAAGATTCAGCTGTGTTTCTGATTTGACACTTTTTGGTCAATTTAGCCAAATGAAACACTGACAGACAAACCAATGGTGATGACAATAGTTCCTCTTCTTCAGTCTTTGTTGATCAGTCGTTTTAAAATGGTTAAGATGTCAGTGGACATCTCAATAGGTGGAGGTAAAGTTCTACTCATTAGATTTATCTGAGCTTTAATTCCTCAGTGTTTTCTTTGTGTCCTTTGATGTTTCTGACATTCAAACCTACACGAATCCTTCAGACTGGGTCAGGTTAAATCCAGCAGGGTCAGGATTATGCTGGATTTATGTCCATCTATGAGCCACAAATGTTGGTGCAGGGATTCTCCAGAACACAAAAAGGAGCTCCTGCTGAGCAGAGCAGGGGTTACAGGTCTGGCTGCAGGACTTGATGGTAGCCTTGTTAATTTGGACCCAGCTCTCTGCAGGTCATTCACCAGTCCCCCATGTGGTTCTGGGATTTTTTCTCACCATTCTTGTGATCATTTTGACCTCATGGGTGAGAACTTGCGTGGAGCCACAGATCAAGGGGGATTATCAGTGGTCTTGTATGTCTTCCATTGTCTAATAATTGCTCCCACAGTTGATTTCTTCACACCAAGCTGCTACCTATTACAGATTTAGTCTTTCCAGCCTGGTGCAGGTCTACAGTTTTGTTTCTGGTCCTTTGACAGCTCTTTGGTCTTGGCCATAGTGGAGTTGGAGTGAGTAAGGTTGTGAACAGGTGTCTTTATACTGATAACGAGTTCAAACAGATTCCATTAATGAAGGTAATGAGTGGAGGACAGAGGAGCCTCTTAAAAAAGAACCTACAGGTCTGTGAGAGACAGAAATCTGATTTGTTTGTAGGTGACCAAAAATACTTATTTTACCGAAGAAGTTACCAATTAATTTATTAAAAATCAGACAATGTCATTTCCTGGATTCTTTCCCCCCATTCTGTCTCTGATAGTTGAACTGTACCTATAATGAAAATTACAGACCTGTCATCTGTTTGTGAGAGAACTTTCACAATTGGTGGCTGAATAAATACTTTTTTAGTTTTTTTTCTCCTCACCTGGTGCCATAAATGTTCTAGAATCAAGTTCACTGAAATGTAGATAAATTAGATAAAGAAGAAAATAATTTAAACCAACAAAAACATGGATGTTGTGAATTACATGACTAAATCAGGGACATAATAGGAAACTCATGATGTCTACGGCTCTCTGGTTATCTTGTGGTCCAGAGGTGCAGGGCTTGTCCCCCCTTCTCCAGGCTCCAACCCCCTTCAGGAGGAACCCACCATGCCTCCCTTTTGTCCTGCTGAAAACCCCAAGCTCCAAGTGTTTAGCTGAGGACTCAGCCGCCCAAAAAACTCTGTTTATCCCCCAAAGCTTTTGTTGTTCCTGAAGATGAGCTGAAGAGACATTGGTCATCTGTCTATGGAGCCGATTGATGGATCTACTCATGTTGTCCCTGAAACATCTTTAAAACTATACAAGGATAAATAGATAAAAGTAGCAGGATTTTCCAAACCTTTCTAACATAAATTCTAACATTTATCTAACATAAATTCTTCTTCTGTATGTGATCTGTTTTTATCTGCATCTCTTTATTTCCTTTCATACAGACAGTAGGACAGAAAACACCATCTGTCTCAGACATGTTAACACACTGTAGATGCTCTGTTTGGTTTGAGGCGGGTAGAGCGTGATGTTTAATGACAGTCAGGATCCGTGTTAGGACATCATCATCGGTCCTGACCGACAAAGTTCATGAATCTCATCATGTCTATGCTTCTTCATGTCTTCCTAACATGTAGGATGCGTCTCAGCTGCCACCATCTTGCTCAGGGATTCTGTCCTGTTCCAAACAGTAGAAAATGCAGGAATCATGCTGCTTTTGTCATTTGTAATAAACCAAACCGATGGTTTATACTGCAGATTGACCTCCTGCCCTGACAGACATACACAGAGTAGAGGAGGCAGGTTCCTCTGATACAAGATGGCAGTCACATTTCACTCCAGCTGCATGATAGAAACATCACCAACACCCCTCCTCGCTCACACCAGCGGTTTTTCTGACTATTACTTTTATATTTTATTTGACAGAATCCTAGAATAGAAATCAGTTTGAGCTGTTCTTCTTGCCTCAGGCGACTTTTATTCATGACGAGATGAAAAAGAACAAAAAGGATCTCTTGGAGAGAAGAGAGAAAGCCTCTTAGTTTGGCTGCAGATCTTTAACGCAGCTTGAAACTTCTTCTTCAGTGAAGGAAGGACAGAGCGGAGGAGCAGCTCCTTCCACTGCGGCTGTAACAGAGCTGCTGTTCACTCCACAGAAGCAACAATCCCAGCGAGAAGAGGAAACGAGCCGAGCAGAGAGCAGGAGGCAGAGGTCCTGACACCGCTCAACTTTGTGCCGCTACAGCGCGGCCGTATGCTAATGACGGTTATGCTAATGAGGTGTCCTGGAAGTTAAAGGCCGCCATTCAATCACTGCGTCAGGATCTGGTGGTGAATTGGCTTCCCTTCATCTCAGCAGCTCATCATGGAGTTCTCAGGGGGGACAGGCTGAATAAAGGAGCGTTACAGCGAGTGTGAAAGCTTCCTCTTATTCTGAGACCCCCGACGCCCACGGAGGTGACGGGGTGAGAGGGCGCCATGGGGATCCGGCGGCTCTCAATGCCCTTCTATGGGGAATAATAAATCCTAATGCCAAGTGTGTTTTTGAGAAGGGGGGCAGTTGATTTGCTGCTGTACGCATGTCTGTCAGCTGCAGGAGGGTGTGTGTGTGTGTGTGTAGAACTGTAAGGGATGGACGTGTGTTTCAGCTGCAGACGTCACACGACATAGTTTGACTGTTTCAGCATTCCAGGAATGAGACTAAACCAAATATCTGAATTTAAAGTTTTGGTTTGATGTCACACTGAAGGTTTGGTGCAGACACAGTCAGAGACAAGCTGATAGATTATTATCCATAGGAACCTACCAGAAGTAGATGTCAAGAATACATGGATATTTTCAAGTAAAATGATTGCAAATGAAGATTTTTCATATGTGCCTACAGTTAGTGAAGTCTGATTGGGTTCATATTTGCATTAGAAGACAGATTTTCTACCATGTGGGTTTGTACTTGAGTTTACTCTGTGATTGAAGCACCCAGTTGCACCTTTACTTTTTTAGATGAATGTCCCCTGTTCCCATTCAATTCTGATGAAAATAAATCATCTTTTCATTTAGGTTTGCACTCCTTTCCTCAGAAAGTCATTAAGAGAAAAACAAGTTAAAAGTGTCAGAAAAGTTGCTTAATTTAATCTGTTTTCTGCTTTGCTGCCATTATTTGCAAGATTTCCCCTCATGACAGTGTTGAGTTGTAGGTTGGTTCTTTAAAACAAGAAAGTTGTTTGGGATGGGAGACACCAAACCAACATGGAAAAATGTTCCATTAAGTTTTGTATGGCTTTGAGTTGGAATATGATGACAGATAAAATTAACAAGCAGCCACCGTCTCTTTAAAAAATAAAGGTGTTTGTCTTTTCCTTCTCACTCAGGGTTGCCACAGGATCTTAACGTCATTGAATTTATGAATTTGGAAATAATACATTTAAAAGTATTGTATTGCAAGTATTGTTTCAAAGTAAACGTTTCATTTGTCAACCACTATTATTTTAATCAAATAAAGTAACCTAAATTAAAAAGGACAGAATTGTCATGGCTCAAAAGTTCTGGCTTTCTGGCCAGAAGTTGTGTTCTAGAATCTGTCAAAAGTATGTCTGAGGTCAGGGACACAATGGAGACAAGTCTGAGACTTTATATTGTTTCATTCACTCAGAAATGGAAAACATCTATTAATTATATTCTCTAACCAGCAGGTTCAGACCTTTACTACCACCAATGATCAATGAATAAGACCTTTACTAAGACCAATGATCAGTTTCATAGCTAACTGAATGAACAACCAAAATGTCATTTTCTATACCTGCTTATTCCTCATTAGGGTCGCAGGGGTCTGCTGGAGTCTATCCCAGCGTGTTACGGCGAGAGGCAGGGATACACCCCAGATGGTCGCCAGCCTATCGTGGGGCACACACACCATTTACTCACACACTCACACCTATGGGCAATTTAGAGTTGCCAATTAACCTCAGCATGTTTTTGGACTGTGGGAGGAAGCCGGAGTAGCCGGTGAAAACCCACGCAGACACGGGGAGAACATGCAAACTCCACACAGAAAGGTCCCAGACCCAGGACCAAGGAGGTCTTGAACCTGTGACCTTCTTGCTGTGAGGCAACAGCGCTAACCCCTGTTCCAACGTGATGCCCCCAACCAAAATGTAATGGGGTTTAAAAACTATTAGGATGGTTTTTAGCTGAATCACAGAAGATTTCTGTCAACTTCTCATTCAAACCATTCCAACGACCACCACAGCCACTAAAGCACTAAAACAATGGATGCTCCAAAATATAAAGAGTTCATCAGTGGATAATCCTCCACATGACCACCAAGTATCACCACATTCAGCTCAGGAATTTTTCTATGATCCTGTTCACAGATAAATAAACACCACTAAAATTAAAAACCTACCTTAATTAATGGATATATGTAAGGATATACAGTATGTGTATTGTAGTTCTGTAGCAGTTCTGTTGTTTCACCACAGTGGACAGCCTGTCATTAGTTGACCTCTGGTTCTGTCTCCAGATGCCGGATCAGTTTGACCAGACCGTGGTTCTGAACCAGCTCAGGTATTCCGGGATGTTGGAGACGGTTAAGATCCGACGCACCGGCTTCCCGGTCCGGAGAGCGTTCCAAGACTTCTGCTCCAGGTCAGTATGGACATGTTCAGTCACAAACTCTCACCTCATGAACCCGTGTATTATACAAGACAGAAACTACAAATTAACATCTAAAGCAGAGAATTTGTAAAACATTGTTACCATCATTTTGTCTGCTATTTTATTTAATTTAGTTTTAGTCTTGGTCTTGTGTCAAATGACAGCAGGTTGATGTTAATCAAAATTAATCTAGGCAGGTATCTGTCACTATAGGAATTATTGTTAGGAACCTTTGTTTAGTTCAGTGTGACACACGGACATGTTTTCAAGTGACACCAGACTTACATGACCAAACTGAATGTTCCCTACACACTAAAAGTTTAATAAAGTGTGTAATCCAGCAGGTTGAAACAGTAGCAGAGAGGAGCTTCTTGCGATAAAATAACGGGACGTCGCTGCATTTACTGCCGACAGCACTGATGGACACACACACACACTGGCAGCATCACTGGAGGAGAAATACAAGTGATGTGCACCTAGTGAAGGCACTTTTTTATTGTAATTTAAAAAGTCTGAGATGAAAAAACTTATTTTATTAAGTTTTTATTTAATAAAGTGGATTTTGTCTCATCCTTTTTCATCAACAAAAAAATGCTGTTAATTTATCAAAGTCAGCGGTTAAGGGCATTAATTTCTTCTCGTTTTTGTGTTGTTTTTCTCTTGAAATATAACGTTGTTGATAAGTATTTTTCCTCTATTCTGGTCTGATGGAATTAACACTGGTGTGAAACAAAGAGGAAGCTTTAACAGATTACCTGTCCACAGTGACTCTGAACCCTCACGTTGTCCTTCACCTCCTCCTCAGGTATAAAGTGCTGATGCGGGGCGAGCTGATGCCAGATGACCACAGGGGGCGCTGCCTCCAGCTGCTGCACCTGTACGACAGCAGCAGCAGCGACTGGCAGCTGGGAAAAACCAAGGTCAGGACACAACTTCTTTTTTTCTATGAAGCAGGTTTGTCAACAGCTGCAATGAGTCTGTGAACAGAGAAGATGTTAAATCTCTGTTTCTGGACAAACACCAGGAGTCAGTTATTAAAATAAAGAATCCAGAACATCTGGAATCAGAGAATTCACTTTTCTTTTTTTTTTCAAAATGGCTCAAAACTGCTAAAATCATTTTCCATCCATGGACCAATCATCAATGTTGGCAGCTGTTTACTGATGTTGTTATTACATTTGGACACGTGAATTTCCACTTTAAAAGAAAAGCACTTTGTGCTTTGACTCAGAATTAGGTTTAAAGAGCATTTGTTTTGTTTTTTTTACAGGAAATGGAACAGAAAAAAACTAAGAACATAACATACACTGTTACAGATATCCAAAATACAGAGTAATTAAAACCAAGTCATTGTTTTTTAGGAAAATCTTTCATTGTAAGATATAACATCCATTTCTTCCACAAAGAGACATTCTCTCTGTGTTAACGGATGTTAATCCTTATGATTTCTAACCATTGAGTTAAACTGGGTGCCTCAGTCTTGCACCAGTTACTCTTTATCGCTGGTAATATTTTGGTTAAATATCTTTTTCTGGCACACTCCCTTGGTGTTATGTATCCCAGGGTGTCTTCAATTTTGTTATGGGCTTTTTCACAGAATGGGTTAGGTTTATTCTACTCCTAGAAGATATGTGTGTGTGTGTGTGTGTGTGTGTGTGATTTGCTTCTCTTTTTCCCACATAGCTGCCAACATGTGTCCAGAGAACCAGTTTTTTTAACCCTCAGTTTAGCTGTAATGAAGTAATGGGTCAAGTTGTTGTTGAGTTTGTAGTTGAGTGATTGATGTCGATGTTCAGTTGATGTACAGAGTAAAAGCAGCTTCTGAGTCTCATGGGTTGGTTCCACTGTACGTCCTGGTCATTACTTCAAGTTACACCACTCAAGGTTTTTACAGTTTATTTTTCCTTTATAAAATAATCCCTTGACTGCAAATACCTAGTGTTCCTCATTTTCTAGTCTCATTTTCAACTCCTGGAAGCTCATCGAGCTATCATTCATTTATCATTTATTTAGAATTGCCAATCAGGCTATGGTCTTTTACCATTCCACACAAATCTGGAAATTTTATCTCATTGTTTGAACTTTATTTGTGGCAGGTATTGAGAATAAATACAGTAGTCTAGTGAGGGAGTTCACTTTAATTATTTCTACTCTTTACTTGAAATATAATGGCAGGGTTGACCAGCTTTTTGTGTCTATGCTAATTTGAAGATAATTCTGATTATAATTTTGTTCATAAAGATAATTGAGTTGTTTTGTCAGAGTCACGCTTAGATATTTAATTGTTTTTGATTTCAATTAATAGGCTTTCATGATTTCTGGGGATGGGGTATAGTTAAAGGTCTAAATCAGTTTTATTTACATTTATTCTGTATCCTGAATGATCACTGAATGCATCTATAACATGGATCAGTTGTTTGTTTGAATTGGCGGTGTCTATGTATATAACTATATATACTCTGCAAATAGCATTATTATTTGTTCTTATCCATTAATGTTAATTCCTTTAATTTCCTGACTCTGTCTGATCACCTGTGCTAGTGGCTCCATATTAGAGATATAAAGAGGAGTGGAGATAAATATACAATTAATGGAATCTTCACCAAAACATTCTAATACTAAATATATACTAATATATACTCTGTAAAATGTTAAATGACTCCTGTCTCTCTGAGGTTGACTTTGTGCTCAGCTCCTTTCAGCCACCACATGTCCCCGCTTTTTGTCTTATTATACAGCCACAAACTTAATTTCCTGGCAGTGATGCGCAGCCACTCGTGTCTCTGGGGGTTGTGTTGTCTCCCTGAAGGACGCGAGGCTCCAAGACGCTTTGTTGCACTAATTAGCATCGTAATGATTAAAAAGGATTTGTTGTTCCATTCATGGGGATGTGAGTGTGTCGTTCACACGTGGCCGTACTTTATGTGCACATGTGATTCATGGTGAAAGCTGATAGAGAAAGTTAGTGTGTGTGTTTAATTGTTTTAATCATGTTGTGGGGACATAGATTATGATCATGCTGCACTGTGAGGACAAACAAACAGCTCAGGTCCCCACAAGGTGAAGCTTTTACTGAATGTTTGGCTTTGTAAATACTCAGGAAATTGTGTGTGTGTGTGTGTGTGTGTGTGTGTGTGTGTGTGTGTGTGTGTGTGTGTGTGTGTGTGTGTGTGTGTGTGTGTGTGTGTGTGTGTGTGTGTGCATGCACATCAGTGCATCATTCAACAGTAGAAAGTCTGCAGCAGCTTGACATTTCCCCACAATGTCTCTTTCTCCTGAGACATTGTCACATATCACATTTTCTTGCCTCTAATTAGATTCTCCAGTTTCTAGTTCCTCTAGTTTCTCTAGTTTCATTATTTTGCCCAGTTTCCTGTTTCTGTAGTTTCTCCAGTTTGTAGTTCCCCTCCAGTTGCCTTAGCTTCTCCAGTTTGTAGCTTCTCCAGTTTCTTCAGTTTCTCTAGTTTCTCCAGTTTCTAGTGTCTCAGAGGTCCTCCTGTTCCTCTCAGACGCTGACAACCTTACAGCAGCAGCAGCTGCTCTCAGTGTTTGTACCAGAAATCACTCACCACACTAATCTGCTTCTTTAGAAACAGTGGAAGCTCTAGATGTGATTTGTTGTTGTTGCTTTGTGTGTTAAGGCTCTGTGTGTGGGGGGGGGGGGACATGTGTCCACGTCACAGAATAAAGAGGAGAAATCGCCCCTTTATCCCTATTCACTTTAAATCTTTTATTCATAAATTATGTAGTCCCACAGAGGAGCAGGGTGTAAATCTGCTTGTCTTCTCATTGTGAGAGGCATCACTTTATTGTCTCTTCACATGTTTAACGACCTGTTTGATATTCAGACATGTCAGGAAACAACTTTAATTAACCTTCAGCTCAATTCAAACTAAAAGCAAAACTATTGTTGATCTTCATCTGATGTAAGTTGTTTTTTTTCATCTGATAAATCTTTAAACATATCAGTTTAGTTACATGAGGAATGCCTCGTGTCCTCAGGTGTTCCTGCGGGAGTCTCTGGAGCACCGGCTGGAGAAGCAGAGGGAGGTGGAGGTATTGAGAGCAGCGATGATCATCCAGGCTCACGTCATGGGCTACATGGCCAGGTACCAACCACCCGACACCTTCAGCCACAGTTAAAGGTCAGAATGAGTTTTTGATGTGCCATTGTTTGCTCTCTGCCACAGGAAGCAGTACAGGAAGCTGCTACAGTGCATCGTGGTCATTCAGAAGAACTACCGGGCTTTCTACTGGAGGAGGAAGTTCCTGCTGCTCCGCTGGGCCGCCATGACCTTCCAGAAACGTGTCAGGGGTCAACAGGCCCGAAGAGTGTTCAGCCAGCTGCTGCTGGACAGGAGGAGGAGGGAGGAGGAGGAGCAACGCAGGAGGCTGGAGGAGGAGAAGGAGCACAGGAGGAGGGAGGAGGAGGAGAAGGAGAGGTGGGTGTCAGCATCAAGGAGGCCAGGGAGAAAAGTTTATTTATATTTCTTTCCCTCTTTGCTTCTTTCCTCCTTCCTACCTTTCTTCCTCATCCTTCCCTTCTTTCTTTCCCTCCCTCCTTCTTTCTTTCCTTCCATCCTTTGTGTATGTATGCATGTGAAACCACCACACTTAAGCTAGGTTTTTCCTGAGGTTGCTTTATCTCTTATAAGGTCTTGGGGTCTGTGGGACCCATTTTCACTATTTTTCCTCAGAAAAATTATACAAATAATTATTTCTTCAAACTGGCGCTGGTTCATTTTCTGCATACATGAACATTTTTTTTCATTCCCCCCACATTTATATTACACACAGGGTCTTCAGGTCCACTGGACGCAGGGTTAGTGAAAGCATGGAAATCATAGGTCCTGTGCACTTTAATTAAAATGCTTGTGTTCAATAGGATTAATGTGCTTTTCAGGCAGATGACTGACCTGAGAAAGTTACATTTCTAATGAAATTTAAATAAATAATACATTATAGTTCTGGAAAAACTTCGTTCATTTGTACATTTGTATACCTGTTTTATGATGTATTTCCATATTTTGTTATATATCAGTGAAAAAATAAACAAAACAAGTAAAATTTCTGTTAATAAATGTGATTTAACAAAAGGTAAAAGGAACAAATGTAAAAAGTGTTGTTATAAATGGAATGACCTCATCACATTCTGTGTGTGTGTGTGTGTGTGTGTGCGTGTGTGTGTGTGTGTGTGTGTGTGTGTGTGTGTGTGTGTGTGTGTGTGTGTAGGGAGAGACTGAGGCTGGAGGCAGAGAGGCTCAGCAGAGAGGTACAGTCTATGTTCATTATTATCATTAACCCACTATTGCATAGTGTTGTCCTATGCCACCTTTACTTTACTTTATCTTAATTTTTCTAAAAATCGATGATATAAAATGTATGTCTTTACAGCTAGATGTGAAAAGAGGCTTTTAATTTGAAGGACATTATTATGAGGTCACATGACCAGGATATCCTGTTTGTTCATGAACATTTGACATGTGAGCATTACTGTCTAACAACTCAAGGTTGTCTTTTATTCAGAATTTTTTAAAATTATCACCAAATAAAAAATAGAATGTTCATTTAATTTAAGTCAATTTTGATAATTAGTTATTAGTTGTTTTTTGTTATATGCTAAGATAGATTTGTTGCCAAATTGCAACAATATGCAAATATGGAAAAATCCTAGTGTATACAACCTAATGGAGTCCCATCGACTTACATAGCATGAAACTATCATAATACTATGTCTACAACTTTTTCTTATATTTCCTAAATAGATCTATTATTTGATCTTTTTAAATAATGATAAAATTTAAAACATTTCTTACCACGCCTAAGTAACATTTCATGCAATAGAAGAGGGGTTACCAGTCCTGGTCCTGGGCCGATCTGCAGGTTTTTGTTCCAACCAAGAAGTAACAACCTGATTCTACTAATGAAGGTCTTAGCAATGGCTCTAGTGGTTGATCAGTAGAATCAGGTTGTTACTGCTGGTTGGAACTAAAACCTGCAGCCACATCAGCCCTTCTGGACCAGGACTGGTGACCCCTGCAATAGAGGGTTAACGGTGCAGCTGTTTGCTTCAGATCCAGGTTGTGACTCCTTGTCGTCTGCAGGCTGAGGAGGCGGTGAGGCTGGAGGAGGTGAAGCAGGAGGAGGAAGTGAGGCTGGAGGAGCTGCAGCGTGCGGAGGAGCTCGCCGCTCTGGTTCTGGCTCACTCTCAGCTGGCAGCAGCAGCCGCCACGATGCCGCCGGAGTCATCAGAGGTATCCGAGGCATCCGAGGCGGAGGCCATCCGTCCTCATGAGGCGTCTCAGGTGGAGGAGATCCTGAGGTTGGAGCGGGAGATCCAGGCGCTGCAGCGGCAGAAGGAGCGGCAAGAGCTGTCGCTGACCGAGGCATCGCTGAACCGCCTGCAGCTGCTCCGCGACCAGGAGCTGCGGCGGCTGGAGGACGAGGCCTGCAGGGCGGCACAGCAGTTCCTCGACTCGCTGAACTTCGACGAGATTGACGAGTGCGTGAGGAACATCGAGAGCTCACTGGGCGTTGACGAGGAGAAGGAGAGCGGGCACAGGAGGGGCAACGAGGAGGAGGAGGTGGACGAAGGGTTCGGCGCTGACGACGAGGCCTTCAAAGACTCGCCAAACCCGAGCGAGCATGGCCACTCGGATGGCCAACGGACCAGCGGGATCCGGACCAGCGATGACTCATCTGAAGAAGATCCATACGCCAACGATGGCGTGATCCCACCACCGCTGCCGCCGCCCACCCTGCTTCAGCAGCCGCTGCCGTTACCGCCGGTGCCTCCGGTCGGCCTCAGCACCTCGTCCATCGGAGACTCCACCTACTGCCACGCCCAGGCGGCATCCGAGGGCCAATCCGACGACCTGGTGGAGCTGATACCGCCAGACGAGGACTCGGACTACGACCAGGACGACTACGATGAGGGTGCCATCGTGTCCAGCGGCAGCATGGCTTTCTCCAACCCTCGCAGTGGACAGTGGTCACCCGATTACCGCGGCTCCGTGGGAACCTACAACAGCTCAGGGGTGTATCGCTTTAGTTCAGAGGGAGCTCAGTCATCGGTGAGTGAACAAGACAGAAACTGGTGCAGAACCTGGACCTGTAGTCTAGACCAGCTGACCCAGAGGAGTTAAACTCTGTTTGATCCTGGGTCACATCAGTGTTCTGGTTTCCCTCAAAGGGACAATAATAAAGATCATATATATGTATCTACATATTATTATTATTATTATTATTATTATTATATATGTTATTATATTAGATAATTGCCTCTCCACTCATAATAGTGCTGGTGACAATTTACTAAGATTTTTAAACAGAATTTAAAAATCTGCTGATGCAGAAATATATTGTTGTTGTTGTTGAGAATATGCTGATAACCACTATTAACTATTTGATTTATTTAATGGATGTTTCAAAGATTGGAATCTATGGTTTTGTGTTGCTATGCTAAATATTAAAGAATAGAAAGTACAAGAAAGTAATGACAGATGTACTTCAACAAAGGAAAATAAGGAAAAATGGAAACTTTCCTGTTTTTAAACAACCTTCGTGGCCGATTGAGAAAAGATATTGGAGTTAACGAAGTCGTACAAAGACAATGTGACCAGCGTGTCTCTGTTAAGTTCAAACATTTATTCATTTTCCATCTCTCAATAAATCACACAAGTCTGTGAAGCTCTTGAGGGGCCACAGAAAATGAGGTGGCGGCCCAGATTTGGTCCCCGGGCCTTGGATTGGACACCTATGGTCTAAACCGAGACCAAGACACTACCAAGACCAGCATTTGTGTTGATCAGCTGTTGACCCAGAGCAGAAACAGCTTTTCTAACGTTGTTTATTTCTGTATTTATTCAGTTTGAGGACAGCGAGGATGACTTTGACCGCTTCGACACCGATGATGAGTTGTCGTATCGTAGAGATTCCGTCTACAGCTGCGTCACGCTGCCGTATTTCCACAGCTTCCTGTACATCAAAGGTAGCTTCTGTGTTCCCGCCACTCCACTGCCTGACACCAGGAAACCCCTTTCACCTAAACCCTGCCTAAACCCTGGCTCCGTGTGTCCTCTCCCACCCCGCAGGCGGCCTGATGAACACGTGGAAGCGGCGCTGGTGCGTCCTGAAGGACGAGACCTTCCTGTGGTTCCGGGCCAAGCAGGAGGCGCTGAAGCAGGGCTGGCTGCACAAGAAGGGCGGCGGCTCGTCCACGCTGTCCCGCCGCAACTGGAAACGCCGCTGGTTCGTGCTGCGACAGAGCAAACTCATGTACTTCGAGAGCGACAACGAGGACAAGATCAAAGGCGTGTTGGACATGCACGGTGCCAAGTAAGGACGCCTTACCTCCTAATAACAGCTGGTTCAACGTGATGGAATTAAATATAAAACAGCAAATTCCCTGTGAGCAGCAGAGAGTTTCAGTCCCAGGATAGTGTCATGCTTTGTAAGTCAATGGGACCACATTAGATTGTATACATTAGGAATTTTATAAATTTGCATGTTGTTGTCATATGGAAAAAAATCTTTTTTTAGCATATTCAAAAAAAAAAACTCAGACCTTCAAAATTAAATGTAAATAAATAAATTAAGTCTACTTATCCTAGATAGTGAGTTCTATTTATTCTATTTTATTTAGTGAAAATTTTCCAAAATTCTGAATAAAAGCCAACCTTCTGTTGTAAGATAATGATGCTCACATGATAAATATCCATGAGCAAACAGGATATCCTGGTCATGTGACCTCATAAATTGTATGTCCTTCAAAATAAAAGCCTCCTTTCCCGCCTATGTGTAAAAACATTTTATATCACAGCTTTTTAGAAAAATAAAGATAAAGTAATTATTACCATATGGCAACACTATGCAATAGAGGGTTAAGTGTTACTTAATAGTTAGTTTACTGTTTGTTAAAGGTTAGAGATGCAAGGATTCATTTTCAGCTTTTACATCAACTATTTTGATAAGTTATTAATGGATTTGAATCATTTTTTAAGTAGAAAATAATATTATTATTAATCACCAACAAACTGTAAAATAACTATTAACCATTTTCAGAAGAATATTTGCATTGATGCAGTTCCAAAATAAATAATATGACAGCTAGAAATACTGAGCCTTCTTCACAATGACTTTCCCGTAAGTTAAATTATTGATACTCATCTGCTACTTCGCTAAAATGATCTTTAGGAGTCTTTAAGTTTGTTTTTGTTATGAACTGCAGGGAAATCATTGATAACACTGGGAAGGAGAATGGCATCGACATCGTGATGACAGACAGAACCTATCACCTGATCGCTGAGTCTGCTGAGGATGCCAGGTGAGCCCTGTGTGTGTGTGTGTGTGTGTGTGTGTGTGTGTGTGTGTGTGTGTGTGTGTGTGTGTGTGTGTGTGTGTGTGTGTGTGTGTGTGTGTGTGTGTGTGTGTGTGTGTGTGTGTGTGTGTGTGCGTGCGAAGGTGTAGCGTTTCTATCAGGACTGTTCATGACATTGTTCATTGTGTTAGTAGAAAAATAAATCTGTGATAATCCCAGACACACACACCTCACAGACAGGAGGCCGGTTGCCATGGGTAACATATTGATTTGAGTGACATTATCTGTATAAGCATCATATTTCTGACCCAGATGAACAAAGAATTACTACATTTACACATATCACAGACAATTCATTTGATTATTTATTGATTACCTACTGATTCAAAATTAATATTTGATTGAATTAAACTTCACTGATTACAATCATGGTTATTTTTTCATTTCTGATTCAAGCTTCTGAACTTTGTGAACATGTTTTTGTGTTTGGTTCTGTGACAGTTTTTCACATTTTATTTTTGACATTTTATGAACCAAATAACTGATCGATTAATGTAGATTAATCAATACTGACAATAATAATCTGTCTGTGTTATTTTCACAAAAAAGACTAATTACCTTGCTAATCTTTAAATTGCCTTAATATGAAATTAAGATTACATATTTTGTTTTATAAAACAGAAAATATGTTTTATATAAGAGAAAGTAAATTGTTCAGCAGTTTTGTTTTGTTTTTAGAAACACAGAATATATCATGAAAAATAAGAAAAATCTCTAGATAACTTGACTAAATCTGAAGTAAACTTGTAAACTCCATGGTTACAGCCAGTGGTTCAGCGTGCTGAGTCAGGTCCACACCTCCACGGAGCAGGAGATCCGAGAGATGCACGACGAGCAGGCCAACCCCCAGAACGCTGTGGTGAGCAAAGCATCATGGGAAACAATCTGACTCCTGATGGACACTTTGAAAACAGAAACTAGAACTGTGCCTCGCCTGGAAAGCAGTAGCAGTCGTAGTGTTAGCAGCAGTAGTGTTAGCAGCAGCAGCAGTAGTAGTATTAGCAGCAGTAGTAGTAGTGTTAGCAACAGTAGTGTTAGCAGTAGTAGTGTTAGCAGCAGCAGTAGTAGTGTTAGCAGCAATAGTGTTAGCAGTAGTAGTAGTGTTAGCAGCAATAGTGTTAGCAGTAGTAGTGTTAGCAGCAGTAGTGTTAGCAGCAGCAGTGTTAGCAGCAGCTAACAGCTGTAAGAACAGTAAAGCTAACAGCTGTTAGCTGTTCTCAGAGTTCTTTTAACTCATGTACTAGTTTCATGTTATTTCATTTGTTTTAACGTAATATTTCTTCCTGATTTTGCAACATTTTTCCAATGAAGCCAATAGAGTTGAAGTGAATAAGGTGAAACTCATCCTCCACGTTCTGAACATTGATACTGAACATGTGATTCTGTCTCCTCAGGGAACGCTGGATGTCGGGATGATTGATTCAGTTTGTGCTTCAGATAATCCAGAGAGGTGAGGAATCAAACGTCATGTTTTAACTCTGTAGATGAATAAAAGGCTGTTCAGGTTTAACATCCACCATGTTTGTCTGATGATCTGTTGCTGCAAGATATAGCAAGATATAGTCAAATAAACAAATAAAGGTTGGAAACATTAGAAAGTCAAAAACTTTTTTAAAATACATTTTCAAAAGCATTCATCAGGTCTCTCAAAATGTACATTTTGTGTTCATATTGGATTTTATGTCATTTTATTTTAAGATTTTATGTAAAAAAAAAATCACACAGAATGTGTGAATTACCAAAAATAATCATGATTTTGAATCTTTAATCCACTACAAAGAATATAAAACTTGTTGATAGCATGTGTTTTAAAACCTTTTTAAGAGAGTTAAACTATCAGGTACCAAGTTGTGACATTATCTTTTTATGACTAAACTCCACATTACATTTTCATTTTATTCTCAATTTCTGCTGATACTCAGTTTTCAGTCTCCTTTCTCTCTTCTTCTTTTTTCTTCTTGTGTTAGTTTGCTGTTTCCATCCTTCATATTAACGTTTTAAATCAGCTGTAAAAAGCTATTATCTATCACCAATTAGTTTCTAATCTCTTGGTTATCTTGTTACATTTCCTTAACCATGAAAATATTGGTTTTAATATTTTTGGTGATGGTGTCTTGTTTTTGTCAGTTTACCCCTTGATTTCAATTATAAAAAATGGTAAAATGAACCTGAAGAGAATCATATCTATAAAAAAAAGCCTGTTGTGTGATCTGACTATTCCTGAGGGGAATTAGTTCACATCACAGCAATAGAACGTAGAACGAAGGTCAATCACTAACTTCCTGTGTGAACGTCTCAGGCCCAACTCCTTCGTCATGATCACAGCAAACCGCGTGCTGCACTGTAACGCCGACACACCCGAGGAGATGCATCACTGGATCACGCTGCTGCAGCGATCCAAGGGAGACACACGCGTTGACGGCCAGGAGTTCATCATCAGAGGTCAGAGGTCACAGCCTAATCAGCTTCATTTTAGGCTGGATTCATCTCACTTTCTCATTGATTAAATTCATAGTGAACATTTATAGGTCTGATCAATTTATTAACCCTCCATTGCATGAAATATTACTTACACATGGGAAAAAATGCTTGTTGTTTTTATTACTTAAAATGTTTTTATTACTTAAAATGACCTAAATAATATCTAAGAAATATAAGAAATATAAGAACAAGTAGTAAACATAGTCTCAGGATAGTTTCATGCTATGTAAGTCAATGGGACTCCATTAGGTTGTAGACAATAGGAATTTTACATATTTGCATATTGTTGACATATGGAAACAAATTTGTTTTAGCATATTAGGAAAAAATAATAATATATAATATAATAATAATAACACAATTTAATTAAATTGAAGTTCCTTTTTTTATTTGGTGAAAATTTTCAAAAATTCTGAATAAAAGACAACCTTCCATATTTTCATATTGTTGCTATATGGCAACAAATCCATCTTAGCATATTAGAAAAAAACATCTAATAACATCAAAATTGAGTTAAATTAAATGTATGTAAAATTTTTTATTTGGTGATAATTTTCATGAATTCTGAATAAAAGACAACCTTGAGTTGTGAGACAGTGATGCTCACATTTCAAATGTCCATGAGCAAACAGGATATCCTGGTCATGTGACCTCATAAATTGTATGTCCTTCAAAATAAAAGCCTCCTTTTCACACCTAACAGTAAAAACAGATTTTATATCACAGTTTTTTAGAAAAATGAAGATAAAATAATTGTTGCCATGCGACAACACTATGTAATAGAGGGTTAATGAATAAAAATCTGAACAATTTGAGGTTTTATCACCATAAGCTGCAGCTTTGTGTGAGTTTGTATTGTTTGTATTAAATCCAGCAGCATGAATCGTGTGTAATCTCTGTAATAAACAGGCTGGCTGCACAAAGAGATGAGAAACAGCAGCAAAGCATCGCTGAAGCTGAAGAAACGCTGGTTCCTGCTTACCCACAATTCCTTGGACTACTATAAGAGCTCGGAGCGGAACGCGCTGAAGCTGGGAACGTTGGTGCTGAACAGCCTCTGCTCCGTGGTGCAGCCGGACGAGAAGGTGTTTAAAGAGACCGGTAAGACGCTTCGTTCATATTCTGCTCTCTTTGTCAGAATAAACTTTCTGGGTCGGCTACAGTAAAACTCATTGTTGTTTAAATAAATACTAAATAAATTATCTTTAAAAATTTTAAAAGCAAAATGTATGGGTTTGTGGAATCTAAATCAAAGTGATTGTAATATTAAATAATCATTGAGGGGTCTTGAGGCTAAATTTCTTGTTGTCATTGACCTAATGTTAACATGGAAACAACATATGGAATACACTAAAGGAAAACATTTCAAAATCACTTGCAATCCATATAAATACTAACATTGAATTCCAAGGCCTGGAATTTGATCTACTATTCACTGATTGTTCCTTATTAATCTTACTGTTGAACTGTGGGGATCCACTTTTAAAACCATCTTAGGTTCAACAATAAAACTGCAAATGCAAATTATGTCCAAAATCCAAAATGCTCCCTAACTCAGTACAAAGGATCTTTTCAATTCAGGAGACTCTCTATAATCTCAGAGGTAAAATATACATATATATATATTAACCTCAGCATGATTTTGGACTGTTGGAGGAAGCCGGAGTACCCGGTGAAAACCCACCAGACACGGGGAGAACATGCAAACTCCACATAGAAAGGTCCCAGACCCAGGACCAAGGAGGTCTTGAACCTGCGACCTTCATGCTGTGAGGCGCTAACCCCTGTACCACTGTGTCGCCCTGGTTCAAAAGTTTCAGGCCAAAATGTAAAGTTTGCGGCTATAGCGCCACCATCTGGCCAAATGTGAACTCCTTCAGGCCCTACAGAGGCCACCCTCAGGCAGTAAGCAGCAGTAAATGATCCTTGACACGTCTGTTCCCTCCAGGCTACTGGAACGTGATCGTGTACGGGAGGAAACACTCGTACCGGCTGTGCTGTAAACTGCTGAATGAAGCCACGCGCTGGGCCAACGCCGTCCAGAACGTCATCGACACCAAAGCCCCCATCGACACACCCACGCAGCAGCTGATCCAGGATATCAAGGTAGGATGCAAGGATTAGTCTAGACCTGGATCAGGAAAAATCATTATCACCATTAGTTAGCTATATACTATATATATATATATATATATATATATTTTAGTGACATTTAGTGAAATACAGAACAATCTAAAGGAGACAATGCTATTATTTGTCAGCAGTTTCTCAGACAGAGTCTCTCCCAACCAGCACTGCACAGTCCAGTCCTGGTTAATTTAGACTCTGAACTTCTCCCTAAAGAAACCTGATAAATCTAGATAAATCTTCTGCTCTGATGGAGCTTCAGATGATCAGCTGCCTGTCTCTCTGCAGGAAAACTGCCTGAACTCGGAGGTGGTGGAACAGATCTACAAGAGGAACCCCATCCTACGCTACAGCCACCACCCACTGCACTCCCCTCTGCTGCCGCTGCCCTACGGAGACATCCACCTCACAGGTGAGTTACATCCAACACCACAGCTGCAGCGAACCACTGTCCTGATACGATGGATGATTGAAATGATTAATTCATTAGTTTTTCGGCTCATAAAATGGTGCAAAATGTGGATCAGTGTTTCCCAAAGCTGAAGATTCAACTAGAAAATAATCAGAGAAGAGAAGCTGGAACCAGAGAATTTGGACAGTTTTCCATGAAAAGTCACACTTTTATTTACCACCATGAGTTGTAAAATAAATAGAAAATGTAGTCAAGATAAGGTTAAAAATAATGATTTGTATTTGAAATAATATTTTGTTTCCTTCAGTTTTCTATCTTATCTAACCAGCTAAACCGTTTCCAGCTGTGCTAACATGATAGCATCAAGGGTTTTCTAATCATCCATTAACCTTCTGATGCAACGATCAAACACATTGATCCATTAGAACACTGGAGTGATAGTTGTTGGAAATGGGCCTCTATACACCTATGTAGATATTGATGCAGTAAAAAGCAAACATTTGCAGCTAGAATAGTCATTTACCACATTGGTAATGTATAGAGTGGATTTCTGATTAGTTTAATCATTATCCTCATTCTTTTAAAAAATTTCTAAGTGACCCCAAACTATTGAATGGAAGTGTTGATCAAAGTCTTAAAAAATGTTTTGATGTTTTTCAGTTTTTGCAACAAGATAACAGAAAAAGGGGAGGTCGCAATACAGTCAGGAGAAAAAAAATCATTGATACATTCCACAGAATTCAAAAACTGTGAAGAGAATACAGAGATATGACAACTCACTGTCTCTATTGGTAGTAACCAGGGATTAATTAGAGCCGGATATATACCAGAACAAGATCCTGGACCTCCTTTGTTAGATTCAGCTCAGCTGATCATGAATCAATGAGGGAAAATATATGAAAATCTTTAATGGATCCATGACCTCCTCTTTCTGCTCTTCTTCCTGTTCCCTCCCCCCTCCCCCTAGTCACTGTTGCTACAGTAACTTACATCGTTAGAGCTCGTTAACGATCATTAGGTCTGATCTTAACCAGAAGACTGTTTTGAACAAATGTTGTGATAAATGACTTGGTGGCTTCTAAGTATCATAGGAGTAAATCCCCCCCAGGGTTTACACCTATGGTTTCAGAACATAATGAGTTAATTTAATATAGAATTAGCAGATACTTTGCTTTAAAGAGAAGCAAAGCAGCATTAAACTGACAGTTTAGACGGATCCTGGACCGACTTGCCTCCTGATTTCTTCAATCCTGTAACGTGTCCTCCCCGTCTCTCAGGCCCGACGACCAGGAGCTACACCACACTGCAGCAGGAGGCCCTGAAGGTGTTCAGCTCCCTGCAGCACCTGGAGGGCGTGGCCGACCCGGTTCCCATCATCCAGGGCGTGCTGCAGACGGGTCAGGAGCTGAAGCCACTACGGGACGAACTGTACTGTCAGCTGGTGAAGCAGACCACGCGGCCACCGCAGCCCGGCGGCACTGCTAACCTCTGCAGCTGGAAGATCATGGCCTGCATGTCCTGCACCTTCGTTCCCACCAGGAGCATCCTCAGATACCTCAAGTTCCACCTGAAGAGGTGAGAGACGTGTTCCTGATGATCACACAGGCCGATCTGCAGATTTTAACATCTTTATCAAATCATTATATTCTAAAAAATGTCTTTTACTGCCAAATAAGAACAATTTAAGGCCATGAAGGGACAGAAATGACAGATTCTCTCTTCTCTCTCTCAGGACTCGAGAGCTCTTCCCCGGGACGGAGATGGAACGCTACGCCACCTTCGCCCTGGACTCTCTGAGGAAGACTCGGGCCAGGGAGAACGTCCCATCACAGGAGGAGATCCGAGCCATCGTGGCTCGCCAGGACATGAGCACCACGGTGCACTGTCACGGAGGAGGATCCTGCAAGATCACCATCAACTCCCACACCACGGCTGGAGAGGTAGGAACAGAAACCTGCTCATCACTACAGGAAGCAGCTGTGGTACATCTGGTTGAATTTGGGTCATTTACAAAAAGGTTAACCCTCTATTCCATAGTGTTTCCATATGGAAACAATGAGTTTGTTTTCCTTTTTCTAGAAAGCTGTGATAGAAAATCTATATTTTTACAAATAGGTGTGAAAATGGGCTTTTATTTTGAAGGACATAGAATTTATGAGGTCACATGACCAGGATTTCCTATTTACCTAATGGATATTTGAAATGTGAGAATCACTGTCTCATAACAAAAAGTTGTCTTTTATTCAGAAATTGGAAACAAATTTTATCAAATTTATATTTTAACTTGAATTCAAATCAATTTTGATGTCATAATTTTTAATAATAATAATCTGCTAAAATAGATTTGGCAGCAATATATTAATATGTAAAATTCCTTGTGTTATACATCCTAATGGAGTCCCATTGACTTACATAGCATGAAACTATCCTGACACTATATTTAGAACTTGTTCTTATATTTCTTAAATATATCTATTTTTGAGGCCATTTTAAATAATAAAAACATTCAAAATAAACTGATGAAATTGATTAGAAGTATCAGTACAGGATGCAGCTGTGCTCACATCTAGTTTAATTTGGATCATTTACAAAAAAAAGGTTTGTTGAGAAATTTGAAAAAAAAAATATGTTCATGATTAAATCTGTGCAATTAATTGAGTTTTGATCATAATTTGATTGTCAAACGATCTCCAAACTCATTACCATGTCAAAAACACTAAGTCACTCATGCTGAATAAATGCATTATGTAACTAAACATAATTGAATAATCGTGATTTCAATTTTTTGAAAAGCTTTATTCATGATTAAGTTTAAATCATGAAACCACAACACTTTATTGTATCTTCATTTTTTTTTTAGCTTGCATTAACGTGTTCCTGTAATAGTAGATTTGACATAAAAAATATAGATTTAAAGTGTTTAATCTGATCGTTTTGTGTGTGTGTGTGTTCACGTGTGCGTGTGTGTGTGTCAGGTGGTGGAGAAGCTGATCCGTGGTTTGGCCATGGAGGACAGCAGGAACATGTTCGCTCTGTTTGAACACAACGACACCACAGAAAAAGCCATCGAGAGCCGCACAGTCGTAGCTGATGTCCTTGCCAAGTTTGAAAAGTAAGTGTGTGTGTGTGTGTGTGTGTGTGTGTGTGTGTGTGTGTGTGTGCGCGCGTGCGTGCGTGCGTGTGTGTGTGCGTGTGTGTGTTTGTGCGTGTGTGTGTGTCGGTGTTGGTGTATGAAGCAGCAGAAAGAGGGCGTAGGTTTTGGTCTTTCTGCCTTTGACGTCTCATATACCCACAGAATTTTAAAAAGTATGCTATGAGTCCATCTAGAGAGAAAAATGATAAAAATGAAAGATGAGATTTAGAAGAAACCAACAACTCTCATCAAACTGAGTTCAGACCTGGAAGTTATAAAACTGAATCTCAGTCTTTATATAAAAGTCGTCCTGCTGGAAACAGGACGTGGTTGAATGAACTTTATTTAATCCCTTAGTGAAACTCTGTGTCAGTATGTAGATGGCTGACATTAAGTAACATTTTTTCCACAGGCAGCATTAATAAATGACAGTTTGTGGTTTCCAGATTTGCTTTTTTATTTGATCATTTAGTCCAACTCTCTTGTCATCTTCAGGCTTTCAGCGAGTCCTGACGAACAGAACACTGGCTGGAAGTTTTACTTCAAACTCTACTGCTTCCTGGACACAGACAACGTTCCCAAAGACAGCGTGGAGTTCGCCTTCATGTTCGAACAGGTGCAACACAGCTGTCACTTCCATTACATTCTACAGTCTGCTTTCTTTCTGTCAAAACTCTCAGAAAAAGAACAAAATAATGTGTGTATAAAACTCACTAAAGCATTCAGAGACTGAGCCTATGTGTTGAGTTATAGTTCTGAAAACCACATCAGTTCACATGAAACACAGGGAAACATGTAAAGTTTCCGATATTTTCCACTATTCCACTATTATCAAGTCATTTCCCTGTTTGACTGGATACCAGAGCTGTTTCCTGACTGGTTTTCCGTGTCCAGGCTCATGAGGCAGTGATCCGGGGTCAGTACCCGGCTCCTGAGGAGACTCTTCAGTTCCTGGCAGCGTTGAGGCTCCAGTACCTGCTGGGAGACCACAGCCCCCAGACCTCCATCCCTGAGATGTCCCAGGTCTTCCCAATGGCGCGGCTGCGAGCTCGGGTGCAGAACTCGGCCAAGACGTTCGCTCCGGGCGGTGGCTCGGCATCGGAACGCTCTGGGACATGCGAGAGGAAACGCTCGAGCTTCCTGGAGGGAACGCTGAGGCGCAGCTTCCGCAGTGGCTCACTCAGTCGGCAGAAGCTGGAGGAGGAGAACAGCCTGGAGGCCTGGATGAGGGAGGAGGCCACGGCCGTGAGGACCAGCGTCATTGACAAGTGGAAGAAGCTGCAGGGAATGAACCAGGAACAGGCCATGGTCAAATACATGGCGCTGGTGAAGGAGTGGCCGGGGTACGGATCCACGCTCTTCAACGTGGAGGTGAGAACTAGCAGCTTTCTGTTTTCACATTCAAACCGCTCCACGTATGACAGCAGCAGCGTATTTCATGCCGTGTTCCGTCCTTCCTGTGGTTTTCAGTCCCGGGACGGAGCGTTCCCCTCGGAGCTGTGGCTGGGAGTGAGTCGGGAGGCCATCTCTGTGTATAAACGCAGCGAGCCATGGCCGCTCCAGGTCTTCCCCTATGAACACATTCTCTCCTTCGGAGCGCCGCTGCCCAACTCCTACAAGATCACTGTGGAGGGCCGAGAGCTGGTCTTCGAAACCCAAATGGTTTGTAAAGTTTCAAAATAAGAGTCCTAGATTAGATAAGATTAAGACACTGTTAACCCTCTATTGCATGAAATAATGCATAGACGTGGTAAAAAAAAGTTTTAAATGTTTTTATTGTTAAACAACCTAAATATTAGATATATTAAAAAATATAAGTAGCAAACATAGTGTCAGGATAGTTTCATGCTATGTAAGTCAATGGGACTCCATTAGGTTATTAAGTTATTACATTTTAGTTTTCAGTAGTCAGGGTTTCTCCTCCGGTGCTGTGGTTCACCTCCATCATTGTTTACTATCTTCCCCGGACACTAGGGAGTCGGGAGGGTATTGACTGATAGACACCCTCTTATGTGTATTCTAATCAGTAGATGTATTTCATTGGCTATGAGTCTGGAAATGGTCAGAAAAGTGATGAAAACTACAAAATGACCTAAACCCTTTCCCCGGCCTTAAGGGTATAAATGTGTCTTAAAGGTTAAAATGCACACATGCGGTCCTGGATTAAAAAGGTTAATCGGTGTCTGCGTCTCCTCTGCAGGTCATGGACATCGCTAAGTTGATGAAGGCTTACATCAGCATGATCGTGAAGAAGCGCTACAGCAACTGCCAGTCGGTCAGCAGCCACGGCAGCCAGTGCAGTGCCTGGTGACCTCCTCCCCTCGACCTTTGACCTGTCGGAGCGCAGCGGAGGGACGCCGCCTCTCCTTGCTGCTGCAGAGAAGGAGCTGGAACATTTTAACGTGTCAGACTGACTCTGAATGCTGGAGACAAACCACAACGCTCTTAACGTTAGTTTTGTTCCGAAACATAACAGATCCACACCAGGTGTTTCAATTATTAACGATTAACATGTCCCTGTTAACAACAAGAGGTGATTTTCTATAACTCACCCTTGATGTTGTGTCTACATTCTGCTGCTCTCAGTAATTTTCCTTCAGTGTTCAAGAGACCAAGTATCCTCAGTCCGTTTCTCTTCAAAACAAATGGACCTGATGAATAAAACCAGTAAAAACACTAAGTATAGAAGTTTTGAGGTAAAATCTCAGTGTTTGTGTAGGATTTTATTCCCCTGGCGGTGTCCTCTGCATATTTAGTGTCGCATATTTAGCTGTTTTCCATAATCTGAGTTTGTGGGAGCATATAGATCAGACCAGAAGTGGCCTCAGAATGGAGCCCTGGGGAACTTCACAGGTCTGTTTGTTTGTCTGCTCAGATTCAGACAATGAAATATTTATCATTTTTAGACCTTTTAATATGTAAAATTTGCATTTTGTGCCTTTTATACATAATTTAGGATGTGGCCACTTTGTGCTAAGTGGTTACCGCTAGCTGTCTGCTAGGTGCAGCTGCACACTGAACATTCCATAAAAACAAGATGGCAACAGTTGAAATGAACACAAAACACTTCCCACTGTTTTCCAAACCAAAGAAACGCAGCTACAGGTTTTATTCAGTCCATTTGCACCTTGAAATGTGGAAATGTTTTGTTTTGGAATATAACTGTTCATTCGGTCTTTATGCTAACGTGCTGCGATGCTACAAGGACTGGTTGTTGCAGTGTGTGGGTTTTTGTTACTGAGTGTGTATGAGTGTGTGTATGTGAGAGTTTAAAGAAGTGTGTCTACAGGCTGTTGAATGTAAGAAAGAAAAGAAAAAAGCAGTGAAGACGGAAAAAAATGTGTGAAATTTCCTCTGCTTTGAAAACTCTGGGACTCTACAAACTTCTCCAGGATGATCTGTTCACTGTAAATAATATGCAACTGTGTTCGTCTCAAGTATTTCAAGTTGGGGATCAATTGCTCTGATTGATTTGCTGATGAATGTCACACAAAATGCCCGTTCAAACTAAAGCAGGATGAATCCTTCAATGGGATTCTGTCTCATCGATGCCACTGTTGTTGCTGCGTGAGCAGAATCCTGACGACATTCCCCTTTAACGACCACAGGTTCACTGCAAAATCTGTCCAGTGATGCGATAAGATAAACAAGAACAATTCATCCTAAATCTGTCAGTAGGAGGCTTGGGCCCAGTTTTAAGTTTGGCAGAATCAGATCTGTTTTATTTCAGTTTTATCTCCACATATCTATCTGCACATCTGCTACAGCTGTGTTCTTAAGGCTGCAAAGAAAATAACTGAAACTTAAATTACAAGAATACAGTGATATGATGTTGGGTTATATTTCAATTTAAAAAACGCTGCCCTCTCTCTCTAGCAATGTATTTCATATTACATTTTGAATAAAAAGTCTACTTTAGTAAGGAAAAGGTTCCAAAACTCCACATAGATTGAGAGGAAGAAACATTAAGACATATCAGCAAACATCCTAAACAAAGTAGAATTTAAAATTAAAAGGCACTCTAAATCTTTTCATGATCTTGTTTCATCTTCTTCTGCAGAAGTTAATCCTTAACTTGCCTTTTCTCTCACCAGTGTATGGAAACTTTAAGATATCAGCCAAAAAATACATTTCTGTCTGGCTACTTTATCCATAAACTGTTTTATGGAACGTGGAATGATGTATCTTGTTAATATACGGTTTTATCCTTGTCAATCCTAAATATTCAGGTATTCCTTCAATGATCAGTAAGGTTTTATATGGTCAGTGGAATGTAACATTCTATAAAAAGACTTTTGATAATGTTTCATACAAAGAGATTTTGTTCAGATTTGTTCCCCCACACCTGAAAAGCACTTAACAGCTGCACTAAAGCCCTGAGATGCAGCATCATCAATCCTGTGTAATATTAATATGCGCTGCCCCTTTAATCAGTAAAGTCAGGTTTTATTTTGAAGGGCTCGTTTGACCATTTGCAGGTTGACATTCCAACAACATTTCAGTGGAGCTCCGCAGGCGGCAGATCCATCCAAAGATGCAGGTTTCTTCCTCAGTGCCTTCTTGTATATTGTGTACACATTGTTTTTGTGATTTCTTTTTTTTTGGTATAATGTGCAATGTTATATGCTATAATCATGCGGCTGTACATTTTATACTGTAAGCCTTTCTCTTCTGTTTGTTTCTTGAATGACCATGTGGAGATTTTCTCAAGATAAGAATCTTGTTATATTTTCTTTAAGCAACAACTTAAATCGGACCTTTGATACAAAACTGATATCCTGTTTTTATCTGTATTAGCTGTGATATGTATTGAAATAAAAAAGGATGATTCTAACAATGAATGGTTCCATATTTGATCTGAAGCTACATTGGAATATGATTGGCCGAGGACAGAAAAGCAGGAGAACATTTCGACCCACAGTGCAATGCAGCAACAGCAATGATGTGATGTGACTAATTAGGAGATTTTAAAATGTATTAAAATATTAAAAACAAAAATCAACACATAGAAGAATGCAGTGTAATTGTCAGAAACTAACTTTCCTGTGGTTTCAGCACAGGGGTATTTTAAAATGGTGAAGTCAATTGACTACAGATTATCCTCAGACGCAGCCAGGGACAAGAGTTTGCTGAAAAAAACAATCTCTGAATGATTAGATTCTGTGAAATATAGAATTTTTAAATCTGATTACACAGACTTGAATCTGTATAAATGATTTTCCTTCAACATTTTTACTATTCAATGTTGATCATTTAAAGATCCATAGCAAAAGAAGTATATGTCTACGAATGGAAACAAAAGCATTAAGAAACATCAATAGATGCTGCTGGTATAGGGTTTATTGATTCTAGAGGTCTGCTAGGGACATGTTTTTCAGTCCCGCTTCAGAATTGCAATTTTTCGTCATTTCATTGGCTTGGGGAGAAAAAAAACATGCACAAACCGTCATCATCATGGATGATGAAATTCTGCATATTTCCTTTAACTTTGAGTATCTTTTAATACATAAATCGTAGTCCTTAAATGTTATTTTAACCTAAAGGTGAACAGTTGTGCTGTTCCAACGCTGTCTTTGAAGCGTTTGGTGTAGCAGGTTTTCTACCCACCCTGGAACCTGGTGTCTTTTTCAAGCAGCTTTTCAAAATAAATCCATTTTATTGTCAATATTGTCAATTTGTTGTCCAGTTATTGATCATATATTGTAGCTACCATTAACAATAATGGTCATATTTGTGTCCCATAATGCTTTGTGAGAATCTTTTGACCAATTAGAGGCTAATCCAGCCAGAAATAATTCTTCTTCCTTTTTTTTAACAGACTCCTGATTTCTCAGCTGTTATTTTAGAGAGACGCCCTTACTGATGATGGATATTATTTGTTCTGTTTCTGTTATGTGAGACATGAATATTACTAAGTAATATGCTGATTTGCTTTAGTTGTCTTACCATACAGCATGATTAACCTAAACAGACGTGTAACTGAGTTAATTATAAATTTATTTCTTCCCCTCACTGTTTATCAAGGAGTCCTTCATTGAGTCTGTAGCATTAGTCCTACACTGACCCTTATTGGTTATTTGTTGTATGGTACTTTATTCATGTCATTGTAATTCATTAACCTTATTGTATAGCAAAGTAATTATTGTTCATATTATTTATTATTATTGTCATATACAGTCAGTCATGTAGAGTGAGTTATTTTAAAGTTTTAAACTAGGGACATCCATGGGGTCTGCCCCAGTAACCCTTTATCAGAGATTCAACAATTACGTCTGTGGTAAAAGTAAGAGTAAAATGCCTGAGCAACAATGTCAAGCCAGCATGTCAGTAAAAGATGAGGAAATGGAGACTAAGGTAGAACAAGTGGTAATCACTGGCCTGTAAACAGCCCTGCCACTGATATTCTGATACGACCGCCATGACACAGGCAGCAGACTGACCTACCAACCCAGACAGGGTTCCTAACTGTCCCTATAGGAGCCACCAAACACATCGGTGACATTGTTCTCTGGATCAACCCAACACTTTTTGAGTGTTTTATTTTTGCTGAGTTTCAGAGCTGATCAAAAACCACAGCAAACTGACCAGCAGAGTAGGAGTGATGCACTATAGTCAAATATAGAAGTATAGTTGAAATGATGGGTGCATTTCTAATTACATCCATCCATGTTAAAAAAGATAAAAGTCACAGCTGTGACATAAAGATTAATTTAATAATAGTTAGAATAATATAAAGGTAGTGCCATCTTTTCACAAAGCACCAAAATGCCAGATTATAAATAAAATGATGAAATGATGTGCATATAAGACATATTCAAACATCTTCTGCAAAAAAAAAAAAGTTTCACAGACAATAATATGAAATGGTCATATTATTGTACATTTCTTCTATTGTTAATTACTATGACTATTACTGCCACCTGCTGGAATGTGGCTGTAACAGCAGGTCACAGCAAGTCAAAGGTTCTCTATTCTTCCTGCATTTATTATTCTTAAATAATTAATTATTATTCTGTTCCTCCCCATGTGTTTCCATCATTTAGTGCTAATATTTATTCCCTGATACTAATAATTAGGGAGGGATTATTTGATTGCCCTTTGCAATAATATATATTATATATTTCCATTTTATACATTAATTCATTTCTGTATTGCCCCCAAAACATGAATTTCCATTCTCTACCTTTAAAACATTAATAAATGAATATATAAAATGAGAAATAAAATGAGAAAGTATATAAATTGGGGTATTTATGTGCAAAAGAAAAATAATACACAAATAAATGCATAAATAATGAAATAGGAAATTAAATAAATAGAGGCGTTTATTGGCATATTCATTTATTTTATTGAGTCATGCATATATTATTAATTAGGACAGTTTCAGTCCTCCATATTATTACAGTCATGTATATTAATATCACGTTAAAGCTGCTGTGGTTTCTGTCCTGATGGTTTTAGTTTCATGTGTTCAGAGGTTTTCTGTCTCTGAAACAGAAATCTGCAAACACATGAAACTATGAGAGAAAATATTATTAAATAAATATTATTCCATGTAACCCCTAACCCTCTGACTCTTCAAAACGCCCATGCTGTTGAAGCTGAAGAAGAAGAATTATAAACAAATACTGTCTCTAACAGTACTTTTTTCCATTTTTATTTATTAATAATAATTGTTTTGGCTAAATGTTCCTGGATCGTAGATTACATCTGCTGTGTTCAATCCATTTCTGCAGGATATTTAAGTCTTCATGATGAGAGTGAACAGCAGGGGGCGCTGCTCTCCAACTTCTTTATGTGTCAGTTTCCCTGCAGGTACTGAACAGAAAAGGCCTCCAGCTGTGTCTCCAGCTCTGTCGCTCTGTTCCTGGAAATCACAATAATCTGTTTCAACCATCTGACTGTTAAAAAAAAAAGTTTCAACACTTTTCTTTTACTTGATTTTTCATTTATTTACCCAACAGGAATCTATTTGCTCTTCTCAGATACTTAACAGGAAAGATAACAAACATACACACATATAATAGAATATTAAAGTCTATTTATTTAATGGAAAATATTTAAATCTTCAAGTCAGATACTGTGATATAGTGGAGGATAAAGTACAATATTTCACTATATTTCTGTATCGCATGGAAATATAATATTTAATTAGAGTACAAGTACATCAAAATAAAGTACACTACTTGAGTAAATGTACTTACAGTCTGTATAATGAGTACTTTTGGTAAGTACATTTTGCTGATAATTCTGTACTTCTACTAAAGTAACATTTGAAATTCAAGACTTAACTTGTTGAGTATTTTAAGATGACACTGTTTCTAATTTTATTTCAGTAAAGAATCTGAGTAATTTGTGTACTTCTTGTTTTTATTCTGCTCCTCAACATATAGGAGACTCCTTATATGTGTGAACCTCATCTTTAATACAACTGATTCTGATTCTGAACACCCTCAGTGACAGTGACCTCTGACCTGAAGGCCTTTGACCTCCTCTGGATATTCTCCAGCCGCTGGATAACGAAGCTCAGCTGACGGATGTTTCCCTCCAGCTCTGCTTCACTTAGATCCACACGCTGAGTCAGACGACTGTAGGTGTCCACCAGCTCCCTCACACACACACACACACACAGTAACACACACAGTAACACACCTGTCCAGCAGGTGTTCAGTATGGAGTGGTGAATGCCAGGTGGGAGCGGGTCTTACTTGTACACCTGCTGGCTGCAGGCGGAGCTGGTGACTGGGATGACGGCTCTCAGGTGGTGAGCGATATGCTCCATGAACTGACGCTTCAGAGCTCGCTCTCTGCTGGCGTTGGTCCAGGTGAGTTTCTCGTACAAGTAGAGGAGACCATACAGCGACAGAGAGACAGTGATAAGCCGCCAGCCCACTGATCGCCACACCTGCAGCAACAAGACACACCTGAGAAATACACCTAAGAGGCACACCTGAGACACTTGTAGCAACAAGACACGCCTGCAGCAAAAAGACACACCTGAGAGACACCTGAGAGACACAACTGTAGCACCAACACACCTAAGATACACCTGAGACACCTGCAGCAACAAGACACACCTGAGAGATGCACCTGCAGAATTAACACACCTGAGATATACCTGAGAGACACAGCTGAGACATCTGCAGTAATAAGACACACCTGAGATACACGCCTGAGATACACCTGAAAGACACAGCTGAGACACTTGCAGTAATAAGACACACCTAAGATGCACGCCTGAGATACACCTGAAAGACACACCTGAGACACCTGCAGCAACAAGACACACCTGAAAAACCCACCTACAGTACCGATATACCTGAGATATACCTGAGAGACAGACCTGAGATACACCTGAAAGACACACCTGAGACACCTGTAGTAACAAGACACACCTGGAGACACACCTGATATCCCTGAAGCAACAAGACACACCTGAAAAACACACCTACAGTACTGACACACCTTAGACATACCTGACAGACAGACCTGAGATACCTGAAGCAACAAGACACACCTGGAAGACACACCTGAGATACCTGAGAGACACACCTGAGACATATGCAGTAACAAGACACACCTGAAAAACACACCTACGGTACTGACACATCTGGGATACACAGCTACAGCAATGAGACACACTTGAAAGAAGTGAAACAAATGAATATAAAGACTTCAGCTTGAACTAAGTAACTGTAACTGTTTAAATGATTCATCTGATTTTTAGTAAAATAACCTTAAGTAGTTTATTGATGAAAATAATTTGAAGGTGTTTAATAGTGAATGAATCATCAGCTGTGGAGGACGTACATACCACTCCACCTATTATCAGGACCGTCATGGATGCTCGAGAGGTGAAGGAAACAAGTCCTGTTGCTATGGAAACCACCATCTCGTCATTATAGCCCGAGGCTTCCTGAGGAGAGAGATAAAGATGTCACTGTTATGACTCATATACAGGAATCCTTCAAACACAAACGGGTCACGGCGGCAGCCTCACGTGCAGCCGGGGGTTGGCGCCACTCAGCACTCGTTTGGCGTGGGTGACCCCGATGAACCGCGTGACGAGTGCAGTCCAACCCAGAGAGAACTGGAACTCGATGTTCTCCCGGAAATCTGCACAGAGGTCAGCCAGGCCGAGGTCATAGGTCAACTCAAAGGAGGAGGAGGGAGCAGATAGCTGCTCCTGGACAGACAGAGACAGCAGAGGACGGACACTGTCTGAGGACGGAGGACAGAGGACATGGATGATTAAATGGGAGCAGATGGAGGTCAAAAGGTTACAGAGCGGGATGCCGTCGTACCGATCATGCGTCTCTGGGCGTCTCTGATGTCTCTGAGAATGCAGACAGAGCAGCGATGAGTCAAACAGCCGATGATCCGCTCCTCCACGTGCTGCAGCAGCTTCTGAACACACCAAACATCCAAAACCCAAGCTATTATCAATGATTTTATATACTGTATATAAATATATACACTATATTGCCAACAATATTCGCTCACCTGCCTTGACTCACATCAGCAATATAGTTTCCCTCAAAGGGTCAATTGTAAAGATCATATAAATGTTTCTACTTTTTATATAATAATTGCCTCAAACTCATAATAGTGTCTGAATATTTGTAACTAATAATTAAGTAGTTGCTGGTGATGTTTGCTAACATTTTTAAATTGAATTTACAATACTGATGTAGAAATAATGTAATATTGTTATGATTTTAGCATCTAATTCTTAAAAAATGCTGCAGCAAAACATGGCAAATCATCACAGATATCTAGAGACTCATACAAGAATATGCTGATAACCACTATTAACTATTTATTTTATGGATTTTTCAGATTTTAATCCATGGTTTTGCATTGCTATGCTGAATGTTAAAGAGCAAGAAAGTGATGACAGATATACTTCAACAAAATAAAAATGGAAACTTTCCTGTTTTAGGGCGACACGGTGGAGCAGGGGTTAGCGCTGTTGCCTCACAGCAAGAAGGTCGCAGGTTCAAGACCTCCTTGGTCCGGGGTCTGGGACCTTTCTGTGTGGAGTTTGCATGTTCTCCCCGTGTCTGCGTGGGTTTTCACCGGGTACTCCGGCTTCCTCCCACAGTCCAAAAACATGCTGAGGTTAATTGGCAACTCTGAATTGCCCATAGGTGTGAATGTGTGAGTGAATGGTGTGTGTGCCCCACGATTGGCTGGCAACCATCTGGGGTGTATCCCTGCCTCTCGCCGTAACACGCTGGGAGAGGCTCCAGCAGACCCCTGTGACCCTAATGAGGAATAAGCAGGTATAGAAAATGACTGACTGACTTTCCTGTTTTAGACTTTAGTGGCCAATTGTGAAATGCTGTTATGACCAGTTTGCCTCCATTAACATTTATTCAATTTTCCAATAATCTCAATAAATCACAGAAGTTTGTAACCTAGTAAATTTGACACCTATGATTTAATTCCTATTCCACTCCTCGTCTATATGGTTCAACATGATGTCGTTCCACCCTTTCCAGCTTCAACTCATCTAGAAAGGATGTCCATGAGGTTTAGGAATGTCAGTAAATCCTTTTCTATACTTCCTACATTTTATTCCTCATTAGGGTCACATGGTCTGTTGGAGAAAATCCCAGCACATTACGGGTGAGAGGCAGGATACATCCCAGATGGTCACCAGTCTATCATGGAGCACACACACCATTCACTCTCTATTTAATCGTAGCATGCTTTTGGACTGTGGCAGGAAACTGGAAAATCTGGAGAGAACCCACCAGACACAGAGAGAACATCCAAGGTCTTGAACCTGTGACCTTCTTGCTATGAGGTAACAGCGCTATATACTGTGCCACCCTAGTTTAGGAGTGTGTTCATGGGAATTCTGTGGCTGTTCTTCCAGCAGGACATTTGTGAGGCCACCCACTGATGTTGGAAAAGAATGTCTGGCTCTCAGCCTCCACTCTATATCATCCCAAAGGTGTTGGGTTGATGTCAGGACTCTGTGCAGTCATGTTCATCTTCACTAGACTCTGTCATCCATGTCTTTATGGACCTTGATGCACACTCATGTTGGAAGAGGCAGGGGCCAGATCCAAACTGTTCCCGCAAAGTATGGAATTGTCCAAAATGTTTGGTATACTGAAGCATTCACAGGTCCTTTCACTGGAACTAAGGAGCCAAGACCAGCTCCTGAAAAACAGCCCCTCGCCATAACCCCCCCTCCACCAAACATTACACTTAGCACAATGCAGTCTGACAAGTGTTATTCTCCTGGTAACCACCAAACCCAGACCCATCCATCAGATTAGCAGATGGAGGAGCGTGGCTTGTTACTCCAAAGAATGCATCTCCACTGCTCTAGAGTCCAGTGGCAGTAGTTTTACACCACTGCATTACTGACAGTTACAGTCAACTGTGAAATATTTGGGAACATTTAGGAAAAAATCATGACTGGATTTGTTGCACAGGTGGCATCCTATCATAGTTCCGCACTGGAATTCACTGAGCTCCTGAGAGTGACCCATTCTTTCACAAATAATTGTAAAAGCAGTCTGCATGCCTAGGTTTTTGATGTTGTACACTTGTACCCATGGACGTGATTGGAACACCTGATTCTCATTATTTGGATGGGGCAGCAAATACTTTTGGCAATATATTGTATATATAGTTAACTATATATAGTTCACCTGACACAAAAAACTGGAAAATACATCCATTTATTAATCTTTACTGTCTACTGTTATTCTGCATAATGATCAACATCAATATCACACACATGTGCAGGCAGACTAAGGTGTGTGTGTTCTAAATAAAACACATACTTTAAATCTAAATGTTGCCTCAGAGGAATAAATAGGACATTAAGCTGCTTTACTTCAAATCCAGTTTAACAGCACGAACATCAACCATAGTGTGTTGGGCCAAGTATTGAGAAACAAGCTTTTCTGTGAGGACATTTTTGGTTCTGAGGACAATTTAGCTGGTCCTCACAATTGACTTGTGTTACGTTTGGTGTGTGTGTGTGTGTGTGTGTGTGTGTGTGTGTGTGTGTGTGTGTGTGTGTGTGTGTGTGTGTGTGTGTGTGTGTGTGTGTGTGTGTGTGTTACTCACAGCCTTGTAGAGCTCCAGAGTTTCTGGTGTTGGGTTGAAGTCAGCTCTGAACTCTTCCACCAGAACAGGAAGTGTCCGGATCTGATCTGACATCGCTGTGGAAACCTGCCGGACAGTTAAACTAGCTGCTGTCACAATTACAGTTACATCCAGCAGTTTTTATTTTCAATATCCATTCATCTGTGGATTATTTATATATATTGCTGTATATTAAACTGACAGACAGATGTTAGTCACTTCTTGCGACTGAGGAAACTTCACCTTGGCAGAAACGTCCTCAGTCAGGGTCTTGATCTTCTCCTTGACGCTATCACTCAAACGGTTGATCTGCCCCCGAACAAAGTCCAGCCGGTCCCTCTGCTCCTCTCGCTCCTCCAGACAGCAAATCCTGCATGGGTCAGAGGTCAGAGGTCAGAGCAGGCAAAGAACCTTTCTGTTAAGGAAAGGATGCATCAGAAACCGCCTACTTCCCACCTACATATACTGTATGTCAAAAATGTTGACTCCACTATGTAGAACATCTGAGTACCTTAGATTCAATTAGTATGTTCAACGGTACCTGGATGGTTTACTACATCAGGTCATATTTGGCAGGATGCAAAACAACCACACTACATATCCCAGAAGTCACCAGGAGGCCAATAACTGTAGTAGAATTAGAACTTGAGTTTTTGTTTGAGATGTTAAACAGATGTGTTGTGTTTCCACGTAGAAATCACCTGATAGTAAATCTTGCATTGACTACACTACTCACAATAAGTAGCACAAGCACTTGGGCGCTAGCACTCTCTCTTTCAGAAATTGTGTAATGAAAAATGTCATATATCATTTCAACTCAATTATATGATTTTAGAGATAGTTAGACACACAAATAGAAATTACAATTAAAATGTAGTTAATTGCACAATTGCAAATGTCTTAATTGAAGTGATGTCCTTATTGTATATTAGGATTTCTCTATTGTACTGTTTAATTTCTCTATTTCTCTCTGTTGTAGAGCTTAACCAGTTATACAAGTTCTGCCAAAATTAACTTGTGACTCTACATCAGAAGCTTTTCCTGGTTGTGCTGTAGTTTGTCCTAAACATCTGGGTTCAAAGGACAGCCAAGATGGCTGCTGTAGTGTGTCAGAATTGTGCCTTCTATTGGCTAACTTCCTACATAGAAGCTACTACTGTGGTGTTGGAGTAGTAGCTACTGGTCAGTGAAGCTAACTAGTAGCAGCTACTGGTTAATAGTCAGTGATGCTAATTAGTAGCAGCTACTGGTTAGTGGGAAGTGATGCTAACTAATAGCAGCTACTGGTTATTAGCAGAGCATACTACAGTTTCGGATGCAGCCAAACTGTTGGTTTTTCTCACTTCCTGTCAGCGGAGGAGATGTTGATGGCGTCCATCACAGCTTTGATGGCCTCACTGATCTGCCACGCCCTCACCGTGTGCTGCTCAAACTTCGTCTTTACTGCAGACTGAGAGATGACCTCCTGCAGTGTCAAAGGTCACATACAGGACACATATCAGGTACCAACACAGCAACATACAAATACTATATTACAAGTCCTGTCTGAAAAATCTCACTGCAGTAAAAGTACATAAGTATTATGAGATAATGTATTATTATATTGCAGTAAAAGTACATTAACATGTGAACTATTTTTTGTTGTGTTTTTGTACCTCAAATGTTCTTTCAAACCTCTGGAACTCTCTCAGTCTCTCCTGGAAACCTTCAGCCAGAGCACCACCTGCAGGAGGAGACAGGTGAGCTGCAGGCACAGGTGTGATCAGGATGTCATGTGTGGGTGGGCAGAAAAAAAGGACCTGCAAAATATGTCAAAGCTACCACTTTGTATTCCTACTAGGCCTACCAATAATAATAATGAATGACAAAAGAAAATCTAAAACCTAAAAAAAAACATGGCAGGTAGTGCCGACCACCTCTGAGTGAAAATTAATTTTTCGTCAACGTCAGCTTTGCTATTTCTTCTCAGTCCAATCATGGATTGTAACTTGCACAACATGTTGTTAACATAGGTTAAAGGAGCAGCTATCTACAGATCCATCAACATGTGGATTATAAGGGCTCAGCGAGGCATGCAACATCGTAATTAAAAGAAAAAATACACTGACTAACATGCCCCTATTCAAACCAACCAGTTGGAAGGCAGTAACGTTTTAAAAATTGTTCTGTAACCTAAAACTGATAGAGGCCCTGAAAATTACAGCAGAGGAAATGATTTTTAATGAAATGAAAATTAAAGTAAAAAACTTTGCATAGGATGATATCAGGTAAAATTGGCCATTTAATATCAACTGTTGACATAACTGTGGTTGACTAGTAATAGGTGATTTGTTTAGTTTATGGTTTCTATGGTGATTTGATTAGTTTATGGTTTCTATGGTGGTGAAACAACACAGCAGATGTTTCAAGATTTATAGAACCTGAATAATTATATTTTATCACATAATTCCAACACAAGCAATTTCAATTGCTTGTTATTGTCCCAACCCAAGCAATTGAATTTTCTTTTTAGGATGGACAGGACATCTCTGGGACCCTCCACTCCCCCCCAGCTGCAGATGAGCTGTGGACCTTCGAACACTTTGTATTTTTTTATCGTTATTTGAATAAATGTCTAAGGGAGTGCGTTTATAGTCCTTAATGTCTCAACAACTAAAAGTGTTTCAGTGTTCATGCTTCATGCACACATATCCTGTGTGGAAATGCTGAACCCATCACAGGGACAGTGGGTTTTCTCTGCTCAGACTGTAGTATTATTTCACTGATATGTATTTCTGTCATATTTGAACAGACACCTGTCTGGGTGTTTAAATCTGTCCCTCACCTGTCTCAGGCATCCCCTGCACTCGCTGCATCCTGGAGATCAGGACCTCTTTGGCCGAAACGAAGAAGACCCTGTCTGCAGCCTGGTCCAGGCCAACGACCCCCAGCTCCTCCACCAGGAAGTTCACGCAGCGCTCCAGGTGCTGCTTCCTCACCTGCACACGTTCACACATATCAATTACTTTACCCTTTGTTCTATTTAGAAAAGCTTTGTGTGGTTTTTGAATATGTGTATAAAATATGAGGCAGGTGTGATATTAACCAACAACTGTCTGCCAATCAGAGAACAGGATATTCTGTTGACATTACAACATGACCCAAACAAATGAATTAACTGTTCACAATCAGAGCAAACGCCAAAGTCATTAGGTCTATTTGGATATAAATGTTTTTAACCCTCTATGGCAGAGTGTTGCATGGCAACAATGACTTTATCTTTGTTTTTCTAAAAAGCTGTGACAGAAACTCTAAGCTTCTACATCTAGTTGTGAACATACAATTTATGAGGTCACATAAGCAGGATATCCTGTTTAATCATGGACATTTGACATGTGAGCAGCATTGTCTCATGACCAAAGGTTGTCTTTTATTTAGAATTTTTGAAAATTTTCACCAAATAAAACATTTAACTCACTAACTGGGGTAAATTTATTCATTTATTTATTTTTACTATTTTTTATTATTTCAAATTTTATAACTTTTTTCTAATATGATAGAAAATAGATTTGTTTCCATATGGCAACAATATGCAAATATGCAAAATTCCTAGTGTATACAACCTAATGGAGTCCCATTGACTTACATAGCATGAAACTATCCTGAGACTTTTTCTCATATATATATTTTTTTTAAATATATATCTATTATTCAGGCCATTTTGAGCAATAAAAATATTCAAAACATTTTTACCATGTCACACTTTAAAAGGATCTTCTACAATATTTTAACTTCCTGCAGCTTCACAATAAAAGCATGACAACAAAGAGAGGTGTTATTTTTATTGTGAAGCAGCTGCAGGAAGAACTGTCAGGTTTTAAATTATTAAATTATCCACACACACATTCTCACCTCCTCGATGTATTCGGGTTCGGTCACTGAAGCGTCCCACCTGTTGTGAAGGATGAAGATATTTGGTTTGGAGATTCTCTCGTTCACTTTATGGAAGAAAAGTTTCTCCTGCCGACAGAATAAGAGACGTTGTATAATGAGATAACTGGACTGCAACTAATCATTAATGCAATTATTGATTGTTCATAATGTCGCTAAAGAATAATAAAAAAAATGTCACAAATTGTTTTGTCCATAACAAAGGTTCAGTTTACTGTCACAAAGGGCTAAAGACACCAGAAAATATTCATTATTTAAGAAGCTGGAATCAGAGAATTTGGACTTTTCTGTCGATTGACTAATTGATTAATCAATCAATCACTGCAGCTTCTATACATAAAACAGATTATATTAGATCAGACTTTATTGATCCTTTATGAGGTTCCTCGGGGAAATTGAAGTTCTAACATGTCACATACAGACTGTTATAAAACTATAGACAGACACACACACACAAGAGAAATATGTAAATAAAAAAACACTTAACACCAACATAGAGAAAATAACATCAAAGTAAATGCCTATACACACCTTAGTTATTGCTACATGGTTATTGTAAAAGGTCACATGGTATGAGGTAGGTGAGTAGATTATTGCTCATGGAAATAATCAATTCAATCAATCAATCAAACAAACTTTATTTATAAAACACTTTTTCATACACATAAAATGTAGCACAAAATGCTATATAGGTTAAAAAAAAAAAAAACAACCGCCCCCATCCCAACCCAACGAAACCCATGCCCCACAATTCTCACTCTCTCCCATACACACACACATACAAGCAACCCCAAACGCAAACACAAACATGCAGACACTCACACATACCCCCCCCCCCCCCCCCCCCCCCCCACACACACACACACACACACACACATACACATGCACGCTGGCTGAGCCCAGAGGAACCATGTCAGGAAACGCTGTTGTCTGTGCTGGGGAACATCCCATGGCCCAGGTCGGAATGCTACAGCTCAGGTGCAACCAAACCATGAGCATCAGAGGACACATGATACTGCAGTGGAGGACGACCACAGAACCACAGATCCCCCACCCACCCCGACCAGGTGACCCCATGAAAAGCAGCATGAGTTTTGTAATAAGTGTAGACTTGTGATGTTCTTTTTAGGAAGACCAGAAAGCAGGGCATTGCAATAATCAATATGACTGGTAATAAAAGCATCAGCATCAACATCTCTGTGTTTGTCTGAGATAGAAATGGGCGACTCTGGCTATATTCTTCAAATGATAAAATCCTGTCTTTGTGACAGATTTAATGTGTGGAATAAAATTGCGCTCAGAGTCAAAAATGACGCCCAGATATTTTACTTGATTTGATGGATTTAGAGACAATGTCTGCAGTTTTGATAATAGTTTCACTCTCTGGGCTTCAGGGCCGATGATTAAAACTTCACTTTTGTCCTGATTGAGCTGTAGGAAATTTTCTGCCATCCAGGATTTGATGTCTAAGATACACTTAAAAAGGGCATCAAGTGGCCCTGTGTCATTATAAGACATGGAAATATACAGCTGTGTATCATCAGCATAGCTATGAACATTAATGTCATGTCTCCTGATGACACTACCAAGTGGAAGCATATATAAATTAAAAAGAATTGCTCCTAAAATTGATCCTTAGGGCACACCACATTTTATTCCATGTATTCTTGAGGAGCATGTATCCAAACTTACCAGGAATCTGTGAGATAGGAAGTGAACCACTTGAAAACAGTACCAGAGAGGCCAACCAGGTGTCTGAGTCTATCTAAAAGAATAATGTGATCTACTGTATTAAATGAGTCTATTAAACAGAATAATGTGATCTACTGTATTAAAGCAGCGTTTAGATCCAGTAGAACAAGGACTGAAAGCTTGTTGAGTCCGAATTACACCTGAGATCATTAACAACTTTTACTGTGTACCATGGTTCATCCTAAAACCAGATTGAAACTTCTCAAAGATTGAGTGATTAATTCAGTCATTCAGCTGGATAAAAACATTTTTTTCTAAAATGTTTCCTCAACTGAATTGAAAACGGTGGTTTGATTAATTAAAATTGTGGTTCTGATAGAATCAATTTTACCTCTGAAGTGGCTTTGCAAAGTCCTCACAGAGAGAATTTGTTGGAGGATGTTGTCGTTTGCCAAACGGTCAATCATATTAAAAAGAATTTTAGGGTTGTTATTATTTATTTTGATAATTCCATTGAAATTGTTATTTCTTGCCTCCTTCAGAGTCTTGTTATATACTTTGTTTGGACTTTCTTTAAAATCAGTGGAGCAACACTATCTAAAGTTGTCCTTAGTTTACTGTTAATTACTGTTTACTGTTAATAATTACATTTAATCATCCCGGAGGGTGTTTAGCTAAGAAGTCAATAAAATCAGAGGTAATATAGCGTTTCCTGACAGTTCTCACTGTAGCTTCCCATTGTATACAACCAGTGACATTAATAAACACACAGTAATGGGCAGACACAGCCAAGTCAACAACAGAGGACACACTGACTGAGAGGCCATATTAAGAGTATAATTCAAGTATAATAAATATAAGCTATATACATATATGTGTGTGCAAATCATGCCAGCAGAGTGAAATGACTCACTGTGTTCATCAGTGTCGACTCTGCGTTTCCAACCAGGACGAAGACATCAGCGTCCAGACAGAATTTATCAATCCAACTATCCAGCTCCAGCGTCACATCAGTGCCAGGACTGGGAGAGAGGTCACAGGTCAGACAGAGGTCAGGTGTCAGAGGTCAGTCAGGTCAGTAACCGGTCAGAGTTCACAGGTCAGAGGTAGAGCTGGACAATATGACCAAAAATTGATATCACATTATTTTTCAAAATTCTATAGACGTCTGACTTGTATTTTGTGTTGCAGCACCAACATGGAAGAGGACACAGATCTTAACCGTCCTTAACCTTCAATATAGACCTCAAACTCAAAAATCCTGACAGACTGCTGTCCCAGTCCTTGGAATTTTAAGCCCAGGGCTGGGATTGAGATTTTCTGAGGCCTCCCTTAGGCTATTAAGGTTTACCCAGCATGCATTGCATCTCTTCACAACAAACAAACCGAACAACAAAGCTACAATCTATTTTTTGCTAATAGAGAAATACTAAACAAAAAAAACACAGTTTTAGTTTACACCCATTTTGTTGATTATTTACCTTTTTGTTGCATAACATTATTTTTATTTTACGATTGTTTGTCAGTAGCTAAGGAGCAGATGAGCCTGTTTTAAAAATGATTATTTTCTCGGTGGAAATATAGTTGATTTGTTAAGATGCAGACTACATAAAGCAAGGACGATGTTACAAGATGTTAAGGTCAGAAGTCATAGGTGAGTCACCTTTAGTCTCCTACCTGTCCATGAGGACCAGATCATCTCTCAGCAGAGCACAGCGACTTTTAGGCCACAAAACCTTGACCAAACTGCCTGAGTCCAGGCTGGGATCCATGTGGAGAGCATGAGCCAACTGGTTCACTGTCTGAGGAGGAGGAGGAGGAAGGTCAGATCATTACTAATTCATCCAGACATATCTCATTTAACCTTTTTCTTCTTTTCCTCTGTTTCATCACTAGTTGAGTCATTTGTTTCTGAGTGCCTGTCCCTTTAAATGTGCTGTACCGCAAGGCTCCTCCTCTCATTGGATGCCTCTGTGGTGAGGTATGGCTCATTGTCATCGGTGCCTTCAACCCTCAGGAAGCAGTTGGTGGTGTGACCGATGCCGCTGGGCAGCACTTTGTCCCACAGCATGGCATTGATCACGGTGCTTTTCCCGTTACTTGTCCTGCAGAGAGATGATGCCATTGTTTCGTCATTGTTACGTCATCATTACATCATCGTTACACCATCGTTACACCATCGTTACATCATTGTTACATCATCGTTACACCATCGTTACATCATCGTTACAATGTTATTACATCGTCGTTTTGTTGTCGTTACACTGTCATTACACCATTGTTACACCGTTGTTATATCATCATTATTCCATCACTATTCCATCGTTACATCATCGTTACATCATCGTTACATCATTGTTACACCATTGTTACATCTTTGTTACATTAGCGTTACATCATTGTTACACCATCACAGTGAAGCTGCACTCATCTGAAACTTCTGACCATTCATAACAGAGAACAATGTGAAAATATTAAACTGCTGATTTTATGTGGACTTTATTCCTGAACTCTTAAACAGAAACATGGTGTGTTGTTTCTCTTGTTTCTTTTCTGTGCATGGGTCATTTGTTAAGTTTTATGTTGTAGTGGGTGTTTGTTGTTTTGTTGTAAAATAGCGGTATTTTATAATTCACACAGAAATATACATAAAAGAAATTTAAAAACAACTTAAAACTAAACTATATTTGAAGCTTTAAAGTTTTGTCCAATAATTACATCATCCAGCATATTGCATCATCTGACAGCTATGTCATCATAACTGACTCGACACAATTACAGACTCGTGGTTCCTCATCAGTCTGGTCCTCAGTTGCAGGAGGAAATGAAACAGTTGCTCCATCACAGATAAGATTATCTGAGTCGGCAGTTTGTTCAGTTTTCAGCAGAGCGACTCAGCAGAAATTAACTTCAGTTAACAGCTGCAGGAATCAGAGCTGCAGTCTCAGTCTGTCTGAAGAGTGTTAGACTGACACACAACACTGCAGGTAGGATTGCTGCAGGTAGGATTGCTGTTGTTAGGAATACTGCAGGTAGGAATGCTACAGGTAGGAACACTGCAGTAGGAATGCTGCTGTTAGGAATGCTGAAGGTAGGAACACAATATAGGATCGCTGCAGGTAGGAATGCTGCAGTTGAGAACACTGCAGGTAGAACACTGCAGGTAGGATTGCTGTTGTTGGGAATACTGCAGGTAGGAATGCTACAGGTAGGAACACTGCAGGTAGGATTGCTGCTGTTAGGAATACTGCAGGTAGGAATGCTACAGGTAGGAACACTGCAGTAGGATTGCTGCTGTTAGGAATACTGCAGGTAGGAATGCTGAAGGTAGGAACACAATATAGGAACGCTGCAGGTAGGCACATTATGTAGGAATACCACAGGCAAGAATGCTGCAGGTAGGAACGCTGCAAGTAGAAACACTCCAGGTAGGAATATTACATGGAGCACTATGTAGGAACATTTCAGGTAGGACCACTGCAGTTAGTTATACTATGTAGGAACATCGCAGGAAGAAACGCTGCCGGTAGGAACGCTGCATGTAGGATTGCTACAGATTGGAACACTATGTGTTGGAGTGATGATGGGACCTCATGAGATACTCTGAGCTTCTATTTTCTTTCTTTCTTCCATCTGTAACATTCATCTCACTGATGAACCATGTTTAAATCAGTTTTCTGTGTTTTCTCATCATTCTCAGACCAGGCTCCTCATCCTCCACATACACCATCAATCTACATATTTATGTTATTCTAGTTAATGTCATACTCAACTCTTCCTGCTATATGTGTTGTTTCCATCCTGTTCACTTCATCTATTACAGCCTGTCTGTCCTGTAGAGCGTCATCCTCTGTTTCCCTTCCTGAGGTTTCTTCCACTTTTTTTCCCTGTAAAAGGAGTTTTTCCTTGTCTGATGTGAGGATCTAAAGACAGGAGATGTTATGTTGCTGTTGTACAAACTGTAAAAACCATTGGGCAAATCTGTTATTTGGGATTTTGGGCTGTACAAATAAAATTGACTTGACTTGACTTGACTTGACTTGACGATGTAAGAATGCTGCAGGTAGGAACACTGTAGGAACACTACAGCTAAGAATACTGCAGGGAGGAACACTATGTAGGAACACTGCAAGTAGGAACACTGTGTAGGAACGCCAATGGCAAAAACACTGCAGGTAGAAATGCTGTAGATAGGAATGCTGAAGTTATGAAAGCTGCAGTTAGGAATGTTGCAGGTCGAAACAGTGCAGGAATGCTAGAGGCAGGAACACTATGTAGGAAGGCTGCAGATTGACACCCCATGTAGGAACACTATAGGTAGGGACACTATGTAGGAACACTGCTGGTAGGAATGCTGCAGGTAGGAACATTATGTAAAATGTTGCTGGTAGGAACACAATATATATATTGTGTTCCTACCAGCAACATTTTACATAATGTTCCTACCTGGAGTATTCCTATAGGAATACTCCAGGTAGGAACATTATGTAAAATGTTGCTGGTAGGAACACAATATAGGAACACTCCAGGTAGGAACATTATGTTGGCATGCCTATACCACAAGTAGGAAGACTATGTAGAAAGGCCAACACTGCAGGTAATAACTCTAAAAGCAGGAACACTACAGTTAGGAACACTAAGTACTTGGGCCTGAACACCTGAGAAATTTAATATCCAGTGATATACGTAGGAACTTTGGATTTGGAGCAGGTGCTTCCTGTCTCTAAAAAATACAGAAAATCTTGTCTATGCATGTATTTCTTCCAGGCTGGATTACCTCAATTCCTTATTGTCAGGCTGCATTAAAAAGTCTCTCCATCTGATCCAGATGCTGCTGCACGTATATTAACAGGAACTAGAAGAAGGATCATATCTCACCAGTATCAGCCTCTCTGAAATGAATTCCTGTCAAATCAACAATAGAAGCAACATCCTCCTCCTCACCTACAAAGCTCTGAATGGTCAGGTCCATCCTATCTGAAGGATCTCATAGTTCAGGATCCATCATCATCATCCACCCACAACATTGAGCTCCCTAATCGTAGCTTATTAGAGGTTCCCAGAATTTCTAAAATCAAAATGGTAGCAGAGCCTTCAACTATCAGGCTCCTCTCCTGTGGAACTGATGGGACCTCATGAGATACTCCAAGCTTCTATTTCTGAGCTAGGAACGCTGTTTGAAGAGCATTTTTTATCCTGCTATGATTTTAAATCAGCACAGGACATACGTTTAATTTTCTCTCTACAGGTTTACAGCATGTTGTACCTGCCAAAAAACGCCACCTTCATGTGTCTTCGCAGCAGAACGTCTCTGATTGTTGCCAGTTTGGTGGCACAGCTCTGCAGCTCCAGACTCTGCTCCTCCACCGCCACCTGACCCAGCTCACCGCTTCGCCACACCTCTGACATCATCATACACGAAACAACAAACAATTAAGACTCCAACAGCAGATTTTCAGCATCTCAGTTTCTGCAGTATGGAAATGTTAATGTGGAAGTCTGGAGTTTTGTGATGCTGAAACACAATCTGACTATGGGGAAGTGGAACTGTACTGAGTGGACCTGAAAATGTGTGTCTGTATATGTGTGTGTGTGTGTTTCTGACCATCAACGAAGGCAGAGCCATCCTTCACAAAGTCCAGCAGCTGATCAAAGATGGCGCTGATTGAACGCTTTGCAACAATAAAACGGCGCAGAGGAGAAGGATCCTCATCACCCATGACACCTGGCACACACACACACTTTTTTATACACACACTTTAACACAAATTATTAACACACACACCTGAGATCCACATATTATTATCACACACATACCTGACACACACACAAATACACATTAACTCACATACATTAATACACACAGAGGTGTGTGTGTGTTTACCTTATTTTGCGTTCCTTGGGTTCAAAGGTCAGCCGTGTATTGGTGGTGCTTCATCTCCTCCGAGCCGCCACCCATCATCGTTCTGTTCACCTCAGAGACATCACACTAAACAGACCAAGCTCAGCTTACATTCTGTGTGTGTGTGTGTGTGTGTGTGTGTGTGTGTGTGTGTGTGTGTGTGTGTGTGTGATCCTCTTAGCAGGACTTAGAGCTGCTTCACGTGCAGCTTCGATGTCCTGTTCACTCCCACAGGTGTGTTACTGGGTCACTTACTTTACTCAAGTACATTTATTCATGTACTGTACTTGCATAAAGGTACTTGATATAGCTTTGAGGTACTTTACTTGTGCTTTATTAAGTATTTTGATGCAACATTCTCCTCCTCTACATTTATCTGCAGCTTTGGTTCCTTCAGATGCAGATTTGATTCAATGGATAAAATCCCTCTATTGCATGAAATATTTTTTAAAACATGGTAAAAATGTTCTTAAAAATATATTTAAGAAATAAAAGAAAAAGTAGTAAACATAGTGTCAGGATAGTTTCATGCTATGTAAGTCAGTGGGACTCCATTAGGTTGTATACACTAGGAATTTTACATATTTGCATATTGTTGCCATATGGCAACAAATCTATTTTAGCATATTAGAAAAAAACATAGCATCAAAATTGAATTGAATCTTTAAAAAATACAATTTTTATTTGGTAATAACTTTTCAAAATTCTCAATAAAAGACAATCTTTGGTTGTGATACAGTGATGCTCATAGACATATATACGTAGATACCACATTCGGCGCTGAGCTGTACGTCATCGGCGCCACCATATTGGATGTGGCAAGAGCCGGAGTAGAGCAGAGAGAAGAGAAGATGCCTCATTCCTGTGCTGCACGGAATTGCAAGAATCGTTGTACCAAATCAAATCTGAGGGAATAACCTTTCACAGGTAAGACTTAACAATGACCTTTGATAATACTTTGTTTGTAGACTGCATTATTTGGCCATAGTTTTGAGAGTTTTGAGAGCTTGCTGATGTTATGGAAAACGCTAGCTATCCTATTCCCGCGCATTTAGCTATTCATTAATTGTTTCCATTAATTTATTTGGATTTATTCTACTCATGGTTGTATATATTTCCATCAAAAATATATACAATTAAGTATTTAACAGCTCAATTTACACACCCATAGTAGGAGCGAAACAGGAAGAAGAAACGTTTTTGTTACCTGTTATTCAGAACATTAATAATGAATTAGAGCTGATAGATTTGAATTTCCCTTTGGAGATGAATATAGTATTTATTTTCTTATCACAATGCCCAGGCCTATTCTGTTCCCTTGTTCAGCATCCTAAGTTCATATGATGCTCTGTTCTCTGGTTCAGATGTTTTTGTAGTCTCCTGTTTTGTTTCTGTTGGACTTCAGTGTTTTCTGTTTTTTGAGGCAACATAAAGGTAAGTATGGCAGTGTTGATCTTTTGCTACACTATGCTCATTGTTATTTTAACATTTATAAATGAACAAAGTCACTCTGCTGTTTTGGGGTTATATTGTTCTAATATGGTAATGTTAACCAAACAATTTCTTGTGAAGGTACCTCTGAGTGTTGGGATTCATCATCAACATTGACACCATGACGCTGATGGTCCCTGAACAGCTTCAGCGGCAGCGCTACATCTGCACCTACTGCTTCAGCCAAGATCACTTGGAGCTCCTTTTCAATTCAATCAGGGCTGCAGGTAGGGATTCCAATTTATTTATTTTTTTCAGTTTCACAGTTTTTTGTTTGAGCATAATGAGTATAAGAACATGTATGAGTGTATCATATATATATATATATATATATATATATATATATATATATATATATATATATCAGTAATTCATTTGAAAGTGTTGTTTTTATGTTTATGTTTTCACAGGGGGTTGGAATAACAACCCTTCAGCATGCCAGTTCCAAGCCATTTTCTGCCGGCTCATGGTGCGATGTGGGGTGTCTCCAAGCGTGTCAGGAAATGTGGAAACGTCATCCTCCCCAGCAGCAGAAGCTACTGAAGAGATCCCATCCCCATTCGCCAACATTCTTGCCATTGTGTCTGACCACAGCTACCTGCCAACCCGCTTTGGTGGTCTTGTTGACAATGCCCTTGTCTACATTTCAGGATTTGTGGTTTGCCAAATGAAAAAACAGCTTTGTGATGTGTGCCGTGGTAGCCTGGTGACTGATGCTGTACCTGCATCATTTGATTCGGGTTACCACTTGCTCAAGCTAAAAAATAAGGGGGGACTGATGATTCCATCAGAGGGCACAGTGAGGGTGGTCAGATCAGCTGAGCGTTTTATTCACCAATCACTGTCTGGGCTGTAAAGGTGCTGTTTATCAGTCAGTTTGTACGGGCAGACATTGGTGCTGAGGATGTGTTTGGTCTGGGTCACATTCAGGAAACAGTCTGGAATCGACAACCATCACCATGTGCTCATGTTATTGGTCGTTTCTGTGTTCCACAAATTAAGGCTTCATCAGATTGCCAAACTTGACACATTACAGTTGCAGAGTGGCAACATAAGAAAAACATGCGCAAAACCATTCTTTTTAAAGGGTTTTAGTGCCATTTCTGCAAAAACAATGTTATGTTTATAGTGTACATATTGTGTGTGTGTGTGTGTGTGTGTGTGTGTGTGTGTGTGTGTGTGTGTGTGTGTGTGTGTGTGTGTGTGTGTGTGTGTGTGTGTGTGTGTGAGTGAGTGAGAGTGTTTGTTTGTGCGTGTGAATTATTTTTTGCTGTCTTTGTTCTTTGAGGCTTGATTGTACTCTATTTGTTAACCTGCTCCATATTAAATTACATATACTTGATTAACCCTCTTGCAATTCTTATGGCAAATTTTGTCATCTTGAACATTCTCTTGTGGATAAACCTTGGCTGTGTTGATGCAAATGCCTTGAAATTGGGCAAAATTTAAATATATTTTTAAATTTAGTTTGACACACAGTCTTCAGCACCGTGGTTAGTGTAGTCAATTCAACCCACAGTTTATTAAGTTTGATATTCGGCGAAGTTTGATCTTATTTTAAATCTTAAATCTAGATTTAATACATACATTGTGGTCTCTTACTGTTTGTCAAGTATAGTAGTGTATGTGTGAATGAATAATTAAGAGGTATTAACACAAGTTTCTTGTAGAGAGGCGCTTTATGAAATTAGGTCCGTTTACTTGTATTTGTTTACAGCGCAGCTTTGCCACATCCAATATGGCGGCGACGCTGACGTAGCGCAGCAGTGGACAAATCCGCTGCATGTGGTGTCTACGTATATATGTCTATGGTGATGCTCACATGTCAAATGTCCATGAGCAAACAGGATGTCCTGGTCATGTGACCTCATAAATTGTATGCCCTTCAAAATAAAAGCCCCATTTTCACACCTTTATATCACAGCTTTTTAGAAAAATGAAAATAAAATAATTGTTGCCATATGACAACACTATGTATTGAGTATTTTCTGTGCTACATTCTCCTCCTCTATGTTTATCTGCAGCTTTAGTTCCTTCAGATGCAGATTTGACTCAATGGATAAAATAAGAAGCTTTAACACATTTTTACATCACACACGCATCTAACACATATTTTAAAATGAAATCAATGGTTAGAAACGACGATTCTTTGATATCAAACAGCAGCATTATCAGGAAAACACTGGTCTGGTGAAGTGTGAATGATCCTAATTAAAGTGTAAGGTATCGATCAGTATTAAAGTGTATTGATCAGTGAGTGAAACATGATGCCACTGATGGTGATGTAATAGCAGCGAGGGCGAGTCATTCTCTCTATCAGCTGCCGTCAGATTCACAGGAAACTTCCACGGCAACTTTCATCAGCCACTCAGGGCCAAGACAACTCCCTCCTTATCTGAGAGGGTGGTTCAGTCCAAACAATAATCACCATGAGGACAGAGCTGCTCATATTTATACTATTATACTGCTGCCAGAGTCTGGCCTGTCACACTAGCTGTACTTGGAGTATTCTCACATTGCTGTGTTGGTACTTTTACTGCAATAAAGGCTATGAATATATATTCCACCTGCATGAAGCAGCTTGACATGTCTCTCTCTGTCTCTTTTTGTTTCTCTCTCTCTCTCTGTCTCAATTTTCAATTCAAACAACTTTATCAACTACGACTGTAGTTCACATACAGTTTTGCTAAAACTCAACACGAATACAACACAAGCAATAAAAAACCTGATCCTCAACAAGAAAACAGAAAATAATTCATCATTTAACAAAATCATGACAGAAACAACAAAATGGAAAAGACATTCTCTGTCTCTGTCTCTCATCATTAACACAGAGCTGCTAATCTATTGTTTATATTGTTTATACTGTTATACTACTGCTAGTATTTGGCCTGTCATACAACCTTTACTTGTACTGGAGTACTTTTACTACTACTACTATTACTACTACTACTACTACTAGTACTACTATTACTACTACTACTACTACTATTACTACTACAACTACTACTACTACTACTATTACTACTGCTACGACATGTTAGTAGGGGAGACTGGGGTTGTTTGACACACTTCACTCTCCGCTATAGCGCTCAGCTGTAATTTATATGAGAATATTCTAACCAGCATTAAATGAAAGGTTAGGTCTTAGCTTTAAATAAATATGTTTGATGTCCACAATTATTTGCAAAAAAATAAGTAACTTTATGATTAAAGTCATGATCACAATATGAAGATGAATGAATGAAACAACCAGTAGAAGATAATTAGAGCTGTCATCAGTTCACCAATAAAACATTGGATTTCAGATCTTCTCTTCTTACTGTATTCAATTGATTAGTCATACACTACAATTTATTAATATCCTAGAATTCAAATTCTTCATCAGGAGACCTTTAGCAGATATGACATTAAAATGTGATTAATTTGATTAATTAATTAAAAAAATCCTTCAATTAATTCGATTAATTTTTTGAATCGACTGACAGCAGTAGAAGAAATGTAAACCTTTCATTTAAAATTGGGTTGCAGCTCTAAGTGTTTATAAATTTTATTCAAACAAAATGAGGAAAATGATATTTTCAGTTCATCTAATTAGAGTCACTTGAATCACAGTTGTAGTGTTTGCCATCTCTCTTAGTGACCAACACATCCAGATTTAACAGGATCAGGTGTGTACAACCAACCCTGATGCATTTATAGCCACCTTTGTAAATATATCTGCTGTTACCCAGTTACCATCTTAATTACAGAATTAAATATTTTATGTCGATTTCTAGCTGACTCCTCTATTCTCTATTAACTGGTAGTAACACATGTATAATATCTACTAGTGTAGGGGGAAATTTATTTCTGAATCTAAAGAAAATGATATTCTGCTCTCACTGTTTGACTTTCAGATGTTTTAACATATTAGATTAGTGCAGAATAAAAAGACGACCATTTAGACGTCATATTTGTAATTCTGTGGCCACCAGGAGTCCAGAAATCAGGGATGGACCAACCAACCCCGGCCTCCCCTACTTCACCTGCAGTAAAGGATCTGAATGATTATTCCACCCCTGGCAAGACAGAAGAAAACTGCATCATAACTTCACATATGTGACATCATAACTACACATATGACATCATAACTACACATAGACGACATAAAATCACACAAATGTCTCTTCTAAAGACATTTCTGCATTAAAACAAAGGAGCTCAGAGCAGTTGGTGGAGTTGGAGTTGCTGCATTAAGACCCTGTGGAGCAGGAGGGGGAGGAGGAGGGAGAGGAGGAGTGGGGGCAGGAGGAGGAGAAGGAGAAAAAAGTCTGGAGTCAAAGAAAGAAACGATGAGAGAAGAGATAAAACAAAGAGACAGACGGACGCTGGGGAGACATGAAGGAAAAAACTGAAGACAGACAGAGTGACAGCTTCAGATCTAGAGATAGAGAAGAAAGAGAGAAAGAGGGAAAGAGAGGGAGGAGGAGGAGCTGAGGAGGAGGAGGAGCTGAGGAGGATAAAAAAAAAAGTCACTCAGCAGAGAGAAGTCACTTAAACTGAGGAGGATCAGAAAAGAACAGGAGGGACGAATGTGAGCTGGACGACGAGAGGAGAAGGTGGAAAAAGAGGAGTAGCAGGAGGAGGAGGAGGAGAACCACCCACAGAGAGCAGCACACAGCCTCACTGTCTGATCTTCACTCTCTACTTATGTTCTGCAGAAGGAGCGTCCATGGAGTGAAGAGACGGGAAAAGACGCAGCGCCGCCGCCAGGCTGCAGGAGAACCACTGTAAGAAACACATGTTCAGAGTTCCTTCTTCACAAGATCAGGAGAAGAAGAAGAAAAAGAAGAAGAAGAAGTCACTTTAAAACCGTCTGAGGTTTCATTCAGTCTGAGAGGAACAGGGAGGCAGCGGTGCGTCATGGGACGGACGTAAAGACGCGTCCACCTCCACCTCCGGAATAATGGCCAGGTTACCCCGGGGAAGGAGCTCCCCGGGCGGGGCAGGAGGGCTGCTGCTGCCGCTGATGATGATGATGATGATGACGACGATGATGATGATGGTGATGGTGGTGGCGGCGGCTGGGAGTGTAGACGCCGCCGCGGAGAGCCAGGAGATCCTGATGGAGGAGGACGAGGCCGCCAGCACCGACGTCCAGGTACAGAAGACGTTTCACACCTGAAAACAAAGCCAACGTGTTCCTAACTATTCCGATGTTTTATAAGCTAATGAATATTCAACACAGAGATTATTCCATTATGATAAAAATAATCAGCTGCATTCATGTTCCTATATTCATACAGATTTCCTGTTAATGTTCTGCGTAGGGGAGACTGGGGTTGGTTGACACACTTCACTATCTGCTATAACACTCAGCTCTATATTATATATATTCTTATATGAGAATAGTCTAACCAGCACTAAATGAAAGGATAGGTCTTTTTATGATTAAAGTCATGATGCACATATGTACCAACCAGCCCCATCACAATATCAAAATGAATGAATGAAACAACCAATGAAATCCAAAGGTGGGGCGACACGGTGGAACAGTGGTTAGACCATTTCCTAACAGCAGAAGGTCACAGGTTCTAGTCCTGGTCCAGGTTCAAGTCCTGGTCCATATTCCATCCTTGGACTGGGTCCTTTCTGTGTGGAGTTTCATGTTCTCTCTGTGTCTGGTGGGTTTTCTCCAGGTTCTCCAGCAGCCACAGTCCAAACACATGCTGAGGTTAACTAGGTTAGACTCTAAACTGCCCATAGGTGTGTGTGTGTGTGTGTGCCCCATGATAGGCTTCTACCTGTCTGGGTGTCACCTCTAATGTGCTGGGATTCACTTCAACAGACCATGTGACCCTAATGAGGAATAAGTGGGTATAGAAGATGAATAAATGAATGATGTGTGTGTGTGTGTGTGTGTGTGTGTGTGTGTGTGTGTGTGTGTGTGTGTGTGCGTGCGTGCGTGCGTGCGTGCGTGTGTGTATGTGTGTGTACATGGTATGTGTGCTACCAGGGAAATTGCCAATTTTTAGAACAATGCATATATATTAACAGTTAAAACAGGTTTTTAACTATTTCTAACAGTTAATATTTTAACAATTAGTGAACAACGATCAATAATTTGAACATTTTATTAAAACAAAATAAAGAAAATTGATATTTACACTACACCTAATTAGTCACTTGAACCAACCAACCCTGATGCATTTATAGGCACCTTTGTGAATATCTGCTGTTACCCAGTTACCATTTTAATTACAGAATTAAATGTTGTATGTTGATTTGTAGCTGACTCTTCTATGCTCTGTATAATATCTACACCCAAAACAGTTTATAACACTTTCATTGTGGGGGAAATTTATTTATTTCTGGACCTATAAAAATTGATATTCTGCTCTCACCAAAAACTGTTTGACTTTCAGATGTTTTAACATATTAGATTAGTGCAGAATAAAAAGACGACCATTTAGACGCCATATTTGTTATTCTGTGGCCACCAGGAGTCCAGAAATCAGGGATGGACCAACCAACCCCGGCCTCCCCTACTTGTAGCTGTTAGATTATTTATTTGACATATTTTATTCATGCTAGATGATGCAGTTTCATACAGATCATAAAGAAAACAGACAGTTTTTAATTAGCAGGAATCTTTATCTGACAGAAAATGGTCAGTTTTCAGTTTGTAGTTTTATGTCAAGCAGTCAAAGGATGAAGTACTTAGATACTTTACTGCAGTAAAAGTAGACATACTGTCATCTAAATATACTCCATTACAAGTAAAAGTTTTGAATTGAAAACATGAAAGTATTATCAGTAAAGTAAAAGTACTCATTAAACAGACCGTGTTTATCATTATTATTATTAATATTATTATTATTATAGTATATTATACTACATATTTGTCACTAACAAACCTGACAACATTTTAATGTTTTATTCTCTCAATGTGGAGCCACTTTTTTAGACTTTGTCCAAATTATAGTTAATGTACTCCATCATATATTATATATAAGTTTAATACATTTTATAAAGCAGCTTCTACACAGTGTGTACATTGTCTTACTTTTTTTAAAAAACAGTTATACAGAATATTAAATTATATTATCATGTTCAAATCTTTTAAACAATGGTATTAAAAGTAATAATAGTAGTTATAGCAGTGTTCAATATTTATATGTAAGGTAAATGAGATCATGAGTCTCTACTCTACTTCCTCACATCAATGATACATTAACGATCATCAGGCCTGATATTAACCAGCAGACTGGTAAAACAATATGGACAAGTTTTGAACAAGTGGTGTGATAAATGACTTACTGGCTTCTATATACAAGTTTGATTGGTTTCTTCTATGTAGCTAGCTACTAGTTGACTGTTAAAATTAGCCGTTAGCCACTGGCCCCGCCCAGTATAAAACAGCATCTGGACTAAACCACTTGAGGAATGGGAGGGGGCATTATTTTTCAACAATTTAGACATGCATGGTTTTACATTTAGCAGCACTTGTGTTGTGCAGTTATTTAGCCTTTCTTTAATATTCAAAATGATTTATTTGTGTTTATTAGGATTTTTGGAGGGGTAGGTCTTTATGGAAGGAAGGGTAATGACCCCTGTGTCCCCTATGTCTGTTTAAACCAGTTTTAAAGATGATTTTAAGTCTGATGGTTGATGAGCAGAGACTATAATATATATATATATGTATATATATACATATATATATGTGTGTGTGTGTGTGTGTTATACATAAAGAGAGATAATAGAGATGCTAAAATTATGTTTACTATTTTTTTATTATTTCAAATTTTATAACTTTTTTTCTAATATGGTAAAATAAATTTGTTTCCATATTACAACAATATGCAAATATGTAAAATTCCTAGTGTATACAACCTAATGGAGTCCCATTGACTTACACAGTTTATTTATTGATTATTTAGTCCATTTTCAGTAATAAAAACATGTTTTACCATGTCTAAGTAATATTTCATGCAGTAGAGTGTCCACAGGTAGAATCTCCTGCTTCTCTCTTATATGTGCATACATCAGAGTCATTTCCAAAGGACTCACAACACCTGAAGACTTTGTGTTTGTTTGTCCCTGAACTCCTTTTTCTGTAAAGTCAGGTCTAGTCCACACAAACATGTCTATTTTCGAACTTTTAAGGCCCCCCGTTTAAAAAAAAAAATCCTGTCCACCTCACCAGGGTGATTAAAAAAAAATTACACATGAAGCTGCAAAATCAGCTTTAAACAATGTCATGCACATGCCAAAGCAGGGAGGGCATCCAATCACAAGGCTCCAGCTCTCCGCAAGAAATTGTGGTTCATGTTTTATTTTTTTGTGGAAATTATGTGAACGTTGATCAGAGTTTTAAGACAATGGCTTTGAAGAGATATCTATGAAAAACATTTTGGAAATAGGTTCAAGTGGGAGGGAAGGAGGGATTTGTTCTGCATTATATAGTTTGATATAATAGAATAAAGTACTAGTCCTGCAGATGGCAGTTTCCCCATCCACACATGACTTGCTATAACTACTATTATTCCTTTCAATAGCATTGCTTAAAACATTGGGTCATGCTGAGGGCTCAAACCTGCAAGACAATGAAGTAAAGACATAGGCTGCTAGTATAGTATTGTTTTTTCATGTCCCTGAAAATGTACTCTTTATTGATGCCATCAATGAAATGAGATTTTTTCACCCAAAGCCAAAGTCATAGCACCACTCACCCTGGTTTAAATACCTGGGTTTTCTAGGATGGAAGGCGAAATGACTTCAAACAAGCTAACAAGTCCAGATGCTTTTTTTTCTACAACTCCACAAGAAAAGAGTAGAGCTGCCACTAAAAACTATTCTAATAGCCAATTAATCTGTCAAATATTGAAACGAATAATCTATTCGTTGTTTGATTCATGAAATGGTGTAAAATGTAGATCAGTGTTTCAAAAGCTGAAGATTCTAACTAAAATGTCTTTTTTTGTCCAGACCAACAGTCCACAACACAAAGATCATCAGTTTACTATTATAGAAGAATAAAGAAACCAGGAAATAATCAGATAAGAGAAGAAGCAGAGAATTTGCACATTTTCTACTTAAAAATGACTAAAATCCATTAATCGATTATCAGAATAGTTGGTGATTAATGTGATAGTTGTCAAATAATTGATTATTTGAGTAATCGTTGCAGCTCGAATGGACAGAAAGTTAAAGTCCCTGTTTCAGGCTTTGTTTTCACTTTCACCTGCTGAAAGCGGAGAGTTACTCTGAAAGATGAAGTTTTTCTGAAGGGACAGAGCCTATCAGCACGATTTGTGACTTCACAACTAGTCTGGAACCAATCAGAGTCCAGTACTCAACCTGCATAAGTTACATGTGTAAACCTGAAGACTTCTGGTTTTCAGCAGGAAAAACATCTGAAATTAAACATATTTGCATATTCATTAATTCTGGGTTTTAAAGGAATTTTATGATAAAGAATTTTTTTGAGTGTGGAAAAACCCTGTCAAACTATTTATTGTTGCAGGTAGATAATGTGTAAAATATGTGTGGAAGGGCTCTTTAGTTAGTCCCGTTGCTATAGTTACAGCTGTTTCATCCCTTTTCACAATTTATATATATGAATATATCCTGTAACATCACATCTCTGTAAATATTCAGCAGAAAGCGGATTCAGGACTTTTAAAGGACAACTTTTCACGTGTGTTAGAAACAATAGTTTCTAGTTGTAGTTCTTCTGAAGAATCCTCTGAGTGTTGAAGCTCGTTGTGTCCTGCAGGACCTGGAGGCCTCTGACCTGTCCAGGGTGTCTCCTCTCAGCTCCTGGTTGATCTTCAGGAGAAACTCCAATAAGGGAGACAACAGGAGAACCAAAGGACCCAGGAGAACCTCCAAGGTCGGAAAAAGATTGATGTCATTCATTAATCATATATTTTATTCTCTAAATATAATGTACTAATAGCCTTTACACAATCACATTTTTTGATTATTGTAGACTAAAAACTATTTTGCAGCAACTTGCCTCAAGAATTGTGATAAAACTGCAAGTGGATTTTTTTTATTATTCTTTTATTATTACTTTCTTGGATAAAGATCATTCTGCTTCATTTCAGGTTCTTTTTTAAAAGTTTGGAAAGTATTTAGGTCATTAGATCTTTTAATGGGTAGAGTTCCTGATAGAATGTTATGCAGATATATGAAGTATTGATAACTCCTCAAGATCTCAGTCTTCTCCTCTGATGATGAAAGTACCTTGTCAATCAAAATTAATCACCTATTAACTAATTTATAATTCTCTGATTTTGACACTGATGTTCTTCAGTGTAAATATTTCCTAGTTTCTTTAGTGAGGAAACACTGATGTTTTATGATATTTTATGAACCAAAGAACTAATCGATTACCCGAGAAAATAACTGATAGCTTAGCAGATAATATTTGCGATTTGAAAGTTGAGAATACAGATGTGTGAACCTCTGTATGTCTGCAGCATGGTCTCCCAGGTCCTCAGGGACCTCCGGGACCCCAGGGACCTCCAGGGCCCCCCGCCCCCCTCCTGCCCCAGCAGCAGGAGCTGATCCAGGAGCTGCAGATGAAGCTCAGAGGTGAGACTGATGAACTCCTGCAGGTAAAATCACAGGTACCCGAGAAACCGTACATACACTGGAAAAAAAATTCAAAACTATTCAAATCAATTGCTGATCAACACAAAACAGTATTTTAGAAGAAACTGCATGATGAAGGCCTGAGAACCAACATGTTGTGTATTTAAATTCATCCTTTTAATAGTGACAGTGTGCAGTGTAACTTCTTTTTTACTTGAAGAAGAAGCTGTGTGAAAACGTGTGTGTGTGGGGGGTAAAGAAGCTTTGTAGAAACACTGTCATGTCACTTCTGGAACAGATGGAGGCAGCAGGGCAGCGATTCATTGGACAATGATGAAGAAACTAAACTAAACTACACTACTACTATAGATAAACATCAGAAAGGCTCCATGTCTCATCCAGACTGGCGGCCAATGGAGTCCAACGTTCGCACCGGCGGCCATCTTACTACAGGGGGCTCGCTCACCCATTGCAATGTATTTTAATGGTGCATGTTCTTTTAAATGACCAAAACTTGCTCAATTTTCAAATGGTTTGTCATAAATGTCAGAGTTGTAGTGTCTTTTTTTAAGTATATATATTATATAGTTATGTAATTATAGCTTCGTAATGTTGATAACATTTGTCAGAAATCAAACTGTGTGTAAATCTGTCAAGTTTGGCTGCTGGATGAGGACGTTTGAGCCTTTCTGATGAATATCTATGGGTTAGACTATGTTTATCTGCTTTTATCTAATAAGACAGAGAAACATGATAAATGGCAGGATGTGATTTTTAGCACTGACAAGAATATACATGGAAAAGTCCTGCATGACAAATATTAAGTAAAAGTACTTAAAGTATCACAGTAAAAGTATTATGAGACTGTAATGCGTAATTTATTACTTGTTATTGTCATTTCAAAGTAATTCCTTACATTACAATATTACTGTATTTAAAATGTAAGGCATTACAATTCTATTGCATTACTTTGAAGTTACTCTTTATAAAATAGCAGTAAATATGGATTCATCAATATAAATCTAACTCTATACCTTTGTTATTATTGCTGCTAGTTTTCATTCAGCTGCTGATTCCACTGTTAGTGTTTCTCATGTCTTCAACAACAAGTCTCCTAACCTCCACTCTCATGCTCCACTTAGGACTTCCTTGTTAACTTTATGTTACTATGGCTCCTCTGTAAATGTTAAATTACTGCTGCCATTTCAGGAAGTGGACACTTCTTTAGGTGTAATTTGACTATGATGTTCTTCAGATCCTGATGTTTCACTAATATAAAGTAATTAGTGTGTGTCCATCTAGAGAATGTGATATCTAATGTTTCTGCAGCTTCACTCATCTCCATCTTCTGACGAGACAAAAGGAAAAAGATGTGAAACATTTTGTGTGGATGTTTCACTGCTGCTGATCTTGTGGTGATTTTAGTGAATTTGTATAAAGAAAAAAAAGAAAAACAAAAAAAAAAAAACACTTCATTCCAGGTTAAAAACTGATTGTAATGCATGTTACTGATTATTTGTCCCAATTAAAATGTACCACATTTCAGCAAAAAGAAATCCATTACACTAATTCATTAGTTTTGCAACGTGTTACTCTACACACTGATGTAGTTATAGTGTTGCAGTAAAAGCAAGTCGAAAGTAGAAATATGCTCAAAGTAGCTCAAAGTGTTGTTGAGTAAATGTGCTGGTTCCTCTCCAGAGCTAACAGTGCTCGTGCTAGGCTAGGCTAACGTCCTGATTAAACATGTTGCTGTTAAGACAGGCGTCCCGTTTGTTTTCACTGAAGACGGAAAAAATGATGAAATGTTTAAGGTCCAGAAGCTGCAGAACAGAGCGTCAGTCTCTGGAGGTTTTAACACAAACAGCCTCACACACAGAACCCTCCAAACCCAGCATGAAACACTGATTCACTGTCACATCATCACCACTTTAATGCTTCACTTTCACTCAGTGTTTCTCTATGTGGGTTATATAAATACAGGTGTGTGTGTGTGTGTGTGTGTGTGCGTGCGTGCGTGCGTGCGTGCGTGTGTGTGTGTGTGTAGGCAGGCTGTCTGAGTCCTTAATAGGGGTAATTTTGTGGAGCGTAGACGTGAGTTGGCTCGGCTGCTGAATTCCTGACATTCCTGCTGACTGATGGTGTGTCTTTGTTACTTTCTGTGTGTGTGTGTGTGTGTGTGTGTGTGAGAGAGAGAGAGAGAGAGAGAGAATTTGTTCGTTCATGCATTTTGCCAGTTTTTCCTCCACCAGGTTTCTTCTTTGTCAACCACTGTTTCCACCAACACACACTGATCTGTTTGTGCCTTTTTAAAACAGCTCCCAATGATGTCAGACTGGTAAAAAAAAAAAAAAAGTGCCATATAATGTTAACATAACTTCGCTGAGTCACCTTATTTACAGTGAAGCATATGTCTGACAGAAAACGAATAAACTCCATCTGATGTGGAAACTGAGATAGCTCAGTCAGATTACTGATAAAACCTGTAAACCAAAGTAGATTATAGATTAATGCTGACTCATGTTTGCCTGTGGTTTAAGGAGCCGTGTTGTCAGTCAGAGAAACTGGAACAGACCACCTGTTGAATAAAAGAGCAGTAATTACAGGGGCTGGTTACACAAAGCACCTACAGTATTCTCTTTAAAGTGTAAGTGAATTGTCATGAATCATAATGTCTGTTAAGAAAACAAATACTCTGATCTCACTGAAAACTTGATGGATTTACAAAGGGTTTGTTTTCTTACAAATGTTATCCCTATGGCTATAATTATATAAATATATAATATATATACTTAAAAAAGTTTGCAGTGTCATAACTACATCTCTGACGTTTATAACAAACAATCCTGTTGGAAAATCCATTGAAAATTGAGCAAGTTTTGGTCATTTAAAAGAACATGCACCATTAAGATACATTGTTATGGGTGAGTGAGCTCCCTGTAGTAAGATGGCTGCCAGTGCACACGTTGGAGGTTAAGGTTACAGTTAAGAGATTAAGGAAAACTTAAAGCTTCTTCCAAAACCACCAGCATTTTATCTTGAAAAAAACATTTTACAGCTACAAACAGTAGAGAATCTGTTTATAGCAAAATCAGTGAGATATTATTATATATTATTATATTTAAGTTAGCATCTAACAGGAAGTAACCAGTGGAGGTTTAACTCAGACTTTAAGTGAAATCTGGACTGAAGGTGTTTTGTGTTGTTTCTAGAACCACAGAGAGAATCCTGAGATGATTTTTCGTTCTTAAAACCTCAAAGGGTCAGTGACAAAACTGTTATGTGGTATAATCCTAAAAATGTGGTACCAGATAGTTTAACTTTAAAAAAAATTTAAAAATTTTTTTAAAAAACTTAAAAACATGCTGTCAACTAATTTTATATTCTAGGTGGATTATATATTTAAAATATATCATTCATTTTTGTTACCCCGTTTAAAAAAAAATTATATAAATGGACTTTTAAATAATAAGAAACCAACATTTACACAAAATGTACATTTAGAGAGACCTGAATGATTCTTGGTAGAAAACTATATAACAAAAATGTTTATTTCTGTTAAATATTTTAAAAGGTTTTGGACTTTTTCATCTTCCAATATATCTTGTCAGTAACTTCACATAAAACCCAGGAGAAGTGACTGACATGGACCTTTAGGTGAAAAATTATCCCTAACGGTCGTGTTTTCCAAATTTTACCCAGAATTCCGTGTGTGTTGAACTCCAGTCTGACCACAGTCTGAGACATTCTCTGTGTAAATGTTTGTGTCTGTCTGTGTGTTAGTGAGGCGGCGGCCAGCCAACACACCTTTTGGAAAATGTCTCCTCACCTCCCTGTTCTCTGCCCTCTCCTCCTCCTCCTCCTCCTCCTCCTCCAGATGTGGCAGCAGGAGTGTGTTTGCTGTGTGATCGACCTCCTCGCGTCTCCACCTCCTTCCTGAGCCGCCTGCTGCAGGCCGTCTCCATCCCCCGCCGCAGCCTCCTGGAGCTGCAGCCGTTCAGCAAGGTGAGGAGGACTGGTCCAGTTACACTCTGGATATTTATACTCAGAGTTTCCCACATAATAAACCACTCAGAACTCCCGGTAGGGCTGCTCCATCATGGAATAAAATCATTATCACCATTATTTTGGTCAATATTGAAATCACAATTAGTCAAATGATTATTTATTATTATTATTATTTATTTTAAGTTGCACATACACTTATTCAGCATGAGTGACTGTGCTTTTGTTTAAGATGTTAAAATGATTTGTTGAGTGACAGAGATCATCAGATACTACTACTACTACTACTATCTTGCATTTACTACACTACTTCCAATAAGTTTTTGGGGTAATAAATATTAAAGTAATGAAAATGGTGTTTTTTCTCATTCATTATTAGTCATTTTAAAGGGAACTTTTACTTATTTTATCAAAATTCAATATAATAATAACAATGTCCCTAACTTATTGTGTGATATATATATATATATATATATATATATATATATATATATATAGTGTATATATATACACTGTATATATATACACTGTATATATATATATATATATATATAGTGTATATATATACACTGTATATATATACACTGTATATATATACAGTGTGTATATATATATATATATATATATATATATTCTCTCTTTCAGAAATTGTGTGATGAAAAATATCAAATATCGTTTCAACTCAATTATATGATTTTGGAGATCTTTAGACACACAAACTCTGCGAACTCATCAGATGCAGCTAACCTTCTTCTTGTGTTTGACCTTTGACCCCTGCAGCCCTCAGACTCTGAGCAGAGCCTCCAGAGGGGTCATAGCTTCAACGCCAGCACCGGCCGATACACGGCAGCCGTGTCAGGCTTCTACCAGCTCACCGCCAGCCTCCTGATAGGTGAGAGCTGCACCTCTGACCTCTGACCTCACACTCAGACATGCTGCGTTTAGACCAAGGGTCATCAACCCTGGAGCCTTTTCAACAAAGTATGAACATGTAAAATGATGGTGGATATATGTTTAGTTTTAATCTGGTTTCTGTAGGAGACAAACATGACAAACATTCTTAACATATTCCAATGCTGTAAAAATGGGTCTAATAAATATTAAATGTCAACATTTCTGTCAACGTAGATTTACGTCATAGCCTGAGACGTTTCAGCGCCACGGTGCCAGGCAGGTGCTGCTGTAAACTAACAGCTGGATGTGGAATAAGTCAGTAGAATGAGCAGAAATCACCTGAAATACTAATTAAACTGGATTATTTTAGTTTTATATTGACTACTTACCTTTTCTGAAGGCTGCTATTTTATTTTTTATAATTACAGGAGTTGAGTCCTGTATCAACATCACAGCTGAGGCAGGAAATAAATGAACTGAGGGAGAAAGAAATATATATATATATATATATATATATATATATATATATATATATTTACAGTTTTTACTGTGTGTGTGTGTGTGTGTGTGTGTGTGTGTGTGTGTGTGTGTGTGTGTGTGTGTCAGAGTCTGGTGATAGAGTCCAGGTTCGCCTCAGAGACAGCGTGAGAGCAGCGATCTGCATTGAGTCGCTCTGCCAGAGCAACCTGTGAGTACCTCCTCTTCTCTTTTGGCTGATCATTGATCATTGTGTCATTGATTGAGACAAAAATTGTCAAGTTAATTGATCAAGAGCCTGACACTGACAGAAATATGTGATTCAGTTCAAGTCTAAAGGTGCAGTTTGTCACATTTATCAGCGTCTACAGAGCAGACTCATCACAAATGGAAAAGAATATTCATACTTGAGCCTCAGTGAACACTGCTGAACCCACTGATACAGTTACTGCTGCTGTGCAATAATCTATCCTACTCAATGTGGTGTATCTATCTTATATATATGGTGCATCTATCCTATATTATATTGTATATATATAGTCTGTGTGCAATATTTTCTTTTCTTGCATGTCACTTGTTCTGTCTCTACTACCGTTGCTAATGCAATTTCCCCACAGTGGGACAAATAAAGCATTATCTGATCTTATCTGATCTTATACATAGATTTTTCTAAGCATCTAATTCAATCAAAATAAGAATAGTTTTTGTTCACCTTAGATTGAGCTGTTTTCTACATCCATGAAAGTGGATTAGAATCTGGAAACTCACCACTAGATTTCACCAGAAAATACACACTGTACCTTTAACTGTACATTTGGTAACTAACAATAAAATAACACCTGTAGGATGGAAGCTAATGATTATTTTCCTTATCCATTAAATCTGTTATCCCAAAAACATCATGCAGACATTACCTCCATACTGCCAGTGACTGAATACTGTAAAGGTTGCGTGTGTGTGTGTTAGCTCTGTAGAGTCGGTGATGGGCATGGCGGCAGCAGGAGGAACGTTCAGCATCTTACTGACAGGAACACTCTATCTCCAGGTATGAAGTCACGTCAGCAGAAAACATCTTCTGCTATTTCTCCTGACGATGTAACGTCGTCGACGCCGAGACTAGTCTAAAGGATCAGTGACAAATAATGTTTGGCAAGATGAGAAAGTCAAAAATTTAACTTTAAAATACAGTTTTATTCAGCATTCATCAGGTCTCTATAAATTTACATTATGTGTTCCTGTTGGTTTATTGTTATTTAAAAGTCATTTTGTTGTTTTTTTGTTTTTTTTTTTTACAAAACTCATGATTTTGTGTGATATTTTGACTGTCAAATGGTGTAATGAAAAAAATGCTAAATTTTAAAATATTGAATCCACCTAGAATATGAAACTAGTTGATAGCATGTCTTTTTAAAGCTAGTTAAACCATCTGGTACCAAGTTTTTAGAAATTTTTTTTTAAAAGACTAAAAAGTTGGTCCTATTCTTCTACTTATATAATGTTGGATAGGAAATGGAAAATTACATAAATAGAAAATCAGGAAAACAACTCCATAGTCTCAGTACAACAAAAATACTGTCTGACCTGTGTGTGTGTGTGTGTGTGTGTGTGTGTGTGTGTGTGTGTGTGTGTGTGTGTGTGTGTGTGTGTGTGTGTGTGTGTGTGTGTGTGTGTGTGTGTGTGTGTATAGGCTGGAGAGTATGTCTCTGTGTTCGTGGATAATGCGACAGGTTCTGCCATCAGCGTCCTACAGGACTCGCTGTTCTCTGGGATCCTGCTGGGAGTCTGACTGCAGCTGAGTCTGGCCCACTGACACCATCCAGTTCTCCTCAAACACCTGTAAACACCTGTAAACAGCTGTACTCCACCACAGCAGCAGCCTGGCTGCTGCTCCGACCTCCTCCACCTAGACATAACTGCAGCTTCACACCAACCATCACCTGATCAGATTGGATTCATCTGAACCTGGAGCTGCTCGTATTATCACATATTTGATATAAAGCCTCTGACAGTTAATCTCCAGATTTGTGACGACTGATCTGATCACCATGTGTCCTGACCACAGGGTTTAAATAGGACATGAGGGTGTTTTACCTGCAATCAGCTGCCAGCCTGACTCCAGACCTTTTAGTTTTAGAGTTTAACACTCTGTAAGAACTGAAAGTGAAAAGAAACGACTGCTTCTCTGAAAGTGTATTTATCTGTATTTATTGACTCTCTACAGGACCTGAAAAGTAAGTGGCCTGTGTTGAAGGTGAACTGTATGAACACTATATGAACCCCTCACTCCTTCCTCACACACAGAAACCACTGTGTTATTCCAGATCATGTTATTATAATACTATAAACACTGAAAGTCTGCCGAGGACAACGTTCACACATTTGTTGGACAGCTGTCATCTATGAACCAAAACCATCTAATGGATCATGGAAGTGTTTAAGCTTTAATATGCTCTTTATGTAGCAGTGATTCTCAAAACCAGCGAGTAAATTCTCTCCTGAGAGCTGGACTTTTGAGGTTTTTCTCATTCTCTTCAACGCAGACTTCCTGTCGCTCCCCCTAGTGGCCATCAGAGCAGCTGCACCACACCATCTGAAGGCTGCTCATCATAGTTTTGTCATTTAGATTTTAATGAAGCTTTTATATTGAAGCAGTTTAATGTCTTTAAGAGAATATTCTATTTTTGTCCTTTCTGTCCAGTCAATACTGAAACCGGTGAGTTTTAGTAGCATTTCTTGAGATAAAAAATATCATCTGAACAGAAGCAGCTTATTTCAAATACTAACTGAATCATCAACTGATTTCTGATTTTAAAAAAAAAAACAGCAGTGTTTTTCTGTACAGAGATTTTCATTTTATTTACTTTATTATTATAATATTAATATTTATTCTCTGGATGTGATAAACAAGTTGTGAATAATTTGAATAAAACCTTTCTACTCTGTCCATGTTTGTTTTTGATCATCTCAGATTATTTTAAAAGCTAATACAAGTTAAATTATTATCAGAAAAACACAATAACGTATTATTTTTGTATTGTTTATCTGGAGAAAGCTTATTTTCTTATGATGCAACTTTACCAACATGAAACATACACATTTAGTTTAATAATATAATATACATTTAATAATAATATAATAGTTTTAGTAGTTTAGTTGTATGTAAGTGAATAATATATATAGAATATGTAATATATGAAACATATTAAAACATTAAAAACTCATTCCTATTTACAATGGAACAATAGCCAACAGACAAAATCAGCTGTTTATAAATGTTAAGTATGATTCATAGTTTCTTATGTGAACAGCAGTTTTCTGGAATTATTGTGTCCCATTATTATGTTTCAAAATAAAACTTTGTGTTTTGTTTCATCTTAAAATAAAAATATTAAAATCATAATTGCGACCATAGGAAATTTTCACTGTCTTATAAAATATTTACAATAAGTACAGTACAAAATACCCACATGTTTAATAGATAAAAATATGGATAGAGAGAAAATGTTATTAGCATTGTGTGCAGATAAAAACTATAAATCCTAAATAAATAAGTAGATACAGGATGATCCAGTGCGGTGGTTAATGTGTTTGCTCCATCAACAGAGAAACATATTCACCTTTCTACATCTCCAGGTGATTTACAGCACATGTTGTGTCTTGTTATCACAGCAGTTTATCCAGGAGTCGGCTTTTCTTTTCTTTATGATTACATTTTTTTATTGAGTTTCAAATTTTTAAGATTAAACTGAAACAACAGTTGAAAAAAATAGAATAAAGCAAAGTCAGGATAGTGTTGCATCACCTTATGTTGACCATAAAACATAAAAATAGAAAATAAGATCAAATAAATACATAATACATCCCAGGCTGGTCCATTAGTCCATGCTCAACATGTTAAACTGTCCAGTTCCAGGAAACGAACAACTTTTCTGTTGTTCTGTGTGAAATTCACTGACCATAAACTTCCCAAAAACATCTTCCAGCATCACATCTAGTCCCCCAAAAACAGGCCAAACAACATTCAATATTTTTCAGTATATTTATAAATATCATTTTTTATACTAGAGGATATTGTTTCAAACACAGCTACCTGTCTAACTGGGTGATCCAGTCTGTTCACAGTTCAGACAAAGTTCACCTCTAATACCCATGTTCTATCAATGTTCTATAAATGTTACATGTTCTATCAATGTTCTATAAATGTTAAATGTTCTATAAATGTTACATGTTCTATAAATGTTCGATAAATGTTACATGTTCTATAAATGTTCTATAAATGTTACATGTTCTATCAATGTTCTATAAATGTTACATGTTCTATAAATGTTACATGTTCTATAAATGTTCGATAAATGTTACATGTTCTATACATGTTATATAAATGTTACATGTTCTATAAATGTTACATGTTCTATAAATGTTCTACAAATGTTACATGTTCTATCAATGTTCTATAAATGTTACATGTTCTATCAATGTTCTATGAATGTTACATGTTATATAAATGTTCTATAAATGTCACATGTTCTATAAATGTTACATGTTCTATAAATGTTCTATAAATGTTACATGTTCTATAAATGTTCTATAAATGTTACATGTTATATAAATGTTCTATAAATGTCACATGTTCTATAAATGTTACATGTTCTATAAATGTTCTATAAATGTTACATGTTCTATAAATATTCTATAAATGTTACATGTTCTATACATGTTCTATAAATGTTACATGTTCTATCAATGTAATATAAATGTTACATGTTCTATAAATGTCACATGTTATATAAATGTTACATGTTCTATAAATGTTCTATAAATGTTACATGTTCTATCAATGTAATATAAATGTTACATGTTCTATAAATGTTACATGTTCTATCAATGTTATATAAATGTCATATGTTCTATAAATGTAATATAAATGTTACGTTCTATAAATGTCATATAAATGTTACATGTTCTATAAATGTTACATGTTCTATCAATGTTCTATAAATGTTACATGTTCTATCAATGTTATATAAATGGTATATGTTCTATAAATGTTACATGTTCTATCAATGTAATATAAATGTTACATGTTCGATAAATGTTACATGTTCTATAAATGTTCTATAAATGTTACATGTTCTATCAATGTTCTATAAATGTTACATGTTCTATAAATGTTACATGTTCTGTAAATGTTCGATAAATGTTACATGTTCTATCAATGTTATATAAATGTTACATGTTCTATAAATGTTACATGTTCTATAAATGTTCTACAAATGTTACATGTTCTATCAATGTTATATAAATGTTACATGTTCTATCAATATTCTATAAATGTCACATGTTATATAAATGTTCTATAAATGTCACATGTTCTATAAATGTTACATGTTCTATAAATGTTCTATAAATGTTACATGTTCTATAAATGTTCTATAAATGTTACATGTTCTATAAATGTTACATGTTCTATAAATATTCTATAAATGTTACATGTTCTATACATGTTCTATAAATGTTACATGTTCTATAAATATTCTATGAATGTTACATGTTCTATACATGTTCTATAAATGTTACATGTTCTATCAATGTTATATAAATGTTATATGTTCTATAAATGTTACATGTTCTATCAATGTAATATAAATGTTACATGTTCTATAAATGTCACATGTTATATAAATGTTACATGTCCTATAAATGTTCTATAAATGTTACATGTTCTATCAATGTAATATAAATGTTACATGTTCTATAAATGTTCTATAAATGTTACATGGTCTATCAATGTAATATAAATGTTACATGTTCTATAAATGTTCTATAATTGTCACATGTTCTATAAATGTTACATGTTCTATCATTGTTATATAAATGTCACATGTTATATAAATGTAATATAAATGTTACATGTTCTATAAATGTTCTATAATTGTCACATGTTATATAAATGTTACATGTTCTATCATTGTTATATAAATGTCACATGTTTTATAAATGTTATATATGTCACAGTTGTGGCTGTACCTCCTTTTTTCTTCCCCCTTCTCCCTTGTGTTTCCCTGTCTCTCCCTGTGTTTGTGTGTCTGTGTGCTGGCGTGGGCGTGGCCACCTTGTCACTCACACTCAGCTCCTGGATTCCTCCACACCTGCCTGCCATCAGCTCATCAACCCCCTCAGCCTCCACACCTGCCATCCATCAGCTCATCCCCTCTGCAGTATATCAGCACTGGCTTTTCCACCACTCCTCGCCAGATTGTTGTCAACCCTCCGTGGTGCGAACTTCGGCTCCTCAGCGGTATTTACTTAAAACGGCCACTTTGTTTTTTGACCAGTTTAACCAACCCTCCTTTCTTGTCTCTCAGGATCATCCTCCTCTGCCTTCCAGTTGTCCAGCCACCTCTGCCTTCCACTCTCTCAGCCACCCTCCAGCTCCAAGCCACCCCTGCCTTCCACTCTCTCAGCCACCCTCCAGCTCCAAGCCACCCCTGCCTTCCACTCTCTCACCCACCCTCCAGCTCCAAGCCACCCCTGCCTTCCACTCTGCCTCCCACGCCAACCAGTCCCGTGTCCCCCTCCCCGAGCCAAGACCCCTTATTCCTTTTTTACAATAAAATTCAATTTTCCACTACTCGCTCTTGGGTCCCCCTCGTGAGTCTGTCACAATATAAATGTTACATGTTCTATCAATGTAATATAAATGTTACATGTTCTATAAATGTCACATGTTATATAAATGTAATATAAATGTTACATGTTCTATAAATGTTCTATAATTGTCACATGTTCTATAAATGTTACATGTTCTATCATTGTTATATAAATGTCATATGTTCTATAAATGTTATATAAATGTTACATGTTCTATAAATGTTATATAAATGTTATATGTTCTATAAATGTTACATGTTCTATCAATGTAATATAAATGTTACATGTTCTATAAATGTCACATGTTCTATAAATGTTACATGTCCTATAAATGTTATATAAATGTTACATGTTCTATCAATGTAATATAAATGTTACATGTTCTATAAATGTTACATGTTCTATAAATGTTCGATAAATGTTACATGTTCTATACATGTTATATAAATGTTACATGTTCTATAAATGTTCTACAAATGTTACATGTTCTATCAATGTTATATAAATGTTACATGTTCTATCAATGTTCTATAAATGTTACATGTTATATAAATGTTCTATAAATGTCACATGTTCTATAAATGTTACATGTTCTATAAATGTTCTATAAATGTTACATGTTCTATAAATGTTCTATAAATGTTACATGTTCTATAAATATTCTATAAATGTTACATGTTCTATACATGTTCTATAAATGTTACATGTTCTATCAATGTTATATAAATGTTACATGTTCTATAAATGTTACATGTTATATAAATGTTATATGTTCTATAAATGTTACATGTTCGATCAATGTAATATAAATGTTACATGTTCTATAAATGTCACGTTCTATAAATGTTACATGTCCTATAAATGTTCTATAAATGTTACATGTTTTATCAATGTAATATACATGTTACATGTTCTATAAATGTTACATGTTCTATAAATGTTCTATAAATGTTACATGTTCTATCAATGTAATATAAATGTTACATGTTCTATAAATGTTCTATAATTGTCACATGTTCTATAAATGTTACATGTTCTATCAGTCAGTCAGTCAGTCATTTTCTATACCTGCTTATTCCTCATTAGGGTCGCAGGGGTCTGCTGGAGCCAATCCCAGCGCGTTACGGCGAGAGGCAGGGATACACCCCAGATGGTTGCCAGCCATTCGTGGGGCACACACACCATTCACTCACACACTCACACCTACGGGCAATTTAGAGTCGCCAATTAACCTCAGCATATTTTTGGACTGTGGGAGGAAGCCGGAGTACCCGGTGAAAACCCACGCAGACACGGGGAGAACATGCAAACTCCACACAGAAAGGTCCCAGACCCAGGACCAAGGAGGTCTTGAACCTGCGACCTTCTTGCTGTGAGGCAACAGCGCTAACCCCTGCACCACCGTGTCGCCCATGTTCTATCATTGTTATATAAATGTCACATGTTATATAAATGTAATATAAATGTTACATGTTCTATAAATGTTCTATAATTGTCACATGTTATATAAATGTTACATGTTCTATAAATGTTCTATAATTGTCACATGTTATATAAATGTTACATGTTCTATAAATGTTCTATAAATGTTACATGATCTATAAATGTTCTATAAATGTTACATGTTCTATCAATGTAATATAAATGTTACATGTTCTATAAATGTCACATGTTCTATAACTGTTACGTGTCCTATAAATGTTCTATAAATGTTACATGTTCTATCAATGTTCTATAAATGTTACATGTTCTATAAATGTTCTATAAATGTTACATGTTCTATCAATGTTCTGTAAATGTTACATGTTCTGTAAATGTTCGATAAATGTTACATGTTCTATACATGTTATATAAATGTTACATGTTCTATAAATGTTACATGTTCTATAAATGTTCTACAAATGTTACATGTTCTATCAATGTTATATAAATGTTACATGTTCTATCAATGTTCTATAAATGTTACATGTTATATAAATGTTCTATAAATGTCACATGTTCTATAAATGTTACATGTTCTATAAATGTTCTATAAATGTTACATGTTCTATAAATATTGTATAAATGTTACATGTTCTATAAATGTTACATGTTCTATAAATATTCTATAAATGTTACATGTTCTATACATGTTCTATAAATGTTACATGTTCTATCAATGTTATATAAATGTTATATGTTCTATAAATGTTACATGTTCTATAAATGTTCTATAAATGTTACATGTTCTATCAATGTAATATAAATGTTACATGTTCTATAATTGTCACATGTTCTATAAATGCTACATGTTCTATCAGTCAGTCAGTCAGTCATTTTCTATACCTGCTTATTCCTCATTAGGGTCGCAGGGGTCTGCTGGAGCCAATCCCAGCGCGTTACGGCGAGAGGCAGGGATACACCCCAGATGGTTGCCAGCCATTCGTGGGGCACACACACCATTCACTCACACACTCACACCTACGGGCAATTTAGAGTCGCCAATTAACCTCAGCATATTTTTGGACTGTGGGAGGAAGCCGGAGTACCCGGTGAAAACCCACGCAGACACGGGGAGAACATGCAAACTCCACACAGAAAGGTCCCAGACCCAGGACCAAGGAGGTCTTGAACCTGCGACCTTCTTGCTGTGAGGCAACAGCGCTAACCCCTGCACCACCGTGTCGCCCATGTTCTATCATTGTTATATAAATGTCACATGTTATATAAATGTTCTATAATTGTCACATGTTATATAAATGTTACATGTTCTATAAATGTTCTATAATTGTCACATGTTATATAAATGTTACATGTTCTATAAATGTTCTATAAATGTTACATGATCTATAAATGTTCTATAAATGTTACATGTTCTATCAATGTAATATAAATGTTACATGTTCTATAAATGTAACATGTTCTATCAATGTAATATAAATGTTACATGTTCTATAAATGTTACATGTTCTATAAATGTTCTATAAATGTTACATGTTCTATCAATGTTCTGTAAATGTTACATGTTCTGTAAATGTTCGATAAATGTTACATGTTCTATACATGTTATATAAATGTTACATGTTCTATAAATGTTCTATAATTGTCACATGTTATATAAATGTTACATGTTCTATAAATGTTCTATAATTGTCACATGTTATATAAATGTTACATGTTCTATAAATGTTACATGTTCTATAAATGTTCTATAAATGTTACATGATCTATAAATGTTCTATAAATGTTACATGTTCTATCAATGTAATATAAATGTTACATGTTCTATAAATGTCACATGTTCTATAAATGTTACATGTCCTATAAATGTTCTATAAATGTTACATGTTCTATCAATGTTCTATAAATGTTACATGTTCTATAAATGTTCTATAAATGTTACATGTTCTATCAATGTTCTGTAAATGTTACATGTTCTGTAAATGTTCGATAAATGTTACATGTTCTATACATGTTATATAAATGTTACATGTTCTATAAATGTTACATGTTCTATAAATGTTCTACAAATGTTACATGTTCTATCAATGTTATATAAATGTTACATGTTCTATCAATGTTCTATAAATGTTACATGTTATATAAATGTTCTATAAATGTCAAATGTTCTATAAATGTTACATGTTCTATAAATGTTCTATAAATGTTACATGTTCTATAAATATTGTATAAATGTTACATGTTCTATAAATGTTACATGTTCTATAAATATTCTATAAATGTTACATGTTCTATACATGTTCTATAAATGTTACATGTTCTATCAATGTTATATAAATGTTATATGTTCTATAAATGTTACATGTTCTATAAATGTTCTATAAATGTTACATGTTCTATCAATGTAATATAAATGTTACATGTTCTATAAATGTTCTATAATTGTCACATGTTCTATAAATGCTACATGTTCTATCAGTCAGTCAGTCAGTCATTTTCTATACCTGCTTATTCCTCATTAGGGTCGCAGGGGTCTGCTGGAGCCAATCCCAGTGCGTTACGGCGAGAGGCAGGGATACACCCCAGATGGTTGCCAGCCATTCGTGGGGCACACACACCATTCACTCACACACTCACACCTACGGGCAATTTAGAGTCGCCAATTAACCTCAGCATATTTTTGGACTGTGGGAGGAAGCCGGAGTACCCGGTGAAAACCCACGCAGACACGGGGAGAACATGCAAACTCCACACAGAAAGGTCCCAGACCCAGGACCAAGGAGGTCTTGAACCTGCGACCTTCTTGCTGTGAGGCAACAGCGCTAACCCCTGCACCACCGTGTCGCCCATGTTCTATCATTGTTATATAAATGTCACATGTTATATAAATGTTCTATAATTGTCACATGTTATATAAATGTTACATGTTCTATAAATGTTCTATAATTGTCACATGTTATATAAATGTTACATGTTCTATAAATGTTCTATAAATGTTACATGATCTATAAATGTTCTATAAATGTTACATGTTCTATCAATGTAATATAAATGTTACATGTTCTATAAATGTCACATGTTCTATAAATGTTACATGTCCTATAAATGTTCTATAAATGTAACATGTTCTATCAATGTAATATAAATGTTACATGTTCTATAAATGTTACATGTTCTATAAATGTTCTATAAATGTTACATGTTCTATCAATGTTCTGTAAATGTTACATGTTCTGTAAATGTTCGATAAATGTTACATGTTCTATACATGTTATATAAATGTTACATGTTCTACAAATGTTACATGTTCTATCAATGTTATATAAATGTTACATGTTCTATCAATGTTCTATAAATGTTACATGTTATATAAATGTTCTATAAATGTCACATGTTCTATAAATGTTACATGTTCTATAAATGTTCTATAAATGTTACATGTTCTATAAATATTGTATAAATGTTACATGTTCTATAAATGTTACATGTTCTATAAATATTCTATAAATGTTACATGTTCTATACATGTTCTATAAATGTTACATGTTCTATCAATGTTATATAAATGTTATATGTTCTATAAATGTTACATGTTCTATAAATGTTCTATAAATGTTACATGTTCTATCAATGTAATATAAATGTTACATGTTCTATAAATGTTCTATAAATGTTACATGTTCTATAAATGTTACATGTCCTATAAATGTTCTATAAATGTTACATGTTCTATCAATGTTATATAAATGTTACATGTTCTATCAATGTTCTATAAATGTTACATGTTATATAAATGTTACATGTTCTATAAATGTTCTATAAATGTCACATGTTCTATAAATGTTACATGTTCTATAAATGTTCTATAAATGTTACATGTTCTATAAATATTGTATAAATGTTACATGTTCTATAAATGTTACATGTTCTATAAATATTCTATAAATGTTACATGTTCTATACATGTTCTATAAATGTTACATGTTCTATCAATGTTATATAAATGTTATATGTTCTATAAATGTTACATGTTCTATAAATGTTCTATAAATGTTACATGTTCTATCAATGTAATATAAATGTTACATGTTCTATAAATGTTCTATAAATGTTACATGTTCTATAAATGTTACATGTCCTATAAATGTTCTATAAATGTTACATGTTCTATCAATGTAATATAAATGTTACATGTTCTATAAATGTTCTATAAATGTTACATGTTCTATAAATGTTACATGTCCTATAAATGTTCTATAAATGTTACATGTTCTATCAATGTAATATAAATGTTACATGTTCTATAAATGTTACATGTTCTATAAATGTTCTATAAATGTTACATGTTCTATCAATGTTCTAAAAATGTTACATGTTCTGTAAATGTTCGATAAATGTTACATGTTCTATACATGTTATATAAATGTTACATGTTCTATAAATGTTCTACAAATGTTACATGTTCTATCAATGTTATATAAATGTTACATGTTCTATCAATGTTATATAAATGTTACATGTTATATAAATGTTATATAAATGTCACATGGTCTATAAATGTTCTATAAATGTTACATGTTCTATCAATGTAATATAAATGTTACATGTTCTATGAATGTCACATGTTATATAAATGTAATATAAATGTTACATGTTCTATAAATGTTCTATAATTGTCACATGTTCTATAAATGTTACATGTTCTATAAATGTTCTATAAATGTTACATGTTCTATCAATGTAATATAAATGTTACATGTTCTATGAATGTCACATGTTATATAAATGTAATATAAATGTTACATGTTCTATAAATGTTCTATAATTGTCACATGTTCTATAAATGTTCTATAAATGTTACATGTTCTATCAATGTTATATAAATGTTATATGTTCTATAAATGTTACGTTCTATCAATGTAATATAAATGTCACGTTATATAAATGTTACATGTTATATAAATGTTCTATAAATGTCACGTTATATAAATGTTACATGTTATATAAATGTTCTATAAATGTTACATGTTCTATCAATGTAATATAAATGTTACATGTTATATAAATGTTCTATAAATGTCACGTTATATAAATGTTACATGTTCTATAAATGTTCTACAAATGTTACATGTTCTATAAATGTTACATGTTCTATCAATGTTCTATAAATGTTACATGTTCTATAAATGTTACATGTTCTATCAATGTTATATAAATGTCATATGTTCTATAAATGTAATATAAATGTTACGTTATATAAATGTCACATGTTATATAAATGTAATATAAATGTTACATTTTCTATAAATGTTCTATAATTGTCAGATGTTCTATAAATGTTACATGTTCTATCATTGTTATATAAATGTCATATGTTCTATAAATGTTATATAAATGTTACATGTTTTATAAATGTTATATAAATGTTACATGTTCTATAAATGTTACATGTTCTATCAATGTTCTATAAATGTTACATGTTCTATCAATGTAATATAAATGTTACATGTTCTATAAATGTCACGTTCTATAAATGTTACATGTCCTATAAATGTTCTATAAATGTTACATGTTCTACCAATGTAATATACATGTTACATGTTCTATAAATGTTACATGTTCTATAAATGTTCTATAAATGTTACATGTTCTATCAATGTAATATAAATGTTACATGTTCTATAAATGTTCTATAATTGTCACATGTTCTATAAATGTTACATGTTCTATAAATGTTCTATAATTGTCACATGTTATATAAATGTTACATGTTATATAAATGTTCTATAAATGTTATATGTTCTATCAATGTTCTATAAATGTTACATGTTCTATAAATGTTCTATAAATGTTACATGATCTATAAATGTTCTATAAATGTTACATGTTCTATCAATGTTATATAAATGTTATATGTTCTATAAATGTTACGTTCTATCAATGTAATATAAATGTCACATGTTATAAATGTTACATGTTCTATAAATGTTCTATAATTGTCACATGTTCTATAAATGTTACATGTTCTATAAATGTTACATGTTCTATAAATGTTCTATAAATGTCATATGTTCTATAAATGTTATATAAATGTTACATGTTTTATAAATGTTATATAAATGTTACATGTTCTATCGATGTAATTTAAATGTTACATGTTCTATAAATGTTCTATAAATGTTATATGTTCTATAAATGTTACCTGTTCTATCAATGTTCTATAAATGTTACATGTTCTATAAATGTTCTATAAATGTCATATGTTCTATAAATGTTATATAAATGTCACACGTTCTATAAATGTTACATGTTCTATCAATTTTCTATAAATGTTACATGTTCTATCAATGTCACATGTTATATAAATGTAATATAAATGTTACATGTTCTATAAATGTTCTATAATTGTCACATGTTCTATAAATGTTACATGTTCTATCATTGTTCTATAAATGTTACATGTTCTATAAATGTTACATGTTCTATCAATGTAATATAAATGTTACATGTTCTATAAATGTCACATGTTCTATAAATGTTACATGTCCTATAAATGTTCTATAAATGTTACATGTTCTATAAATGTTACATGTTCTATCAATGTTCTATAAATGTTACATGTTCTATAAATGTTACATGTTCTATCAATGTTATATAAATGTTATGTTCTATAAATGTCACATGTTCTATCAATGTAATATAAATGTTACATGTTCTATAAATGTCACGTTCTATAAATGTTACATGTCCTATAAATGTTCTATAAATGTTACATGTTCTATCAATGTAATATACATGTTACATGTTCTATAAATGTTTCATGTTCTATAAATGTTCTATAAATGTTACATGTTCTATAAATGTTCTATAAATGTTACATGTTCTATCAATGTAATATAAATGTTACATGTTCTATAAATGTTCTATAATTGTCTCATGTTCTATAAATGTTACATGTTCTATCATTGTTATATAAATGTCACATGTTATATAAATGTAATATAAATGTTACATGTTCTATAAATGTTCTATAATTGTCACATGTTATATAAATGTTACATGTTATATAAATGTTCTATAAATGTTATATGTTCTATCAATGTTCTATAAATGTTACATGTTCTATAAATGTTCTATAAATGTTACATGATCTATAAATGTTCTATAAATGTTACATGTTCTATCAATGTTATATAAATGTTATATGTTCTATAAATGTTACGTTCTATCAATGTAATATAAATGTCACATGTTATATAAATGTTACATGTTCTATAAATGTTCTATAATTGTCACATGTTCTATAAATGTTACATGTTCTATAAATGTTACATGTTCTATAAATGTTCTATAAATGTCATATGTTCTATAAATGTTCTATAAATGTTGCATGTTTTATAAATGTTCTATAAATGTTACATGTTCTATCAATGTAATTTAAATGTTACATATTCTATAAATGTTCTATAAATGTTATATGTTCTATAAATGTTACATGTTCAATCAATGTTCTATAAATGTTACATGTTCTATAAATGTTATATTAATGTCATATGTTCTATAAATGTTATATAAATGTCACATGTTCTATCAATGTAATATAAATGTTACATTCTATAAATGTCACATGTTATATAAATGTAATATAAATGTTACATGTTCTATAAATGTCACATGTTATATAAATGTAATATAAATGTTACATGTTCTATAAATGTTCTATAACTGTCACATGTTCTATAAATGTTACATGTTCTATCATTGTTATATAAATGTCATATGTTCTATAAATGTTATATAAATGTTACATGTTTTATAAATGTTATATAAATGTTACACGTTCTATAAATGTTACATGTTCTATCAATGTTCTATAAATGTTACATGTTCTATCAATGTCACATGTTATATAAATGTAATATAAATGTTACATGTTCTATAAATGTTCTATAATTGTCACATGTTCTATAAATGTTACATGTTCTATCAATCTAATATAAATGTTACATGTTCTATAAATGTCACATGTTCTATAAATGTTACATGTCCTATAAATGTTCTATAAATGTTACATGTTCTATCAATGTAATATAAATGTTACATGTTCTATAAATGTTACATGTTCTATAAATGTTCTATAAATGTTACATGTTCTATCAATGTAATATAAATGTTACATGTTCTATAAATGTCACATGTTATATAAATGTAATATAAATGTTACATGTTCTATAAATGTTCTATAATTGTCACATGTTCTATAAATGTTACATGTTCTATCAATGTAATATAAATGTTACATGTTCTATAAATGTTCTATAATTGTCACATGTTATATAAATGTTACATGTTCTATAAATGTTCTATAAATGTTACATGTTCTATCAATGTTCTATAAATGTTACATGTTCTATAAATGTTATATAAATGTTACATGTTCTATCAATGTTCTATAAATGTTACATGTTCTATAAATGTTATATAAATGTCACATGTTCTATAAATGTTACATGTTCTATAAATGTTCTATAAATGTTACATGTTCTATAAATATTCTATAAATGTTACATGTTCTATCAATGTTATATAAATGTTATATGTTCTATAAATGTTACATGTTCTATCAATGTAATATAAATGTTACATGTTCTATAAATGTCACATGTTATATAAATGTTACATGTTCTATAAATGTTACATGTTCTATCAATGTAATATAAATGTTACATGTTCTATAAATGTTACATGTTCTATAAATGTTCTATAAATGTTACATGTTCTATCAATATAATATAAATGTTACATGTTCTATAAATGTTCTATAATTGTGACATGTTATATAAATGTTACATGTTATATAAATGTTCTATAAATGCTACATGTTCTATCAATGTAATATAAATGTTACATGTTATATAAATGTTCTATAAATGTCACGTTATATAAATGTTACATGTTATATAAATGTTCTATAAATGTTACATGTTCTATCAATGTAATATAAATGTTACATGTTGTATAAATGTTCTATAAATGTTGTATATTATATAAATGTTATATGTTCTATAAATAAGATACAGAGCGACAGCAGCAGAACAACCTGTCGCTGTCTGAGGAACTTTCTGAACAACACGTCTACTAAAAACACACCAAACACACGCGACACACACTGCTGAATACACACACTGTTTAGAGGTGGGTCCATGTGAGATCATCATACTCATGAAGTGGCGCCTTATGTTTGGTTCCAGGCCGACCAACCCCCCCCAACACACACACACAGGCTGAGTTACCATAAAGATGTGTCGACAGAATAATGAGGGCTGCATGATGCCCCGCTGACAACACAAATCATTACATCATTACACACACACACACACACACACACACACACACATTATCTACACCATACCTATAGATACACAGTATGCCTGTATGTGTGCAGCTCAATAACCCACCAGGTCTCAGATATGTGAAGGCACCAGTCATATTAGAGGCCAAATTACATTAATCTCACAGTGTTTGTGTTATTTATTAGACATGTCATAGTTTTAGTAGGTTGTCTCATCTCAGAGGTCAACAGCAGTCTCAGTTTCTCTTCTTCCTCTTTTTTCCAACTGTGACCCCCAGTCAGTCATTTGATATACCCATTTATTCCTTGATAGGGTGACATGGTTTGCTGCAGCCAATCCCAGTGTACTTCAGGTGAAAACCACGAAGTTTATTAGAAGCTTTTTATTTAATAAACTTTATTTAGATCTAGTACATGTATAACAACTGGGAGGGGTCACTTTTCTCTAGCCAGGCTTCATATACGACAGATGACAGTCAGGTGGACTACAAAAGGTTTTATTTCTCCACCGCTGAGCTCAGCTAAGAAAGAAACAAACTAATTCTGGTTATATAAAGCACAAACACACACAAAAAAATATTACAGTGATCGTATAGTATATAACGTTTTTTTCAACATAGTCTGTTATGGCATAAATTTAAGAATCCATTTAACGTTCATACTAACTGGACCTCATGTGGGCTAATTGTTAGTATCTGACAGTTTATATCTCCTATAAGAGCTGAAACTCTGGAACTAAAATCCATCTCAGAACTTAAGATGTTCACCTGTAGAACAAAAAGCTGCTTAAAGAAACAACTAAACTGTTGTCATCATCTTTAATACAATGGAGAGTGAATGAGTGAATGTTTTATGTCATATCATTGTGGTAGAGTCCAACCAGGGACTGGAGTATAGAATTATCACCTAGCTATAAACTCTATCTGCATCACATCAGCTGCATTCATGGAACTATGTCTGACTGCACTGTCCCTGTCAAATAAATCAATAAATATTATTAAGGGTTAACAAATTTATTTCAACCATTTCTTATTTTATAGCCAGTTCAGACGGTTCTTTAAACCAAACTTGAAATATCACTGCTTCCTTCTTTCTGTTCTCCATTGAGGGTTGTACAGTCAATTCTCTAACCAGAGCACATCAGCTCAAAGATCATATATATGTATCTACATATTATTATTATTATATATGTTATTATATTAGATAATTGCGTCTCCACTCATAATAGTGCTGGTGACAATTTGATACAATGTTAATGATAATGTTATATTGTTGTTAGCGTCTAATTATTAAAATGCTGCAGCAAAACATGTAAAATCATCACAGATATCTAGAGACTCATACAAGAATATGCTGATACCTACTATTAACTATTTGATTTATTTAATGGATGTTTCAAAGATTGGAATCTATGGTTTTGTGTTGCTATACTAAATATTAAAGAATAGAAAGTACAAGAAAGTAATGACAGATGTACTTCAACAAAGGAAAATAAGGAAAAACAGAAACTTAGCAAAGTCATACAAAGACAACGTGACCAGTGTGTCTCCGTTAAGTTCAAACATTTATTCACTTTCCATCTCTCAATAAATCACACAAGTCTGTGAAGCTCTTGAGGGGCCACGGACAATGAGGGGCCGGCCCAGATTTGGGCCCCGGACCTTGGGTTGGACATATATGGGTTAGATGCAGCATCAATGCAGGAGAATGACACATGAACCACACAACACAGCAAAAGTCAAGCAGGAACTACAACAACTGGACTAAATATGATGTGCAGTTACCATGACAACCAACAACAATATTGACAGAATGTAAACATGGACTTTACAGAATCCGACACAGTGACAATAAATCCAGCCATGAACTGTAACAGGACATTTGGTGCTGAATATTTACTCACAAATGTCTCTGCTGTTACCTTATAAAATGATGGTTTTAAAGTTATGATCATGACAGTGTTGGAATACAGGAGAACAGGACTCAAATACATGAGACTGAGACCAGAACAAGACCAAAAAAACATAGACAGGAACAATAACTTCAGCTGAAATATGCAGCCTGGAGCAAGAGAGGGTGGCATGAACATGAAGCACAAACAACACACTGACAAAAGACAAGAGGAGAGTTGAATATATGCAGGAAAATGAGGTAATGTACAAAGAAACAGGAAACACAAACCCATCACCAAAATAAAACTGAGGGTGGTGTGTCACAGGTGTTTTTTATAGAAATGACTGCCCTGGCAGTGGCAACAAGCTTTAATTTTGTATTTTATTACATTGTTTAGGTTGAAATTTACACTAAATGTTTTATTTAACTGGTATTGTAAAAAAAATAATTAATAAAAACATGGGTTTTAGCTCGGCCCAGCTAGTGTTTTTTACCTCCTCCCTTTACCGGGAACTTATCAGTGTTTGATTTTATCTAAGGATTCATCAATAAATACATTTTTAGATGTGTACAACTCTTTATAGAAGAAGAATAGTGATTACAAATATACTGTAGGTGTTATTGTCATGGTATTAGCCTTCTCTGTTTTATATTTCCATTAAACATAAAGCTCACTAACTTAGTTCACTTTAAATAAATTGTGGAATATCATTAGTTGATAGCATTAGCCGATGGCCCTGTTTATTTCACTTAGAACAGGACTTGCTATGTGCTAGTACTGCATTATGTTATAATATGAATATAATAATGTCTTTAGTGATCAAACAACAGAATAATTACGATAAATACAATGTGTTATATCCACTGTTGTCTCGGCCAAATTGGGACAGTTTGCAACTCTTAGCTAACTCCATCACACCAATCAGTCAACGTGAACTAAGTTCGCAAGATTTATGTTTTATTGAAATACCAAACAAGTGTAATAAGTAGACACTTGTCACTTAAATATATCTGACCAACAGTTCAATGGGAAGACTTCAAAACATTTTTGACTCTATTAAAAAAATCACTTCAAATTGACTGAGGAACTTTTTTTGTGATTGAATGCTAAATACACATATGTTTTACCCTTACTATGGCCCAAACAGAGCAAGAAGGTTGCAGGTTCAAGACCTCCTTGGTCCTGGGTCTGGGACCTTTCTGTGTGGAGTTTCATGTTCTCTCTGTGTCTGGTGGGTTTTCTCCAGGTTCTCCAGCTTCCTCCCACAGTCCAAACACATGCTGAGGTTAACTGGAGACTCTAAAACACCATAGATAGGTATAAGCAGGTATAGAACATAAATAAATGAATGAATTTTCTATCCAAGTTTTGAGTTTCAAAGATTTTTTGACGTTCAAAAAATTTTGATTGAAGTGATTGTTTTTGGAAAATATTTTTTTTTTGTTTGAAGCAATTTCTTTTCCGATTAAATAATAAACGCAAATGTCCTACCCATAATACACCCAAACACAAATCAACATTACTTCAATCAAAAAAGTTGTTTCAAACAAAAAAAACTTCATGTCTATCAAAGAAAAAAGTGTTTAAATACATTTTTTTTACATCTCAAACATATTTTTGCATTCAAATACTGCTTTTAACTAAAAAAAGATATTTTTATTAAAAATATATTTGTATGATAGAAGCATCAATGCATGAATATTAGCTCAATAAACTATATTCATCTCAAGTGATTAGCAAAAACAACATACCAGAAAACTGCCTCCATTAACAACCAAATAACATTAGAAGTGGAAATATAGTGCAATAAAGTTATATAAAATGAAAATTATAAAACAAATCATAAGAATTGTTTATATTTAGCATAAAAAGGTCATGGTCATATAAAGGTCATGATTACATTAATAATTCAACATGAAAGGAATTCACTGCATATAAAATGTATAAAAGAACAGAAAATATACATATATATGAAAAGAAAACAAAAATCAATTGATTTTCACAGTGTTTGTGAGTATGTGACAACCATCTTTGAGTCCATCATCAGTACTACAGTATTTTATGTTAATGTTTAGTCATGTACTGCCATTTTGATAATAAACATAAAATAGAATGATTTCTGCAAAACCTGGAAATTGGCAAAGCCTGATTACAGCTGTTAGTACTGCTGCTATGGAAGAACCAGAAAAACAGGTTATTAAGAATATCTTCAACATTGTGAGGGTTTAAATTACAGCTGAGTCCAGTTAGGGAGAAAAAGTGTTCAGGGCGTTTACTAAAGTAAAAATGTAATTACTGCCAAGTTATTGTAAAAGCAGTGAAGGTGGATCTAGTGTCAACTCATACATACATATACAGTTATTTTAGTCCAGTGTTTCCTATCCTAGGGGTAGAGCCCCTCCAAAGGGTCAGCAGATAAATGTGAGGGGTCGTGAGATGAATAGAATAATTTATAGGACGTCAGAGAGATTCAAACCACTGGTTTCATCTTTAACATGTTGGTTTTAAAGCTTCTGGTATTATCACTGGCTCAAATCTGCATCTGAAGGAACTAAAGTTGTAGATAAATGTAGTGGAGAGAATAATAAAGTGGCTGCACATGGAAATACTCTAATAAGTTACAAGTACTTGAGTAAATCCACTTAGATACATTCCCCCTCTGGGTAAAGTCTTGGACTTCTTCCCTTCTTTACATGGCTGGTCCATCCTGTGTTTTCTGTTTCCCCACAATGCTTTGAGGAAAAGACTCAAAAAGCTGCAAACATTTCAGTTCCACTTAGATTTGAAACAGGGGCTCTGTCCCAATCCCAATGCAGCTCTCAACCTGACCTAAACCTGACCTCAACCTGACCTCAGACTGACCCCTCGACTGTGCGGCAACAGGACATTGATACGTCCAGTAGGGGACAGTAACGTATTACACATTAACACATTTTTGAATTTTTGGAGCTTTTCAAACAAAGTCTCTGAAAACATTGTTTGGATCAATGCTGCAACGATTAATTGATTAATCAATTATTTCCCAACTATTACATTAATCAGCAATTATTTTGATAAATATAATCAATTTGAGTCGATTTTAAGAGGAACAGGTCTAAATTCTCTGGTTCCAGCTTTTCTTCTCTGATTATTTCCTAGTTTCTTTAGTCTCTATAATAGTAAACTGATGATCTTTGGGTTGTGGACTGTTGGTCTGGACAAAAAATTTTAGGTTGAATCTTCAGTTTTAGGAAATGCTGATACACAATTTACACACATTTTTGAACCAAACACCTAATTGTTTAATTGTTTCAATAATCAATAGATTAATCCACTAAGTGGGATCAGGTTTAATCTCCTCTGTGTGAAGCCCCTCTTCTCAGTCTGTAGCGGAACAGGATGTCTGTGGTCGGCAGCAGGATGCCGAGTCCGGCTCTGCTGGAGTCCGTGGTGGCTCTGTTCTGCCCGTCCACCAGCTGCACGTCAAAGTACAGCAGCAGGAGACACAGGAACTGTTTGATCTCACTCATGGCCAAGTAGCGTCCCGGACACTTGGACGAGCCCGACCCGAACGGCATGCAGTAATACTTGAGCTTCTGTCCGTCCTTGTAGAAGTCCGTCTTTTCCCGGCCGTCCTGCACAAAGCGGTCAAATCGGAACGTCTGCAATAGTAGGAAAAGGTCAAGAATCAATCACTTCAACTTTACTGTCAATTCTCCACATATACAGGACACAAAGGAACTGAGAAGATGCTTCTCACTATCCCAAAGAGAAAGATAAAGACGCAGAGGCACCACAGACAAGGTAAGACAAGTCATGTATGCATATATACTGTAAAATGACTGTAAAATGGTATATCAATATATAGAAAGTATTTATACAGTGCAAAAAGCAGAGGTTAATCCTAAATGTGGATAGTGAATAAATTAATTAATTACAAAAAATAAATCAGTTCTTCTTAATTATCATCAAGATAAGATCTTCTACAAGGATTTGTGGTGAAATTCACTTAAAATTTATGAAATAACAAAAAGGATGTGACTTTAAAGGTGTGGGGGAGGGGCTCGATGCACCTATGCACCGCCTGGACTCAGGGTGGGAGGCACAGACTTTGTGTTTGACTTCAATGCTCAAGTGGGCAATGACATTGAGGGTTGTGATTGGGAGTAACGGCCCCCTGACCTGAGCCCGTCCATAGCAAACACCATGTTCAGCCATAAGGGTGTCTACATGTGCACTTGCCACTAGGACGCCCTTGGCCAACTGATCAACACCTGGTTCTCACACATTCTGTGAAGGTTTTCTGGGAACATCTGGCTGAATCTCCTGTCAGAAGTAGCGTCAACTCAGACCTCCGGGAGAGCCTCAGCCATGACCCAGGGACTTTTAGCTTTATTTTGAAAGTGATGGTGGACGGTGCCTGTCATGGTGGCCACCCCTGAACCTGGTGGGGGACATTGACAGTGAGGGATGCTGTCAAGCTGAAGAAGAAGTCCTATAGGACCTTTTTGGCCTGTGGGCCTTCTGAAGCACCTTTTGTGGACAATGGTCAAATGCCGTGGAAGGGCATTCAACCATGTCCCTCAGGAAGTCCTGTGGGGGGTACGCCGGGAGTATGGTACTCAGTACTCAGTACCACCAAATCTGAGGCCATCTAAGCTGGAAAAGAGCAGAGTGCAGCCTCTCCAAAGGTCACAGTCCAGTGAAGCTGGGGAAGACCCAGGACACACTGGAGAGACTAGGGATGGATGGATGGATGGATGGATGGATGGATGGATGGATGGATGGATGGGTGGATGGATGGATGGATGGGTGGCTGGGTGGGTGGCTGGTTGGATGGATGACACTTTTAATTTACTGTTTTTACTATTTTTAACCTGAGTCTTGTTTGATGTAATAAACTTTAAATGACCTTATTGAAATATTCTATTCCTTACAAAAGAAATCTCACCTAAAAATATTTAAAATAATTCTTTACAAAACCTGAATGTGTGGCTTAAAATCCACCAATTTATCTGTTAGTTATTAACATAAAACCTTACACAATGTCCATTATTTACTTATTTGTTGATGTGTGAATCAAAGTGTGAATGAGCTTCAGAATGAAGGTGATGACAGTGATGAGTTCAGGGACTGATCAACAGTCTGTTCTACCTGCGGCTCGTCGTAAATCTCAGGGTCCAGGTGCATGCTCTGAGGATACAGGGCAATGATGTCGCCCTTCCTGATGGCCGCTGAGCGTTCGCGGTCCAGACGCAGGCTGAAGTCCTCCTGCGCCACCCGGATGTTCATGGAGCCAGACGACAGGCGGAGGCTCTCGCTGATGCAGCTCTCTGTGGAGGAGGATCAGGGCCAGTCAGCAACAATCTGCCATCAGTATGTGTACTGATTCAGCTCTGGTTCCTGTCTGGACCAGGACTAAAATATATCTGATGACTAAAACATCTCACAGATAAAGTTTAACTTTTTAACACATACGTAATATGTCATTTTTCTACTGATATGGGTCTAAACAATAACATGAGATGCCACTGATGTTAGCTCAGCTTCTCTAATAACTTCAGATCCACATTTTTTTATCAGGAGCTGGATTATCCTCCCAGTCTGCTGATTAAAACCAGGGAAACAGCAGTTGTTCCATTCTGCTGTTTGGAGGCAGCAACATTTGGTTGTGGTTGTTAAAGTTAGCTCAGCTTTCACTGGTAGTAGTTTGAGATCCAGACATTCAGGAGGTTTTACTGGGAGACAGATTGTTGCAGATGTTTTTACCCCTTCTCCAAACAAACAGACGCAGCAGCACTGTTACTTGAGCTAATGCTACTGTTAGCTCAGCTTGGTGCTATAATCATTTCAACCCACATGTAAAAAGGTGGCTTAAAACTGTGAAACAGTGATGCTGCTCACAGACACTGAAGCAGCTACAGGTCGTCAAAATGATTAGATTAAATAAAACATTTCAATTATAAATTCATAAAAAATACCAGAACTGTTTGAAATACATGATAATGAAAATACGCGACCCAACAACAGATCTAACAGGTTTGAGCCTAAAGTCAACAAACAGGAAACAGATCAGATGATTAGTAATGTCAATATATAAATAAATAGACTGGTGGTTTTGTTTCTGCTTGTTGAAATAATGAGTCCAAAGTGAGTTGATGGTGTGTTTTAAAGTAGAAATCTGGTGGTTGAACAGACTCAAATCAATGGCATGTTTGTCGTCTCAACACTTTCCAGTCACTTTACTTGTGATTCTGTTTGATTTATTTCATGGGTATTGATTTCCTGTAAAGCATATGTGTCCAACTCAAGGCCCGGGGGCCCAAATCTGGGCCGCCACCTCATTTTCTGTGGCCCCTCAAGAGCTTCACAGAATTGTGTGATTTATTGAGAGATGGAAAAGTGAATAAATGTTTGAACTTAACGACACGCAAAGACACGCTGGTCACGTTGTCTTTGTACGACTTTGTTAACTCTAAAATCTTTTCTCAATGGGCCACGAAGGTTGTTTAAAAACAGGAAAGTTTCAGTTTTTCCTTATTTTCTGTCATTACTTTCTTGTACTTTCTATTCTTTAATATTTAGCATAGCAACACAAAACCATAGATTCCAATCTTTGAAAAATCCATTAAATAAATCAAATGGTTAATAGTGGTTATCAGCATATTCTTGTATGAGTCTCTAGATATCTGTGATGATTTTACATGTTTTGCTGCAGCATTGTAATAAGTAGACACTAACAACAATATAACATTATTTCTGCATCAGCAGAAGCAGCAAGATTTTAAAATCTTAGCAAATTGTCACCAGCACTATTATGAGTGGAGAGACAATTATCTAATATAATAACATATATAATAATAATAATATGTAGATACATATATATTATCATATATATGATATATGAGTTTGACTCCCCTGCTGTAATGTATAATGCTGTAGTGTTTCACTAATATCTGTATAAATGTCGTCTCTTAGTGAACAGAGATAAATGATGATGTCACAGAAGAACAGGAAGCAACATACCCAGAACGTGGAGCTTCTCCAGCTGCTCTCTGGTGAACGTCACGTCTCGGTCACTGCTGAACTTGACCTCACTGAGTTCCAGGACATCATGGATCTCCTGACGCACCACTGCCATGGCCTTGGGGTCACTCACCAGGTAATACATCGCCCAGAAGGAGGCGGGGGCAGTGTTCCCCACAGACGCCCAGAGCATGGCAAAGTGATGAGCTGAGGAGGAGGAGAAGGAGGTAAAAGTAGAACAAGTCATTCTTCTGAGATATAAACTGTTCCCACACACAGTACAACAGAGCCCAGTAAAATAAAAGCCAGATGGATCATATAAACTTGAATCCATGTTCTCTCTCTACAACATGACAGTTACAGCATCTGTTTGCTATTAAACACAATCCAAGAGTCAATAAACTTCCAGAGACAAGTTAGTGTGTGGGAAAACACACTCAGGCTCGCTGGAGTTGCACAATATAACAAGTCATCATCAAAAAACCATGAGCAAAGATGACTTCATATTGTTTCTGACATTTACTGTGTGTAAATGTCTGTGAAATGAATGATATATTATTATTATTATGATATATTACTCATGGTGAACTTCTATAGTATCTGACATAATAAAACAGGTGAATGAGGGGGAATCTATTTGTTTTCTGTGAGTATTTTTGTGGGAAGTTATCAGTGTTAGGGGCCTTTGGTTTGCATGTTTCACATTTTATCATGAATGTGTCATGCGGTGAGAGACTCATCTGGTCTGGTCTGGTCTTTCTTTGACTTAAGAGCTGTAGGAGTTTCTGTCATTTGGTGTAACACAAGTATCATGTAACAACGACCAAAATCATTGGCTGAGTCCAAAATCGGCAACTACTAACCTTGTAAGTAGTAGGCAAAAAATGAGAATCCACTATCTAGAAGGTCTGAATACATTAGTCAGCTTTCAACTGGATAGTTTACTATATCAGGTCATAGTTTCTAATGTGCAAGCGAACCACACTACGTATCCCAGAAGTCACCGGGAGGGGCAATATGGTGGCTGCTGTAGTAGATCCAAATGTGCCTTCTACTGGCTAACTTCCTACACAGAAGCTACTACTGTGGTGTTGGAGTAGTAGGTTAGAAGGCAGTGATGCTAACTAGTAGCAGCTACTGGTTAGTAGGCAGTGATGCAAACTAGTAGTAGCTACTCATTGTAGACAGTCATGTGATCGCAGGTCGTGTGACCCATACCTGACTAGTCTCAACACCTCAAAGTCTTGGTCTTTTCTTAGTCTCTGTCTGGTTCTCACTTGGTCTCAGTCTTGACTACAACACTACAGAACAATTTATTCTTCCAACAATTTATTATTTCCAAATAATCAGCATCTACAAACAAAACAAACATCTTGTCCACTATATACTACCGTAGTTTTATCTTCTACCTCTTTAGTTTTATCTCCTATTCACTTTGTTTTATCTTTCACAAGCTTTAGTTTTATCTCCCACCCACGTTAATTTTGTCATCTACCCACTGTAGTTTTATCTTCTAACTGCTTTATTTCTTTCTTCAATCTGCTTTAATCTTCTCTTCTACCCGTTTCAGTTTTATCTTCTATCTGTTCTAGTTTTATCGTCTACCTGCTTTATCGACATCCGTGAGCGTGTCATACTGCTCGAACAGCTGAGATCTGGTCCTGATGAACTGTGAAGTGTTGGCCCAGTGCAGCATGCTCTGCGGCAGGAAGCAGCTGATGAGTTTCTCTCTGACGGCCTTGGTCCGTCCCAGCAGCCAGATGGGGAACTGAGCGATGAGCAGCGGGAACATGTTGTCAAAACAGGTGAAGTTCTCCCTCATAGCTTCCATCCCGCTGTGGCGCCTGGCGGCCGCCGGCCTCCCATACATGGTAAGGAACGTGGCCTCGAATATGACGGAGTTGCAGAAGTCGTACATAGCGGTGGTCTTCCAGCCACCCCCCTCGTCCCCTGGATAGTCCAGGTGGTCCTGGCGGAACACCAGCATCAGGTTGCCCATGTTGCTCTCGATCAGCGGCGTGAGGTTGTCGCCCTGCAGCAGCTGGAAGGAGCGAGCGATCTGCTCCTTGAACTGGTTGCTGACCAGCGGCGGGTAGCCGAACGTGACCGGTGCCACCCTAGAGGAGAACTCGTGGAAGTCCAGCTGGCGGCCATGTTTGATGATGTTTGGATACAGTAAGGGGTCCATGACAAAGGTCATATATTTACCTGCAAACACACAACAGCTGAGTCACTGCAGCACATGATGGGGGCCTTTAATCAGGAAAACAAGTTGCTGTTGGTTTCTGCTGCTGTTTGTTCATCAGTTTATTTGCAAATGTGCAGCACAACAAACAACGAAAGATTTCCCAAACTAAGTGAAATACAACATTTATCATGGACATTATTCAAGGGGCTGCATCTGCAAATAAATCCACTTTAAACTTGACTTTTATACTTTACTATGGTTCCTCAAGATACAGGCAGGGAACTTTAAACTTTCTCTGGCACTTCATATAGTCACAATATCTTGAAAAGTAAAAGGTGTGTCCCAAAACTTTTTTCACTCTGAGCTTCTTCTTCATTTGATTACTGGGACAATATTAATTGCAATGTTTTATAAGATCTTTTTGAAGTAAAAATGCAGGAATTCTGGAAAAAAAACGACTAACATCACAAAGCTCATATATGTGTGTTTATATTACACACCACAGAGTTTTATCACCAACCTGCGATCTGGACTGTAAATATGTCTCCATACTTCTTCTTATGTTCTTCAAGAAATTTATGAGCATCTTTTCCAAACTCCAGAGCTTTTCCAATGTATGGAATCCAGCCGTTTATCAGCGGTGGTTCACCATCTCTCCTGCACAAAAAGAGAAAAGAAAGTTCGGTTAGAAGATAAAATGACAAAACAAAGACCTGGCCCCTAAGAGTTGATTGTAGGTGTGGTCAGTAACTTTTCCTTGCCATTGTTCTCTCTTTCCTGATTTAAGAACCACTCATCCGATTGACTTCACACTGAATGCTGCTCTGCCTCCGGTCCTCAGTAACACACTCACCAGGTGTAAAATTAATCTGATGAACGCTGACTGAGATATGTGAAGGACAGACACACACACACCTTTATACATACATGATGCTGCTACAGCGCCACCTATTGACCAAATGACACCAAATGTGTCCTGATCACTCAGACATCACATCTACACAAGTTCACCCAACTTGGCTCCAATAGCTTTAAAATTTAAGCCCCACCCACAGCATTTAAGCCATTCAGGAGGGTCAGCTACAGTAAAACTGTTTGAAATATTATTTTTCCAGCTTGATCCAGAGATGTTCAGAACCTAATTTGGTGAAGATTGCTCAAAATTTGCAGGAGTAATGACAACAGCGGTCTGAGGATAGTGGACAGAGGACATGGGCAGCATATCTGTTAAATATATCTGACTGTAGAACAGGTGAACATGAAGCAGCACCTTGTTATGAAGAAAAGTGTAAATGTTCCACACACCCTCACACCCACATTTGTTTTCAATCTTCCAAGTGAAAATCAGCCAATCAGAAGAGCGTGTGAATATCCACCTGTGCTGCCCCAGAGCTCCAGTGAGTCACTGTAAAACCTACCTGAGTTGAATTTGTACTTTAAATCATACATAAATCAGGTTAGTGGATCAAAACTTCAAATAAAACCCAGAACGTGCAGACACGGATAAAGACAAAATGCTTTGATTAATCAAAATGTTAAGATTTTGCTGACTTACTTTTACTTTTTTTATCATATTAAGTTATTAATGGCTGCAGCTCTTTGTTTGCAGGCTCCTCCACCTCTGTGACAAGCTCATATTTCATTACATGGACTTTGACTTTCTGCGTTTTCATCTAATATTTATTCTGCTTCCTGAACTGGAACAGAGTGCAGATAGAGACTATAAAACAATGTTTCTTTCAAAGGTTAGATATGGAGTTCCACAAGGTCCTGTGCTCAGACCAATGCGTTTAACTCTTTATATACTTTTTTTAGGTAAAAGTTGTATGAAACACTCAATTTCCACTGTTATGTAGATGATACAAAACTGTATCTGTCAATTAAGCCAAACGAAGCCAACAACCTCACAAAACATTAAGCTAATCTTAAGAACATCCTGGATGACCTGTAACTTTCTGTTACTAAACTCTGTTATTGTGCTTGTGCCTCATGAGATACTCTGAGCTTCTATTTCTGAGCTTCTCTTTTTTCTTTCATCTGTAAAACTCATGACCCACTGATGAACCATGTTTAAATCAGAGTTCTGTTTTCTCTTCATTCTGAGACCAATAGTAGCAATAGTAGCAGTAGTACTAGTAGTATAGTAGTAGTATAGGAGTTGTATAGTAGTAGTATAGCAGTAATTCCAATAGTATAGTAGTAGTATAGTAGTAGTATAGTAGGAGTAGTAGAAGTAGTATAGTAGTAGTAGTAGTAGTAATAGTAGTATTGTAGTATAGTAGTAGTAGTATAGTAGGAGTAGTAGAAGTAGTATAGTAGTAGTAGTAGTAGTAATAGTAGTATTGTAGTATAGTAGTAGTAGTATAGTAGGAGTAGTAGAAGTAGTATAGTAGTATAGTAGTGTAGTAGTAGTATAGTAGTAGTAGTAATAGTAGTAGTAGTAGTAATAGTAGTAGTAGCAGTAATAGTAGTATAGTAGTAGTAGTAGTAATAGTAGTAGTTGTATAGTAGTAGGTGTAGTAGTAATAGTAGTAGTAGTAGTATAGTAGTAGTATAGTAGTAGTATAGTAGAAGTAGTATATTAGTAGTATAGTAGGAGAAGTAGAAGTAGTATAGAAGTATAGTAGTAGTATACTAGTAGTAGTAGTATAGTAGGAGAAGTAGAAGTAGTATAGAAGTATAGTAGTAGTATACTACTAGTAGTAGTAGTATAGTAGTAGTATAGTAGTAGTAGCAGTAGTAGTAGTAATAGTAGTATAGTAGTAGTAGTAGTATAGTAGTAGTAGTAGTAGTAATAGTAGTATAGTAGTAGTAGTAGTAATAGTAGCAGTAGTAGTATAGTAGTATAGTAGTAGTAGTAGCAGTAGTAGCAGTAGTAGAATAGTAGTAGTAGTAGAGTAGTAGTAGTAGTAGCAGTAGTAGTAGCAATAATAGTAGTATAGTAGTAGTATAGTAGTAATAGTAGTAATTATATAGTAGTAGTAGCAGTAGTAGTAGTAATGGTAGTATAGTAGGAGTAGTATAGTAGTAGAATAGTAGGAGTAGGAGAAGGAGAAGTAGTATAGTAGTAGTAGTATAGTAGTACTAGCAGTAGTAGTAGTAGTATAGTAGTACTAGCAGTAGTAGTAGTAATAATAGTAGTAGTAGTAGTAGTAGAGTAGTAGTATAGTAGTAGTATAGTAGTACTAGCAGTAGTAGTAGTAATAATAGTAGTAGTAGTAGAGTAGTAGTATAGTAGTAGTAGCAGTAGTAGTATAGTAGTAGTAGTAGTAGTAGTAGTAGAGTAGTAGTATAGTAGTAGTAGTATAGTAGTAGTATAGTAGTAGTATAGTAGTAGAAGAGTAGTAGTTGTAGTAGTAGTATAGTAGTAGTATAGCAGAAGAGTAGTAGTATAGTAGTAGAAGAGTAGTAGTTGTAGTAGCAGTAGTAATAATGGATCCTGTCTCCTCATCCTCCACATACACCATCAATCTACATATTTATGTTATTCTAGTTAATGTCATACTCAACTCTTCCTGTTTCCACCCTGTTCACTTCATCTATTACAGCCTGTCTGTCCTGTAGGATCCTCCTGTGTTTCAACTCTTTTTTTCCCATTTTTTAAGGGATATTTTTTCTTGTCTGGTGTGAGGGTCTAATAACAGGGGATGTTGAGTTACTGTAAAAAGACTGAGGAGAATCTGTGACTGTGACAGACTGGGCAGCATGAATATAAATACAACAAACCTGCATAAATGAATACACCTTCTTTTTTACTCACACACACACACACACACACACACACACACACACACACAAGCAGCAACATGTCTGCAGACTGGATGAAAACACATTCACAGTTCACACAGTTTAAAGGAACATGTCACTGTTTTATTTTACTGCCAGACGACAGAGGACAGAGGACAGAGGACAGTTGACAGAGGACACAGGACAGTTGACAGAGGACAGTGGACAGAGGACAGTGGACAGAGGACACAGGACAGTTGACAGAGGACAGAGGACAGTGGACAGTGGACAGAGGACAGAGGACACAGGACAGTTGACAGAGGACAGTGGACAGTGGACAGTGGACAGAGGACAGTGGACAGTGGACAGTGGACAGTGGACAGTGGACAGTGGACAGAGGACAGTGGACAGAGGACAGAGGACACAGGACAGTTGACAGAGGACAGAGGACAGTGGACAGTGGACAGAGGACACAGGACAGTTGACAGAGGACAGTGGACAGAGAACAGTGGACAGAGGACAGTGGACAGAGGACAGAGGACACAGGACAGTTGACAGAGGACAGTGGACAGTGGTCAGAGTGCAGTGGACAGAGGACAGTGGTTAGAGTGGACATATCTGTAGAACAGGTGAACATGAAGCAGCAGCTTGTTAAGAATAAAATGTAGCACAGCTTGATAAATAAAGGTAATTACAGCAGCAGCTGTAGGACACAGGACACAGGACAGTTGACAGAGGACAGAGGACAGTTGACAGAGGACACAGGACAGTTCACAGAGGACAGTGGACAGAGGACAGAGGACAGTGGACACAGGACAGTTGACAGAGGACAGAGGACAGTGGACAGTGGACAGTGGACAGTGGACAGTTGACAGAGAACAGTGGACAGTGGACAGAGGACACAGGACAGTTGACAGAGGACAGTGGACAGTGGTCAGAGTGCAGTGGACAGAGGACAGTGGTTAGAGTGGACATATCTGTAGAACAGGTGAACATGAAGCAGCAGCTTGTTAAGAATAAAATGTAGCACAGCTTGATAAATAAAGGTAATTACAGCAGCAGCTGTTGTGAGTGTGTGTGTGATGCTGTTGTTGACGTTTGCTGCTGGAAGCTCATCTGGAAGAGTTTAGTCAAGGCTCAATGAACTTTGTCTCGTTCTGTGTCTTAAAGGGTCAGCGACACATTCCTGAGGCGTCCTTAAATCAACTTGAGCATCAAGACTAATTTAAGGCCTCACCAATTTGTCAACGACCTTTAACCCTCATGTTCAACGACCTTTAACCCTCATGTTGTGTTCCTAGTCTTTTTCACCTAAGATTCCATGATTTTGTCCACAAAGAGGATTTCAGCAAACAAAACAAAGTATTAAGTATTATTATATTATATTATTTAATTTACATACAATTGTGTGTATTTTATTACATTTTTGTACACACTTGGTGTTCCAAGTATCAAAAATGGATGATCATTAGAAATGAATAGAAACACACACACACAACTTGGGTTAAAAACTGAAATCGGGCAACTACCACATCTGCTGGCAGTTCTCATAAACATTTACAACATATTACTCAGTCTGAGGATACACACATGCACCTCTTGGGTTTCCTGAAAACTTTTAACCACCATGGGAATCGTTGTCCAGTCTATCTCCCATGAGAACAGCACCTGACAACCACTGGCAGTTCAAATATCTATAACATGAAGTACATTGAAGTAGTCGATAAGCCAGGCAGTTGATCATTAAAGCAGGATTTATCTTAGAGGTTTAGTAACTTCATGAGCTGAAAAAAGTGATTTCACTACCAGCCCTGCACTGCTATCCTCATTTTTCTAGTACTAGGGTGTATACCTCGCCAAAAATCACTATGAGCCTTTATCCCCCTGATGATACAGATGGCCCAACTTTTGTATATAATAGTTTTTTTGAAGCCATGCTTGTAGATCATTGGATGGCAGCACCATGGCAGGTCGATATACCATGAGTGAGGCTCTTGATTATATATTTGATAACCCACACTGGTGAGGAGGAGAGAAGCCAGTGAGGATGGATTTGAGGAGGAAGTTTCAGACATTGAAGACAACACAGAATGCTATTCAGACCGAGAAACAACTGATGGTGATGAAATGATGAAGAGGATGGCCCTGCTGACTGCTGTCATATTCAAATCAAAGAGTAAGACTGTATCATGGTCTTTATCACCACCAAAATAAAAAAGGAAGGCTTTCAAACGAAAATGTCAAGAGGATGACCCCAGGGCCTACAAATTATGACGTGTCCCGGATTGATGTGATCATTGAAATCCTGCTTTGAACTGTTCCTGAATGAGTCTATTGAAACCATAGTGGTAAACAGGACTAATTTGGAGAGAGAATTGGTTTACAAAGACATCTGGAAGGAGGTAACCCAGACAGTCACTGTAGAGCATACACAGGTCTTTTGATTGTGAGTGGTGTGTACAGATCCAGACCTAAATCTACAAGCAGTTTTTGGAAAGCAGAGTCTGGTCAGGCAACCTTTCCGGGCCATTATGTCACTCCAGATGTTTCACACGTAACATGTGATTCACTTTGACAACCATGAGACAAAATCAGAAAGATGATGAGAAAGATCAGGCCGTCATCAACAAGACAAGTTGGCAGCGATCATTGGAAAAAGTGGATGGAGCGTTTGTCACTCATTTACAACACAAGGCCAAACATCCCAGTGGATGAGCATCTGGTCGCTTTTAGGAAAAGCTGCACTTTCAAACAGTATATGCCAGGGGTAGGCAACCCTGGTCCTAGAGAGACGCTAATTTTGTTCCAACCAAGCATTTACATACCTGATTCTACTAATGAAGGCTCTAATCAAGGGATCCAGTGGATGATTAGTAGAATTAGGTGTGTTAATGCTTGGTTGGAACAAAAACCTGCACCCACTGGACTCTCTAGGACCAGGGTTGCCAACATACACTCACCGGCCACTTTATTAGGTACACCATGCTAGTAATGGGTTGGACCCTCTTTTGCCTTCAGAACTGCCTCAAATTGAAAATATCAAATCGAAATTATGAACAATGCTGCTATGCATATGTAAACATGTTTTAGATGTGATTAGTTAAAATGAATCCGTCATGCAAAACATGAGGTACTATTTGTATGTACTCGTTATTGTTGGCCAATGGTGGCGTTTTTCAACATCTTAGATATGTCAGCTTACAATGCATTTCTGGTGTGAATTCAGCCAAATCCAAGATGGAAGCAGGGGAAGTTTTTCAAGAGGAGGCTGGAGGAGTTGGCTAGCACCCCACATACAACAACACCAACAACCTCACCCAATGCCAGCTTCTGCAGGAAGGTGATCAAGCTACAAGGCCAAGAAGCCAGATCACTTGCAGCAAAACAGACAGGTGGCAAAAGGCAAAGGTTCAGTCTGTGTGCAGCAACTGATAACAAGCATGACATGCCATAAATGCAATACAGATACAGATACAAAGCACATGCTGCAACCTGCACATATTATCCAACGTGCAAACACCATTTCAGTTTGAGTAAACCCACTACACCAAGTCTAATTTTGTTATCAGTTTTCAGTTCTTTTGTTATAAGGGGGAAAAAACATCTGATAGCTTGATGAATATTGTAATTTGAAATATTGTGAATATTGTTTTGGGATAATTTTCTTTGTAAAAAAAAATATTTCTATCACTTTTGACTGCGAACACAACAGGTTTTACTTTTTGTGACTGTATAAAAAACTTGAAATGGTTAGTAGAAAGTAGTAGTAGTAAAGCTAAATTCTGTGATAAACAGTAGACTATGTTTCATCTGTTTAATTTTTATACTCAAAATAGTCCAGAAATTGTGTTCTTTAGGATTCAAATTCAAGACGTATAAATTCAGATCAATGAAGCATTCAAGCCATGAATAACAAATAAAAGTTCAAAACTTGTAATGTTCACGGGAAGTTATGCTGATAAAAAATCTAACACAACAAGAGGTGATAATATATGTATTATTATAGTTTTTATGCTGAGTTTTAATGAAACAGTCAAATTTGACTTGACTTGAATATTATAACTATATTGTTCTTGTTAGCTTTTTATGCATTAAGACATGACTTGAAATATAGTGAAATTGTCAGATGTAGCTTGGGGATAATGTTCTTTGTTGTTAGGATTTGAGACTCCTGAACCCTGGCCGCCCTGCTGGACAGCAGCGGTACTACCTCTGTTCTGGACTGCCTTTTTACCCTGCCCATCCTCTGTGTGTCTCCTGATTGCTTGTAATTACATCCACCTGTGTCTCGTTTGCCCGTGTGTCTGTGTCTGTATTTAAGCCCTATCATTCTTCTGCTCTGCGTCTGATTATCTCCCTGTGTGCGTAGCGACTCTGACTGTGTTCGCAGCCAGTTCCTGTGAATTTTTGATTTGTCTCTTTCGTTTGTCTTGTTTTTTGGACTAGTTTCTTTCCTTCGTTTCGTTCCTTCGTCGAACTCTGTATGAGTGGGGTTTTTTTTATTCCTTTTGATATCCTGTCTTCACCCTGGAGAGCTATAAATAAATCTGCCCTACACACGGATCTGCATTTGGGTCTCAGTCTCTGTTCAAGGACCTAACATTTGTAAGCAAATAAAATCTTTCTGGTCAAAGTTCTGGTTCTGCTGCATCTCAACATCTGCTGGATTGAATGATCCAGACATTCCTGGTCCCCAGAGGATTTTTCATCTACCTATTTAGATATGTTATAGTATATTTTGATCTTGGCTCCGCCCTTATACTTAAATTTGCTCAATATTCATTTTCCTTTAGTCTCTGTCTGGGTATACATTCCTGGCTTTTTAATATAGCTTGAATTGAAAGGTTTATTGTTGGTTCAAAGTTGGTTCAGAATAAAAACAGTTTCCCTCAGGCAGGTCAGGGCAGCTGGCTGTTTTCTCATATCTCTTTATAAACACAGAGGAATGTGATAATCAGCCTGGTGATTCCTGTGATGAACTAATGGTTTTATTATCAGGGGACAACTCCTTACACGCTCTTTGCTCACAAACAAACTGCTGAATACAGCCGCATAGATATCAGAAGGAATTTGACTTCACATTAGTGGCGCTTAGATATTTACACAATACGATTTTTGACAAATAATGATCAGTGATGTGGGTATAATGTTACAACAGTAAAGTAAAACAGATGTTCTGCATCTTTAACAACTCAGCCAATCTGCTGAGTTCACAGCACGTTCACACAACTATAAAACAAGGAGAACACGTCTACTCTCATATCAACACTATCTAAAATATCAAGATACTGACACTGTTCCTGTAGCTCAGAGTAGGAGGAGCTCAACACAATAATAATTCACACTTGTGTGTGTGTATGTATGTATGTATGTGTCAACATATTTGAACATGGTTTACAGACTCATCAACATGCAGCTGTGAGCAGCAATAAAAACCTCATAGCTGCTTTTAGCTCTAAAATCCTTTGGGAATTAATGTGAGACCAAAAACTGAGGATTCCTAGTTCATTTTTTCTCATAATTCAGACAGTCAGGGGCTACTTTTAGCTCCAGGATGTTCCTGAGTTTGTGTGCTTGTTGGTTTAATCTGGCCTTTAAACTGAAGTGATGTTGTGTGAGGAGGCTCTGTAGCAGCTGGAAAACATAAAGACTGGAAATACCCCAAAAAATGAAAGTAACTCAAACAGAAACAAAGAGTCTGTTACACAATTGTTCCTTAATAAGGAACAAAGAGCCAGTTGTTGCTCTCACTGAAGTGTATCTGTTCTGTTCTAGATCTAGTTATCTGCACTTCTTAATGCTCTTTAAAATTATATCATGAACACAGAAGTAATTATCATTTTATCATTATCATTATTATTATTGTTCTACATGGCTTGAATTAAACTAACAGAAAGCAGAAAGCATTGTCCACTGATGTAGGTTCTTAATAACATTGATCTTAATTAAAAGGTCATCAACAAAGAGATGCTTTTTCCCAAAAAAGAAAAATGAATCAGATCCCAGAATAAGATGACCCATTCCCCAGGAATCCCATGAATTAGCTACAGGGGGGATTTGTACATTTTTTAAGCCTATAAGCCTTACAGTGGAGCAAAAGAGTATTTAGACAGCCACCAACTGTACACGTTCTCCTCCTTAAAAAGATGAGATAGGCCTGTAGTTTTTAATAATAGGTATGCCTCAACTATAGGAGACAAAATAAAAAAGAATCCAGAAAATTATCTGATTGTTTGTAGAATTTGTTTGTAAATTATGGTGGAAAAATGTATTTGGTCAGTAACAAAAGTTCATCTCAATACTTTGTTATTTACCCTTTGTTGGCAATAACAGAGGTCCAACATTTTCTCTAAGTCTTCACAAGATTTTCACAAACTGTTGCTGGTATTTTGGCTCATTCCTCCATGCAGATCTTTTTTCCTCTTTTAACCCCCTCCACAGATGTGGTTTAGATTTGGAGACTAGCTAGGCAACTCCGGGATCTAGAAATGCTTCTTACGAAGCCACTCCTTAGATGCCCAGGTGGCGTATTTGGGATCATTGATGGAAGAGGTTTTTACTCAAAGCCTCACTCTACATGGCCCCATTCATCTTTACAATGATCTTCTCCAAACACAACAAGTTCATTTTTTCTCACCGTTCGCCTCATGGGTGAGATTTTGCGTGGAGCCACAGATCGAGGGGGATTATCAGTGGTCTTGTATGTCTTCCATTGTCTAATAATTGCTCCCACAATTGATTTCTTCACACCAAGCTGCTACCTATTACAGATTTAGTCTTTCCAGCCTGGTGCAGGTCTACAGTTTTGTTTCTGGTCCTTTGACAGCTCTTTGGTCTTGGCCATAGTGGAGTTGGAGTGAGTGAGGTTGTGAACAGGTGTCTTTATACTGATAACGAGTTCAAACAGGTTCCATTAATAAAGGTAATGAGTGGAGGACAGAGGAGCCTCTTATAGAAGAAGCTACAGGTCTGTGAGAGACAGAAATCTGGTTTGTTTGTAGGTGACCAAAAATACTTATTTTACCGAGGAAGTTACCAATTAATTAATTAAAAATCAGACAATGTCATTTCCTGGATTCTTTCCCCCCATTCTGTTTCTGATAGTTGAACTGTACCTATGATGTATCATTCAAGTATGTGTTCCTAAATCCCCAAACACCATTTAATATCAAATTATTAGACATTATTTGTATAATTATTAGAGCAAAGGAATGCAGTTTAGGCTATTATGTTAACACAACAACAATAATAATAAATTCTGCACATCATGCATGTTGGACTTTTAATTGTGATTTCTTCAATATATTTGTGAGCCTGAGATTCTAAATGTCTGTGCAATGCATTTTTTTTTACACAAACCACATACATAGATAGGTCCTTACCTTCATTTATCCTCATATTTGTGGTTATTAGCACTAGTGTCAAAACATTGAATGACAGTGAGTTATTTAAACTCTACAGTTTGTTTCCTGCAGGAATCATGTTTGTGGTAGATGTGATGTTTCTTATAAACCAGACACAGAAACTGATGTGACTTAGTTATTCTACCCAAATAAACAAATACATGAAGCTAAGATCACCAAGAGGATGAACACAGTCAATGAATAAATAAATAGCATGTGATGAAGTGCAAGTGGACCTGATTTTTCACACCTTTTAAAGTTTGGCTTAATATTTATTTAACTGGGATGTTTTTATATGTAAACTATAGGCGTGTGACGAGACGCTCAGCTGACGAGACGAGACGAGACCCCAGATTGGGTTCACGAGATCGGGACGAGACGAGATTTTAAGAAAACTAAATTACAAATTATATGAATGCCTGGACAACAGACTCTTATTTAACTGAGTTGTAGTGATGGGAATTGTCGTTCACTTTGAAGAAGTAGTTCAGTTCAGATCGTTCAGTAAAAAGATCCGTTCATTTCGTTCAGCGCGCACGGGGGGGTGCAGAGAGCGTGTGTGTATATGTATGCGTATATGTATATAATATAATAAACAAAAATTATTTCTGATTCATTGGTTATTTTAATAAGGGTAATACTTATAACAATATTTTTTATTATTATTAATAATATCAGTATTATTGTTTTTAACTAATTTTAACTAGCTTTTAATGTAAAGTGACTGAGTTGTTATTGTTTTTAACCAACCTTTACTGTAAAATGTCTGAGTTTTAAAAAGCTATATAATAAAAAAAAAAAAAAAAAAAAAAAAAAAAAAAAAAAAAAAAAAAAAAACGACACATACACCGACAGTACAAGAACGAACCGTACACTGAACGGCTTCCCTTTAAAGTCATTCAGTGGATTCGTTCAGAACTATTTCACGGGAAGCCGTTCACTAAATGGCTCAGACCTACGGGCAAGTGGTTCAGTGAACGGTTCGCACCCACTAACAGGGAAGCGGATCAGTGAACGGCTCGGCGGAGCACCACGCATGCGCCGCGCCGTACGCCGCGCTGTACGGCATTGTTTGCATACAGTCTCTGCATATTGTCCGTGTCTTACCATTTATCATTTCTGCTGGGAACCCAAAATGCTGCCAAACAAACGATTTAAAAGTGGCGGGGACGTCGTCAATAGTAATACCCGTGTTTTCCGTCATTCTGGCTGCTGGGTGGATAAATCTCGCGAGACAGAATTTTAACGCGACGAGCAATCTCGTCAAATCACATCTCGCGAGATCTCGTCACACGAGATCTCGTCACACCCCTAATAGTTACAGTTACTTAGTTATACTATAGTTGTTAGTATATAGTTACAGTTACTTAGTTATACTATAGTTGTTAGTATATAGTTACAGTTACTTAGTTATACTATAGTTGTTAGTATATAGTTATAGTTACTAGTTATACTATAGTAGTTAGTATATAGTTATAGTTACTGGTTATAGTATAGTAGTTAGTAGATAGTTATAGTTACTAGTTATACTATAGTAGTTAGTATATAGTTATAGTTACTGGTTATAGTATAGTAGTTAGTAGATAGTTATAGTTACTAGTTATAGTATAGTATAGTAGTTAGTATATAGTTACAGTTACTTAGTTATACTATAGTAGTTAGTATATAGTTATAGTTACTGGTTATAGTATAGTAGTTAGTAGATAGCTATAGTTACTAGTTATACTATAGTAGTTAGTATATAGTTATAGTTACTGGTTATAGTATAGTAGTTAGTAGATAGCTATAGTTACTAGTTATAGTATAGTAGTTAGTATATAGTTACAGTTACTTAGTTATACTATAGTAGTTAGTATATAGTTATAGTAACTTAGTTATACTATAGTAGTTAGTATATAGTTATAGTTACTGGTTATAGTATAGTAGTTAGTAGATAGTTATAGTTACTTAGTTATAGTGTACATAATATCATAAATAATTGTAAACAATGTTGTGGCTTCTATAAATAATTTACCATTGGTTACCATTAATGTCAGTAGTTTGCATCAAACCTATTTAATGTGCTATAGACAAATTAACAATCTCTACATAATTTAGCATCAGATTGAAAGCAAAAACACAAAAAAGATATTTTGAAAAAAATATATATATATATTATATTTTGTAAATATATTCAGGCATCAAATGAATAACTACATCAAGCTATTAATAATAATATGTACTTTTAATGCAGTACTTCAACTAGGTCGACTGACTGACTTAAAGCCGTCACCAAGGGAACTAGAAAACAATCATTAAACAAACAAACAAACATCTTGAACTGAGAGAATCATGTAACTTTGAAAGTCAATAAACTAGATTATAAGTTTAATTCTCTCTCTCACTCGCTCGCTCCCTCGCTCGCTCTCTTTCTCTCTCTCTCACTCTCTCTCTCTCTCACACACACACACTCACAAACACTAACCAGTTAACTGACCTCTTCCTGACGCGGATCACACACACCAACAGGAAGAAAAAGGCGAACAGCAGCAGTAGCGCGGACATCTTTCTGTTACTGGGCCCGAAGGAGCGTCCGACACACACACATACACACACACATATATACGCACACACACACTCACACACACACACACACACATACACTCACTCACACGCTGCCCGTCTGTAACGCTACAGTCTACAACGCTCACATATGCTGCTTCCTGTCAACGCCTTCAAAATAAAATCACGAATCTCGTCCTGCGGTGACGATTTCTCATCACAGGCATAAGTACTGTGATGATCTCTAATTGCAGTATACAAGGATGTACAAATACTCAAATACAAGTCCTGCATGAAAATCAAATTTACTGCACTAGATTTATTTATCAGGAAGTTACTTTTCTCCAAATATAAGAGCCAAACAAAAATAAACAATTCTTCTCCTGCTTCCCTTTCAGCCATGTTCGATGTGTATTGCGACTATAGTGATGTGTGATGTGAACTGATGAATAGACATGCCCCAAATAAATAAATAAATAAATAAATAAATAAATACATGAGATGGTGTAGTAAAAGGATTGCACTAAATATGCTGTTGTGAACCTGTAGGACAGTTTAATGAGAGAAAAGGCACACGTGAATTGACTTATTGCAGCCGTGCTCTGATTGGTTGCAGCCAGACAGGTAGACTTGAGAAAGGTGAGTTAAAGAGTGGGATCTTAGTTAAACACACACTAGTGTTGTTTTTCACCTCTGATAAAGCCCTTAGTTTATTACAGTAAATGAGTAATATGAGTTGATGTTGTTAAAGTATTGCAATAAAAGTACACATACTTCAAATATTATTTATTTATTCATTTTCCTAATCGGAAAAACAAAACAAGCTCTATCTTCTCCAGACTCAAAATTGGTCCTCGATTTAGAGACTTTTATTGTGAAGGTAGAACACTTTGTTTCCGGTGTCATCATTGATCAGCTGCAGTCTGACTCGTGTTATCCCGCACGAACATGCAGCGAGAGTGACGTCATAAAATATGATCAATGAACTGCAACAATGAGCAGCTTATTTTAATCAATACGGGACTATATGTTTATTTAGGTATTTGTCTTTAATTCCGTTGTTTCCTGCGTTTTTAAGTTTTTTTTTCTAGTAGTATTTTTTGATAACTACCTAATTATCTCTTTATTCCTCCGTCATTTACCTTCTTTATCCGGACAGTTGTTTTTGTTTTGTTGTTGTTAAAAATACAACAGAAATAAACCTGAGCAGATCAAACGCGCTGCTTCCTACATTTCCCATCATGCTCCTGGATGGTGTGGCGATATTTAATGAGGTATGGGGAGATGTGAGGAGGTTGGAAGAGGTTTAGAAATGTTTGGGAAGGTTTAAGGAAGTTAGTGGAGGTGTGGGGAGGTTAGAGGAGGTTTAGAGATGTCAGAGGAGGTGTGAGCCTAATCCAAGCTTTGAACATGTCTTAGTTCTTCAGAGAGTTTGAATCATGGACCAGGTTTTATAAACCTTCTGGGTCTGATCTGGAGTTAAAAAATGAGTCGATTTTTCTGGTCTCATTCAAGGTGATTAAAGTTTTTGTGAAATGACTGACTACATCAGGCTATAGGATGACGTGGGGAACCAAAGTGAGAAATGAGATGTGGGAACTTCAGTGTTGCGACAGATCTTTGAAAAACTTCAAAGTGGCTGATTGTGAAACAGCTGTCACTGTTTTTAAGTGAATCATGATGAACACAGGTATTGTTAAACCATGAGGCATGGCCCCTCTAGGGTCATGGAGGTAATGCACAATGATCCATACACATTAACCCACATAGAGAGGTTCTTCTCCCTAGAGACTTAGTTTAGAAAGTTTTTAATATTTAGTGAATGACTGCTTATGATAAAGGCTTATTCTTTTAAATAACAATGTACTGCATTTTAAGAGGCTCTTCTGTATTAATGACACAGATCAGAATGATCACAAGGACAGTGAGAAAAGATGGGGGGGGGGGGGTGAATGCTTGTCCTAATGCTTGTCCTTTTTGTATGAAATGGTTTAAGAAGTCTTCACATGTGACAGATGCTACAAGGCTGGTGTTGGGTGGAGAAGAAATGATGGAGTTGATCATTTCGAAAAGGACATTAGGATTATGGCAGTTTTCTGATTCAATTCAATTCACTTTATTTGTATAGCCCAATTTTACAACACAGTTGTCTCAAAGTGCTTAACAAAATCCAGTCCAATGTGACCGCCAAGGAAAAACTCCAAAACCCAGAAGGGTGGGTCCAACCAGTTAGGTGAAGGAGTAGTAGTAGGTTCATCAGGGGCCTCGATGAGTCGCATCAGGAGTCGTCATCGTTGGGCCTCATGCAGTTGAACTGAAACAGTAGCCACTCCCCCGAAGGGGAGTGGGGAGAAGGACTCTGGGCGAACAGTGATGTAAAGACCAAGTATAAACTAGATACTGTTTATTAATGACAGTGGTACATGGTACCAGAAAGAGATGATAGAGCTCAGTGACTGTACTTCCCCCAGCATTCTCACTCCTAGGGCAGCTTAGACTGAACTGTGGGTTTAAGTCTACCTTTAGCTACCCTGACCATAGGAATGAAGGGCTTGGCGTATGGGGCTGATGTGCTCTCTTCTATTAGTTCCTGTTAGTAAACGAGCCGCTGCGTTTTGAACCAGTTGAAAACTTTTTAGGGAACTTTTAGGACACGCTACTAATAAGGAGTTACAGTAATCTAATCTAGATGTAACAAACGCATGGATTAGTTTTTCAGAGTCATTGTTCGACAGGATATTTCTAATTGTGGCTATGTTACACAGGTGAAAGAAGGCTGTTCTACAGGCTTGATTGATATGAGCTTTAAATGATGAGTCTAGCTCTAATGAAACTCCTAGGTTTTTAACTGTGGTGCTAGAGGCTATCTTCACATTATCTAGAGTTACTAGTTGCTCAGATAGGGACTCTCTAACACTTTTAGGACCTAATATAATAACTTCTGTTTTATCAGGGTTGAGTAACAGATAATTAACAGAGATCCAGGTCTTTATGTCTCTATCACAGGCGCTAAGTTTATGTACTAGCCTGATCTGATCGGGTTTAATTGATAAGTATAGCTGCGTGTCATCTGTGTAGCAGTGGAAATTAATGACATTTTTCCTAATAATATTACCCAAGGGCAGCATATATAGAGTAAAAAAATGGGCCCAAGGACTGACCCTTGTGGGACACCATAAGTGACTTTTGAGTATGATGATGATTGCTGGTTAACGCTAACAAACTGGAACCTATTAGATGAATAGGATTTAAACCAGGAGAGGGCGGATCCTCTAATTCCTATGTCCTGTTCCAATCTCTGCAGTAAGATGCTATGGTCGATTGTGTCAAACGCAGCACTTAGATCCAGCAGGACCAGAACCGAGCCCAGTCCATCATCAGCAGCTAACAACAAGTCATTAGTGACCTTGACTAGTGCTGTTTCAGTGCTGTGATGGGCCTGAAAACCGGACTGAAAATCTTCAAATGAACTATTGTCCTGTAAGTGCTGACACAGCTGTTTAACTACCACTCTTTCAAGAACTTTTGAAAGGAAGGGTAGATTTGAAATTGGCCTGTAGTTTACTAAAATATCTGGCTCAAGAGTGTTTTTCTCTATGAGCGGTTTAATAACTGCATGTTTAAAAGCCTGCGGAACATATCCAGTTATTAGGGACATATTAATTATACCTAAGATATTATCAATAATTAAGGGCAGTGCCTATTTAAGGAGTTTAGTTGGAATTGGAGCTAAAATACACGTAGTTGACTTAGACAACATAATGATGGAGGAGGAGTTATTGGCTCTGGTGGTTTTAACTGTTTTCTGGTAGTTATGTAGATGGGTCCGAAGTATGTTAAAAGAGATCTGCAGTCTGTCTTTTTTCCATTTTCTATCTGCTTTCTTGTTTGAGAGTCCGGGTGTAGTCGTTGAGCCAGGGTTGAGTTTTATTTTGGGGTTTTCTGAGTTTGAGTGGGTCATTGGAGTCCAGGATGGAACCAGTACAGATTGAGTTAAAGTTGTGGATCAGTTGACCGCTGTTCATGGGTAATAGAAAAGCCTCAGTAAACTGTCTGGCTGTGGAGGAGGATGTGGTGCAGGAGTAAGAAACTGAAGGCTGAGGTTTAGGGTGCAGCTGATGTATGGTGGAGAAGTGAATGCAGCAGTGACCTGAGATCAGCAACTCTCCAACAGTCAGTGATGAAGTGGTAATGCCATGTGTAAAGATGAGATCCAGAGTGTGTGTCCATGGTGCGTAGAAACTCTGTGGCTTTAGTATCTGATATAATGTCCACATGAAAATTAAAATCACCAATGACTAAAATTTAATTATGTGATAAAAACAAACATCACTTTGAAACTGTAAAAAGTGTTGAGGGTTTTGAGGGTTAAGAGAATCTCATCATTTATGCATATTTGACTTTAATGTCATTTAGCAGCAGCTAAATGACTATAACACATGACTGTAACACTGACTGAACACTTGTCCATCTTCTGGTTTCAAAGCAACACAGAGAGTCTGACTGATTTCATTCTTTATTTCATGCTCGTGTCAGTAACAGAATTCACCTCCACAGTCTGGAATCATCAGGTAAACACCAACAAGTGACAAGAAAAACAGTCACGACATCTTATTTTCACTGATAATGACTTTTCAGCAGGTTTTACTGAAGAACTCAATTAAAAAAAAAAGGAAAATAATAATTTTGACTTTGTATTTTATGAATATGAATAATTCCACAGAAAATTCTCCTGAGTAGATGAAAGAAAATGCAGATAAATAACAGTTCATGGGTGAGTCATAGTAAACATGTTTTAACACCTTTAAAAAGATCATAGAACAAATCTGGAAAAACAAACAAATACTGTATTGGCCCAAATATGTAGTTTTATTTTGAAAATTAAAAACAAATAATTCAGTTCAGAATTCAGTTTTATCTACTTAACATTTTATTTCAAAATAAAACTTTACTAGAGGTTTTGTTTTGATTGATTTCCTTCATTTTTATTTAAATATGACCATAAATAAAATGCATTACATGCTCCAGGTTTTCTATCCATGTAGCTTCAGAGAAAGACATTTTGTTATTAGCGTTTTATATTGAGGTCGGTGCCGTTTGGACTCTGAACATCTGGTGTCATTGACAGGAGGCTACTCAGAATCTGAGTGGACAGTGGTGGAGGTGGAGCTATGAGCACAAACATGAGCACACAAACTGACAGAATGAGAACAGCATCACAGATCTATACATGATTAAAGGTCATTCAGAGGAAACACTGTAGTACTTTCAAAATAAAAGACAAAGTTGGTCAACAGACCGTGGGGTTGGGGGCACAGGGCTTATTTCTGTTATTGATCTGATGTCATGAAACACCTTGATGAGTCTGAACAATGAAGGTTTAAAAAAAAAAAAAAACGACTGTCAGAGAAATGTTCACTCAGCTCTTTTTGTGATCTTGTTAGGTTCCATCAAACATCTGAAACCTTTTCTAAAATGCAGGTTTCTACTTGACACTCAACCACAGATCAGATTGTGCAAAAATATTCACAAAACTGATTCCTGGTCTGGATGTTTGCGTCACCAGAAGAGAACAAAGTCAAATAATAAATGTGTGGACGTGAAGCAGGTGCTCAGCGTCTGTTCCACAGGAAGTTTCAAAGTAAAAGTTCATAGAAAGGCAGTCTTATGTAAACAGGACGAGCAGCTCCACAGATGGATCAGAAACGCTGCTCTCATTGATCCCAGCAGGAAGGAAGTAATCAGTTTGATTTTCAGGAGAAGAGTCACTGAACAGGGGAATCAAACCTGTGAGCTGCTAGTGACGACTCCACAAACTAAACCGTTGATAGACACGAACACATTAATGCAGGAATGTTACAGCGAGACAGGATTATTGTTAGTCTGATCAATGCCTCAAATGATGACAAATACCAAGATAAACTCAAATATTTCTCCCAAAAACATCAAAGAGATTCAGATTAGGAGGACTATAGACAGAAAAGCAATAATCTTCACCTCTGAAAGTCCAATAGAGCAGCAACAACTGATCGATAAAGTTGCTATCACATTAATCACTTCTGATAATAGATTAATGGATTAGAGTCATTTTTTTAAGAAGAAAATGTCAAAGTTTGCTATAATAGTAATATTTTGGGTTGTGGACTGTTGATCTGAACAACAACAAACAATCAGAATAGTCATTAGTTGCAGCTTTAGTTTTTTTATATGGAAAACCAATTGATATTGACAGGCATCGTGTACCTCTCATGCCATAACAATTAGTTGCAGCTCTAGTTTTAATAATCAAACAATAATAATCTGAATGACTAAAGTAATCATCATATTCACACCTCCGAATCTATAACTAAACCTCTGTCACCTCTGGCCACATGAAGTGGCTTCTGATTGGCTGACAGCACAGTGTTAAAAATAGAAAAGAAAAACTGTTCTTCGGTTTTACTTTTTCTTTTCATTGATTAATCAGACAACATTCTCGCAGGATAATGTGTGATCATGATGCACCTGATTAGTTCACTTTAGCATTTGTCATTATTTGCACATTTTTAAGACTAAATGACTGTGGGAAGTCATCTGTGGAGCAGAGAAAATAAAGGCACAGCTGACTGAACTCAGACTGTTTCACAACACGTCGCTCAGTCGTCTGTTGGTCAAATAAATAAGAAAAAAGTCAGAAGAGGAGAGTTCCGTCCTCTCTATTCTAACTCACTGCCGCTCTGTTAAGACATTTGGTTTGTAGCAGATGGACCCGTTTCTCCAGGCTGAAACGGAAACGATCCTGTGGTATTTATTTTGAGGATCATCTCCTTTCCTCTGTAACAGCGGTGCATTTTCCTTAAAGTGACAACATCACTTCTGTCTCACGGCGGTGAGATTTGGCAGCTGGAAGGTTCTGGTTCTGATGGGTCAGCGGGAGGATTTAACGGGTGGGGGGAGAGGGAAGGTGGGTCACCAGTAGAAGGAGCGCGACAGGAAGTTGGCGGCAGCACCCACCCAGCTGGTCCCGTCCTGGCCGGATCCCACCCGGGTCACCACCTTGTCGGGCTCCTGAGACGGACTCTCGTCCTCTGGCAGGTAGTCCGGCAGGTCCACGTTCTGCTCCACATCCGCCGAGCTGCTCTCTGCCAACGGGATCAGAACCTGGAGACAAGGACAGTCAAACATTTCTCAGGTAAACCCATTTTATTCATGAATAAAGAGCAGTGAACAGTGAGTCTCCAATTGCCATGAACAAAGTGGAAAGTGGAGTCCCTGACTCTGCTGCCACCTGCTGGTCTGCAGGATTATTTCAGCTGTTCAATAAATTCACCAGTGACTACTTGATTAAAATAAAAAATAAAAAAACTGCACCTACACAGGCCCTGCAGGACCAGGATTACCCACCCCTGTTCTAAAACTTCATCCACATTTTAAGAAGAGAGTTATGTTAAGTTACTAAAAACTGTATAACATTATTATAATTTCCTTTTCAATCTTATTTTATTCAGTTCTTACTAGTTTTTAATCAGCTTAAGTCATGATCATAACAATCAAATATTCATTTTCTCAATTCTAACCCTTAAAATGTCAGTTTGTTGACATAGTTCCTCTGTTTATTTGAATGAATTATTTTCCATAAAATAAATGGGGGGTGATCATCAGACCCACCAACTTCAGTCCTCAACGTAATCACCACATACTCATTTAGTATCAGAATGATTAAAGCATGCTGTTTATTGTGCTGAGGTGATGTCGGAACAGGAACTGACCTCGTCTCCACTCTCTCCTTTCACCACCTGCTGAGCCGTCATCACCTCCGTGGATGCGATGGCAGATGCCAGAGCCTTCAGGGGAAAACACATCCAGCTGTTTACAGAGGATTTTCACTTTTTAATCACTTCTTTAACATTTTTCTATATTGTTTAACATTGAATATCTGTGTTTTAGACTTCACTGGGGGGTTGCTGTGGCTCAGAGTAGCTGCTCCATTATAGAAAAAATCATTATCACAATTATTATAGTCAATATTGAAATCAGGATTTCAAATCAGGATTATTCAAACAACCATTTTTTAAATTACACATTTTTACACATACGCATTTTTTGAGTGACTGTGCTTTTTGTGGCTATGTGGCATTTTTTGCCACATATCCACATTGTTTCAACTCAATTATATGATTTTGGAGATTGACACGCCAATACTTTCACTTTTAACTAGTCAAAGATATGAGCATCTCAGTCATGCGAGACCTGAAGGCTACAGACCTGCTGGTAATGTAAAGTGCTTTGATTGGTTGAAATGACTGGGAAGGTGCTATACAGATGCAGAACATTTGACTTTTACCATTACTGCTTCCTGAGAAGCCGGGCTGCAGCACTTTACTATTCATGGAGGCTTTTTTTATCTTTCTACTGTTGATTTCACTTCAAATCCTACAAATAAGTGAATGAGAAGAAATGATTGTATTTTACTGGCACAGAAAGAATTAAGAGTGGACCCACCTCAGCCTTCAGGTCAGAGCGGATCCGGACGATGCATCTCTTCACAGCCATCTGGAAGGTGAAGCTGATCACTCCTCTGATCTTCAGCAGCGCCTCTTCACACAGGCTCCTCCGACTCTGACCAGGGAGAAACATCACATGGTGTACAGCAGCTTTCTATTCTGTCACCGACATGTGTTAGTCTCTTGACAGCTGATGATGATGAACGATTTTGGAAAATAATCTAATTGCAATTTTTTTTAATTTATTTTTTTCCTCCACCTCTATCTGTTTCTTCCTCAACAAAACATAACGAATGATTTAAAATATAACACCATACGGCTGTCAGATATAGCACCATACGGCTGTCACATATAGCACCATACGGCTGTCACATATAGCACCACACGGCTGTCACATATAGCACCACACGGCTGTCACATATAGCACCATACGGCTGTCACATATAGCACCATACGGCTGTCACATATAGCACCACACGGCTGTCACATATAGCACCACACGGCTGTCACATATAGCACCATACGGCTGTCACATATAGCACCATACGGCTGTCACATATAGCACCACACGGCTGTCACATATAGCACCATACGGCTGTCACATATAGCACCATACGGCTGTCACATATAGCACCACACGGCTGTCACATATAGCACCATACGGCTGTCATATATAGCACCACACGGCTGTCATATATAACACCACACGGCTGTCATATATAACACCATACGGCTGTCATATATAACACCACACGGCTGTCACATATAGCACCATACGGCTGTCATATATAACACCACACGGCTGTCATATATAGCACCACACGGCTGTCATATATAGCACCACACGCTTAGAAAATCATGTTTTATCACATTGCGATATTATTGCTAATGCAATAAATGGTTCCGCTGTATTTCCCGCTCACCGAGTCGTCCAGCCCGTCGATGTGGAGGACGACGGTCTTTGCCCTCTTGTTGCTGGAGCCCAGGAAGAACTGGGCTTTCCGCCGACTGCTGACCATCTCCTCAGCACTCGGCTCCGATTCCGCACTCCCAGACGCCTGCAGGAGCTCGTAGATCTCTGATGCCAGGAGCTTGGTCTCTCCTGGAGTGGTCGACCTGAGCAACATGAGACAAGAGAGACACTTCTTTTTAGTGCTTCATCGTTGGCGAGAAGCTTTGTAACTGTGCTTCATTTGCAAGCAGCACGCAGCCTCCAACATGGCTGCTGGGTGTTTAGTGAAGCTTTAGAATATTCAGGAAACATCAGAGACTCACTTCTGCATGACGTTCTGGAGGCTCAGCATCATCCCCAACTCTCCCTTCAGCTTCTCCCGGTTGGATCGACATTCTGCCAGGTAACGAACTGCCTGGAGACAACAGCCAATCACAGTCAGAGGGACGACACCAGGACAACACACTGTCCTGAAACCACACTCATAACATGTTCTGATAGAAGTCATGAGGCCAGCTGAGGTCATGCAATAAGGGTAAAATAAAGTCTAGTTTCTACTTCTGCTACGTAGCGACATCGTAGGAGGACTTCACCTCCAAGAAAACCTGACTACACGTCTACGTGAACCTCCAGGGCTGTGATTGGTCAGTTCAGCTCCTCTAGGGCTGTGATTGGACAGTTCAGTCGTGGCGGTCTACATTTGCCACTACAAACGGCTTCTCTGACGCTTCCACTTCAACATTTGCAATAAAATAATTTTCTCTTTAATATCAATGACCTACAAACACACACGCTGCATCCTGGTTGTCTGAAGGAGGATTAGGACCAGGAAATGCGTTAATGGTGTAGCTACGTAGCATTAAGTAGAAACTAGGCTTAAAGGGGGTGTGACATCATGATTGACAGCTGCCCTCAAACCTTCACCAGACACATTGGACAGGCCAAGAGGTTGTATGGTTCTTCATAGACAATGAAGAAATAGGCAACAGTTCCAAATCTCTGGGAACTTTTAAAGTTGGAAACTTTACCAAGAATTAACAGAAGTTGGAGTTGGATTTCACTTGGTTTCCAGGTGTGATTCAGCTGTAGCAGCAAATATAAAGTGGAGTCACACAGGTGCAGCAGCTCACCAGCAGGGCAGAGTAGACCACCTGAGGGTTGGGGTGGTCCAGGAACAGGATGAGTCCGGGCAGGCAGCCCTGGTCCTGGACGATGGCTCTGCGGTTCAAGGGGTCTGCAGCCAGGTCCCTCAGCTGGTTGACCACGGCCAGGGCGTCCGGCTCCGCACTCATGGCTGCCCTTCACTCACCCATGCACAACTCAACTGACAAAACAACCAAACAGTATAGCTTCAAATGCCACATTTTGTCAAATAATAAATAAAAATTGTTGAAAAATATAAAGATCTTCACTACACTGTGCCAAGAACATGCACATTATTCCTGACTTTTTGTACTATTTGCACTATTCATTCTGCTCATTCCTTGTACATTACTTCTAAATATCTGTACATTATCTGCCGACTTATAGTTTATATTTATATTCTATGTTACTTGTTTTTTTTTATTCTATTTTATCTTAACTTAAATACCTTATTACAATGTTATTCCTATTGATACAGCATGTGGACGGCAAGTAAGAATTTCATTGTACAGAGAAACTTTATTCTACACTGTGGACATGACAATAAACACTTTGAATCTTGATCTACAATGTTAAAACTTCAAACAATCACATTTAACATGCATTTTTCTTAAAATTAATCATTTTAAATTGCTTTATTTCTGTCCAGTCTCCTCTAATTCAACAATTCTGACATACTTTACTTCCATATGAATATAGACTAGGGTTGCAAAATTCTAGGAATTTTCAAAGTTTGAACCTTTTCATAGGAATTAATGTGAATATATGGGAATAAACTGGAATAAATCCAAAATTTACACAATTGAAGGTTGGTTTTTAACAGGGAACTTCAATATAGTTGGGGAAAATATATTGTATATATTGGTATTAATGTTTAACTTGCAAATATTAAAGAAAATGTATTGCTATAGTCACCAGCTAGCTGGTAAGTTAGATGTGATATGTGGAAAAATTCTAAAGTTCCCGACTGAAAATTTCCATGGAAAGTTTCTCAAAATTTTCCATCCCTTTGCAATCCTAATATAGACACATACATCACACACACATGACATAAAATACTTCAATATTCTTAATTTAACTCAATATTCTTAAATTAAATTGTCTTTTTCGTTGATTTTTAAATGTGTTATGCAGTGAGTAAAAGGTGATAATATAAAACAGTATTAATTTACGCAAGAGTGACTAAAATTGGCCCCACATTGATAAACTATAATAATGTATAGACACACAGCGTCACAGGAAGCAGAATAGACATTCTACATCAGTCCAGTGTTGATTGGTGGATCAGACATTAGCCGAATTAACATTCCTGCATATTTACAGGTATTAAGTCATGTCTGTCATGAGTACAGTTGTGCAATAATACTCAGATATTTTACTGCAGTAAAAGTACAGAAGTGTTTTCAGCGAAACATATTTAAAATATTTCTGTATATAATGTGGAAATAATGTGTATTTTATTTCTTCTTCTGCCTCTAGATATTTTCTATATTTTTTATAAAACTTTTATCTTCTGTCATTGCTTTTCTGCATCTGAACTGTGGTAACGCACATTTTTTGTTAAAGTCACTAAATACATGTGAGAGTATTTAAAAGTTTGGTTGTCATAATATTTGGAACCTTCCACACAAATTGCAAATATAATAAAAGTAAAGCAATTTAACATAATATATAATAAAATATTAGATATTATTATTATTATTATTATAGAAGTTATATTAATAATTATTATAATAATAGAATGTAATTAAACCTGTTAAAAGTAGCATCACATTGAAATACTCTAGAACCTTGAATACTTGAGTAAATGTACTTAGTTTCTTTCTACTTGTGGCTTTGTCTCTGACAGCAGAATTTAATTAAATTGCATTAAATCTTACAAAGTCAAATTATTGTTGTAGCGGCTCCATCCGGAGGAGTCTGACCCGAACAGGACTCACCTCTGACGGCTGCTGTTAGCGGTTAGCTGCCCGGTTAGCTGCCCGGTTAGCTTCTCCTCCGTCAGCCCGACATAAACCGAACCTGCCCGGTAACGTTTTTCTGGAGCGGCAACTAAAGGTAGAACAAGTCGCTCCAATGTCAATCTGTACTCGAATTAAAATAAAAAACGTGTATAAAGTTATTTATAACGACGAAAAATAAATCGTGACTGATTTTCCTACTGAAAAGCGATGGGGGAGCGACGTATCAACACCGCGGCTTCTGATTGGCTGGTATGCGGCCACCTGATGTCACCAACCAATGAGCTGCCGTTCTGCAGTTAAATGTCCCATGCCCAAGCTATATGAACACATATACGTCGCCTTCGTCGCTGATAGCTATTGGAGCAATGCGTCAATGCTGCCGCCATCTTGGGAGGGGCGAGACTGTAGCTTAATGTAGGGCTATACCTTTTCTAGATCGAAAGCACGATAACGTATCTGATTTCAATAAGTCATTTTATTTCATTTACATTCATTTCATTCTATCATTCTATCTATATATACACCCCAGATGGTCGCCAGGCAATCGTGGGGCACACACACCATTCACTCACACACTCACACTTATGGGCAATTTAGGGTTTTCAATTAACCTCAGCATGTTTTTGGACTGTGGGAGGAAGCCAGAGTAGCTGGTGATTTATATATATAACAACGGGCAATTATATATATATATATATATATATATATATATATATATATATATATATATATATATATATAACAATTATATATATATATATATATATATATATATATATATATATATATATATAAAATTGCCCGTTGTTATATATATAAATCACCAGCTACTCTGGCTTCCTCCCACAGTCCAAAAACATGCTGAGGTTAATTGAAAACCCTAAATTGCCCATAAGTGTGAGTGTGTGAGTGAATGGTGTGTGTGCCCCACGATTGCCTGGCGACCATCTGGGGTGTATCCCTGCCTCTCGCCGTAACGCGCTGGGATAGGCTCCAGCAGACCCCTGCTTATTCCTCATCAGAGGAATAAGCAGGTATAGAAAATGACTGACTGACTGGCTTCTCTCTCAACCAACAACCAATCTTTTGCTAGAATTTCAGTCTCTCTCCATTTGGCTGTATGGAGTTGACCCTCCTAAGATGGCGGCACCGGTGACGCGCGATTTGGAGGCTAATGTGGCATCTGTGTTTATATTCGAGTCCCACGCCCCTGTTGGTCTCCGCCATGGATGGTGTCCGTTAAGTTTCAGACCTTCATAACAAAAACTGAAATCAAATGTAACTTTTACTGCACTACGTTTATTCATCAGAAAGTTAGTTTTCTACAAATATAAGAGCCAAACAAAGAAAACAATTCTTCATGACATGCTGCTACCTGGCTGGGTGTATCTCTGCCTCTAATGCTCCAGTTTGTCCATAGGGCTCCATAGGCTGATGGGCTATGTGGCTGTGTGTCTCTGGTTATGATATTGATGTTGTGTTGGATAACATCCATATGAGCTACATCATCCTCTGACAGAGAGAAACATTCCTTAACCCCTTGATGCCTGAATATAATAATTTTAATAACCCTAGTAATCCTAGTAACTATAACTATATACTAACTACTATACTATAACTAAGTTACTATAACTATATACTAACTACTATACTATAAGTAAGTTACTACAACTATATACTAACTACTATACTATAACTAAGTTACTATAACTATATACTAACTACTACACTATAACTAGTAATTATAACTCTATACTAACTACTATACTATAACTAGTAACTATAACTACTAACTACTATACTATAACTAGTAACTATAACTATATACTAACTACTATACTATAACTAGTAATTATAACTCTATACTAACTACTATACTATAACTAGTAACTATAACTATATACTAACTACTATACTATAACTAAGTTACTATAACTATATACTAACTACTATACTATAACTAGCAATTATAACTCTATACTAACTACTATACTATAACTAGTCAAATAAATACATTTATTTGAATTATTTTTTTATTTATTTTTTAATTTCAAATAAAGCGTGGGGCTTAAAAGAAGGAACCTGCGACTTAAAAGGTAAGACCATAATGTTATTTATATGTCTCAATTCATATCCCACTTGTGCTAGTTAGAACCATAGGTTAGAACAGTTTTTGGCGCCATGTTGCCCCCCGGGAACTCAACGTCGGGCCTACACAGGCCTCAAACTCTTGCTGTCGCCTAAAAGTTAGGATAACTTTCCAGTTCTTCTTCTGCACGGGCGAAATGGCGTTAAACACCTGGTTCAGACCGGCTGCTTTAGCGGCTGCGAGGCAGCGCCGATGCGGAAATCACTCGCGAGCCTCGACTTCATTCATACACACGGAACACCTGGGTGTACCGTGTGTGGGTCTCACACGGTCTCAGTGACTGTGTGTTTGTATCAACATTACCGTATTTTCCGGACTATAAGTCGCTCCGGAGTACAAGTCGCACCAGCCATAAAATGCATAATAAAGAAGGAAAAAACATATATAAGTCGCACTGGAGTATAAGTCGCATTTTGGGGGGAAATTTATGTTGTGAAGCAGAGATAATTAGGGGGCAATTGATTGTTTATCCAGTGGGTGTCGCTGTGTGATCATTGTGGTAAGAAGGTTTACTGAAGAAGAGTGAAGTTTCCGCGCATGCGCGAGTTGTCGTTCTCCCCGAGACTGGAATGAATGTATTGTTTTTATCTATCGATAAAAAGTGAAACTCAACATCTGCGTTTGTGGTCCTTTGTTTTGATAAGTTACCACAATTTATTTGATAAAATCCAACACCAAGAACAGACAGTTAAAATTTAAATGACGAACAATTTAAAATAAAAATAGACGCAACAATAGGCTGAACGGTGCTGACGTTACATGATACAACTGAGAACGTGCCTGGTATGTTAACAGAACATATTAAGAGTTATTTTCCGATAACTATAGCATGAATAACATGCTAAGAATTTCACCAAAACCATCCGTGTCACTAAAATCGGTGTCACTTTTCATCAACTCCTCTATCTCCGGAGGTAGAAGATGCGACGCTTCCTCTTCTACGTCGCTGACGCCAGACGTCATATTTTACTACTTGCACCTTGTAATCTGCAGAATATGATTTTCTTTTCGGTGCCGTTTTTGTTAAGCCCTTCTCAGTTGTTTTTAAAATTATCAACACAAGCCTAGAGCGCCCTCTTTCGGTTTAGTGTGGAAATAACATGTGAAATTATATACTGGTAATAATGTGTTAATAATTTCATATATAAGTCGCACCCCCGGCCAAACTATGAAAAAAACGCGACTTATAGACCGGAAAATACGGTAATTCAAAAATATATATTGAGTTTTAAATCCCCTTTTTTACGACATTTGGTAATGAGCATTTCATTCTAAAAGGTGTAAAAATGCAACTTTGGCAAGTATTGCTTTAAATTGTGTTTTATATTTTTTGTACGTTTTTCAATTAAATTCATTTTTGTACTGTATTTCTGAATCAGTTTCGACATATAACATGAAATTACATGTTTACAGATGTCTTACTTGCGAGCATGGTGCAAACGTAAGCGAGAAATGGAGCAGTTGTTACGTGACTCAGACAGTGATGAAGATCTACTTGGGGAAGACACTAGTAGCTGTGAAAGTACTGAACCATGTGAATGATCATAACAAGTTTGACTCCATTGCCCTGCAGTAATCCTGGCAGGTGATCCTAAATTTGAGAAGAAATTAATGCAAAAGTATCCGCCTGATAAAGTTTTTCATTTTACAGGTGGGGACACAGTGCCAGCCCGCCACCAATTTCTGCTGCCAACAGAAGGTAAATTCTAAGTGCAGGTCAAGTGAACTTATGGGAACATGTTATATTTTTCTGCCCTTTGTCTGTTTTTCAAAGTTCAGTTGTAGTCCAAAGACTGCTCTTCAATTATAGATGTGATGTACTTATGTACATACCATAATTCATTTTTGGTTTACCCTTTCAGTATATCAAAGGATGGTTCTGTCACTACTCCTTGATATAAGAAGTGAAGTGCGGCGTCTGGGACAGGGCACTCCTGCATCAACTCCATCAGCCAGGGTGGACAGAATGGACAAGATGGAGGAATTTAAAAGAGAGGAGCACCACCTCGCAGAACCAGAGGCTTTTAACGCCCATGTAAAGTCTATAAGATTAGATTCTAAGAACACCACTGCACACATTCTAAAGTTGTCTTCAATATATCAGGAAAAAATTTAATATGGACTTTTCTTTTTTTCAGGTTCTGCACCTGTCTTTTTATAGACTGAACCCTGATTCTATACATTGCTGATATTACAAACAACACCCCATGAGCTTAGCTCTTCTTGTTTTTTTGCCATTACTTTTTACTTTGTCTTATTTAATCCATGTAGAGTAGCTGTTGTTGGAATTGCTATATAGATATAATATGAGATTAATATCTGTTGGGGCTGGACTAAAATTGAAGAACATCCAAGGGGATCTGATTTTTTTTTTTTTGAAAATTAAAATACCAGTTATATCACTCAAATGTATCCACTTAAATTGTAGGCTCCTTACCAATGGTTTGATGGCCAAGTTCAATTTAAAAGGAACGGGTAAAAAGGACAAGATAGGGTTTGAGAAAACCTGATGCTACACAGCTGTGTTGGGTAAGACCATTCAGTATTTCATGTTTCATTTCATCTTAACAGTCAATCTTTTAATCCTTTGAATTTGGCTAAATGTGTTTTGCCAAATCTGGTGTTACAGAGAAATGATGACTGCACGTTTTTACTTTTTCTCCAGATGCTGTCTTGAGGGCTCAGGCCAACGCAACAGAGGGGGCCATTAAACAGGCTGTTGTGGACCATCTGAAGCATGCACCTTCAAGGAGGGGGGCAAGGAGGATGCTTAGTCTTTTAGTAGTTTGTTTTATTTTTTGTGTAAATAGTTAATAATAATAATAATAATATATTTCGACGTCGGAAAATTACCTGATTTCGACGTCATTTAAACGTCTCATTGCGCAGTGGGCAGGCTGTAAGTGTATATTACCTATATTAACCTACTATCAACACGACTAAGTACAAATACATAATGAGCATTCATGATTAAATGGTTATTTTCCTGCTGGAAATATTAATTAGTTCTCCGGGAATTCTGTATACCATCACTGAAATCGGGAAAATGAAATGTTATTTATTGCGTTCCGTTAAAAAAGGAGAAGAAGTCAACATCCCATGTTAAATAAAGAAAACGATGTACTAAAGTCACATTAGTTACATTATCCGAGTGCTGGAACAATCCCAGTGTGCTCATTTCAATGTATCCTATGCTGTTTTGGTGTCTGTCTGTGCCGTTTGCCACGGAGCAACAAGTCTGAGCACGTCTCTGGTTGCTATGCAGCGCGAGGCGAGCCGAGCTAAACAAATGTGGGGAGACGCTAATGCTGGTTTGCTGGAAAATGCGGACCGGATTTTAGCGAAACCACAGCAAAAAAACGAGTGGATTATCTGAATAGGTGCGCTGGAAAACCCGCCGATACCGATATGCATATTTTTGCCAATATCGGTGGCCGATCCGATGCCGATATTGGATCGGGACAAGCCTAGTCTATATAAGACTTATTTTCAACTGTAAATTTCGTGAGCTTCCAGGAGTTCGGTGGGCGGGCGGACGGGCGGGCAGGCAGGGGGGGCCTCCCTACAAGCTGAGCTTAGGGCCTCCAAAACCTTAGCAGCGGCCCTGGTCTGTGTATCACAGCAGGTTCATCAGCGTGCAGTGCGTCCACTGTGTGAACCTGCCAATGATATACATAGCAGCATGAGGCGGTTCAGTGTCTGCAACAGTTCATTCATTCAACAGTAGAATCAGAATTATGGAAAGAGGAGGATTGTATTGTATATTTTTTAATCCTCAAAATAAAAATAAGCTAAAAATCAGATTTCTTTATTGTATTTCTATAATTTCAGCAATGCAACAAAACATAATACATGATGGAAGTTAATCATTTAAAGCAGCAAACAGCGGAGTAGTCACGTGGTGTGTCATTCTCACCAGGATGCCTGCAGGGAAAATAAACATTTAATCATGCTCATTGTGTATGTATAGCCTACTTAGTCATTTTGATAGTAGGCTAATAAAGCTAATATATACTTACAGCCTGTATTGCCTTCATATAAGGCTTTTAACTATTTGCAGCTCCAGACAGATTTGTGTCTTTTGGTCCAATATGGCTCTTTGAATGCTTTGGGTTGCCGACCCCTGGTCTATCTGGTCAAGATATGGTCTATCTTGATGTATCTTTATAAAGTACAAATACAAATATTCATACAAATAAACTTGGCTTGTCTTACCTAAAAATAAAAGTAAATGCCTATACACACCTTAGTTATTGCTACATAGTTATTGTAAATTGCACATGGTATGAGGTAGGCGAGGAGATAATTGCACATGGAATTATTGGAAAAAAAAATAAAAAATTAAATATGGTTATCTATAAATATAATAAATAAGAGACATAAAAAAAGAGACATGTCAAGGTAGTAAATTGAAATGATATATACAATAATAAAGTAATACAAGAGATATTAATTTAATATTGAAAAAATGTAATATTCTACATGACTAGCAAACAATGGCAATAAAGCAACAATTATTACATTTTGTTTTAATACTGTTCAATATTTGAATCTAAATGCAGATTTGGTCAACTAACAACTGTAATTGATGATTAAAAATAAGAATTATTCGAGCTAGAAATAATTAGATAGATTAGATAATTATTTACAGCTGTGGAAGGTGTTGCTTCCTTTTTTCTTGCATGTATTTGCTTCTTTTTGTTAACACGGTCTTTTTTAAAATGTAGTTTTGAATCATAAAAGCGTCTCATTTACAGTAACGTGAGTAAAAGTAATCCGTTACTTCTACGCCCCCCCCCCCGAGGCCCCGCCCCCTCCTCCGCGGCCCTGTGCGGGTCAGACAGGAACAACATGGCGGCGGGAGGAGCGTTAGCTTCGGGACCAGTCGTTGTCTGAGAGCCCGGAGATCCCGGCAGGATGAACCTCTGCGCCCAGTTCCTCCGGTAAGCTCACCGCGGGACTCAATGTCCGCTCACCTGAGCGCGAGGCGAGCTCTGAAACGTCCCCATCCCGTCAACAGCGAAAGACTTCTGTCCGGTGCTAACGCTGAAGCTAGCGGGCTAACACGTTAGCATCATATATCAACAAACAATCAATGCTGCCGCCTGTCGCCATGTTATCACATCCGACACTTAGAAACACATCAGAAACTCCCTGCTGGTATCATTAATAGAATATTGACACGTTATACGCTTCCCGTTCACTTAATTGTACTCTAAATGTTCGTTTACCCGCCTCAGAGACGCGTTACTCCGTGTTGTTGCTAGTTAGCTTTAGCTCGCTAATGTTAGCCTGTTGGTTTCTGCGTATGTCAGAGTGGTGTGAGCCAAAGCTGCTTTAGCATCATTCACACCTGTCAGGTATACCTGGTTGGCTGCTCGTGAGCTAGGTGTGAGTGGAGCTGGTTTACACGCGAACATGAGGTCTCGTTCCAACATTAAGGGAGGGGGGGTTCAGGGGGGTCTCGTGTCCCATGCCCTCAAATTATAAGGTGTCAAACTCAATTTTATAATCACAAAGATGGTTAATCAAAAACATGTTGTGTTTTCCACCAGTGGAGTTAAACTCTGTTTGATCCTGGGTCACATCAGTCTTCTGGTTTTCGTCAAAGGGCCAATTATAAAGATCATATATGAATTTGCATATTATTATTATTATATATGTTGTTATATTAGATAATTGCCTCTCTACTCATAATAGTGCTGGTGACAATTTACTAAGATTTTTAAAGAGAATATAAAAATATGCTGATGTAGAAATAATGTTATATTGTTGTTAGTGTCTAATTATTAAAATGTTGCAGCAAAACATGTAAAATCATCACAGATATCTAGAGACTCATACAAGAATATGCTGATAACCACTATTAACTATTTGATTTATTTATCTATGGTTTTGTCTTGCTATGCTAAATATTAAAGAATAGAAAGAGAACAAGAAAGTTATGACAGATGTACTTCAACAAAGGAGAATAAGGAAAAATGGAAACTTTCCTGTTTTTAAACAACCTTCGTGGTCGATTGAGAAAATATTTTGGAGTTAACGAAGTCATACAATGACAACGTGACCAGTGTGTCTCCGTTAAGTTCAAACATTTATTCACTTTCCCATCTCTCAATAAATCACACCCGTCTGTGAAGCTCTTGAGGGGCCACAGAAAATGAAGTGGCGGCCCAGCTTTGGCCCCCGGGCCTTGGGTTGGACACACATGCCTCAAATTATAAGGTGTCAAACACATCCAACAAGTTAGGCTTTTTCCCCACATCAATTATTTTTTTTTCTGCATCAATTTATGGTGAAATGTCTGTAGGCTTTCTGTATTGATACAAATATTCATTCTCCTGTAGATTAACTTTTTTCATGTAATTTATCTGCTGAGTCAACACACATATGGACTTGATTTACTCTTCTTTTTTATAAAATAAGTCCTCAGCTTCTTTCATGTTTTTTATTGTGTGTGTGTGTGGGGGGGGGGGGGGGGGGGGGTATTAAAGGGGATGTTTTCCCTGGACGCATCAAGATCTACACTTATATGCACACATATGTTAATTAGCAGCCGTTGGTCACAGCTGGTTGTGATGTACTGAAGTTTAGTTGTTTCTGTAGCGTTGCATCGTTGGATAGAGAGATTAGTCTGAGCCCAGTGACAAACACCTGATATCAACTGTTTCATGTTTAAATAAAGACTGCAGGTGGAAATGGAAGTGCAGCCTAAGTGATAGCTCCTCTGCAGTGATGTGTGGATTGAAAACAATGAGGAAGTACTGCATGTAATCATGTTATCTGTCCCATCTAACCCCATCCTCTCCTCTTTTTACCTGTGAGCAGACAGGCAGAGGCCCTGAAGGCTGACATGACAGGTACGGCTCACCATCACATGCTCACCTGTGTGCAATTTACTCAAGCACTGTACTTTGCTACAGTTTTGAAGTAAATGCTCTAAATGATCATATATTTAATAACCTTAAATACTTTTTATATACTTTAAACCAAAGTTGTTAAAAAAATGTACATACTAGTCCATATCTGAGTTTATAGTATTGATATATTTTTGTATTTATAATCGTACTTTCTAAAATACTGTGTTTTTTTAGAATTTACAGTATGGCTGTGATGATAATCACATTACTGCTAGTGAATATAATATGAAAAAACACATTAGTCATTATTTATTAGCATCACTGTGGTGATTTCTTAATTGTGTGTTATTATTATTCATTTTTTCTCAGCCTGAGTATATATCTACAATTAATCTTCAATTTATTACACATCCAAAATAAAAGACAGTCAGATGTTTTTTCTCCCTCCCCAATGGTAAAGAATAGCGTCCGTTCTGTCACAGCCCTAGTTACAAAACACTCATGCTTCTATGATTATTGTCTAAACAGGAGCAGCTTTAAATCATGAATTAGGGCTGCGAATAATAATTTTCTCTGTTGAACAACCTATTAATATATTTGCTTAATTCCTGGATTACATAGATTATAAAATTAGATCCTCAATGTTTTATTTTGTCCACAACCTGAAGATGTTCAGTTTACTGTCATAAAAAACAGTAAAATAATCACACTGACGAAGCTCGAATAAGAATCATTAGAACTATCTGATCAAAAGAGTAAACAAGGCTGTTTTGCTGACAGCTTCCTGTGTTTGTTTAGTAGTTTGTACATGATGCTAAAGTCAGTATTCAGAGTCAGTTAAACTGCAGCACTCAGCCTCAGTCATCAGTGTTTCCTGCTGCCTCAGGTGTTTGTATCACCCGTCTGTCTCCTCCATTGTGTAGATTCAAAGCTGGGAGCGGCAGAGGTGTGGACGTCTCGGCAGGCACTGCAGGATCTCTACCAGAAGATGCTGGTCACAGACCTGGAGTATGCTTTGGACAAGAAGGTGGAGCAAGACCTGTAAGATGCTCCGCCTCCTTGCCACCATCACACAAGACAGTGCATCGTCTCAATGTGCCAGAGGTCCGCTCACTTATATTTTTCCTTTCTGTCTCCCTTCAGGTGGAATCATGCGTTCAAGAACCAGATCACCACGCTGCAGAGCCAGGCCAAGAACCGAGCCAACCCCAACCGCAGCGAGGTGCAGGCCAACCTGTCACTGTTCCTGGAGGCAGCCAGTGGCTTCTACACACAGGTGAGAGTCAGTTGCAGCTCAGGGACACTTCACTTTAATACTGAACTACACTGAGAACAAAACTCCCATGTGCAGCATATATGGATAATCACGTCTGTGACATTCACTGACTGAAGCTGTTTGATGACCTGGATATATATATATATATATATATATATATATATATACACACAGTGGGGAAAACAAGTATTTGAACACCCTGCTATTTTGCTATTTCTCCCACTTAGAAATCATGGAGGGGTCTGAAATTTTCATCGTAGGTGCATGTCCACTGTGAGAGAGATAAACTAAAAAGAAAAATCCAGAAATCACAATGCATGATTTTTTAACAATTTATTTGTGTGATATAGTGGCAAATAAGTATTTGAACACCTGTGTGTCATCTAGAATTCTGACCCTGAAGGACCTGTTAGTCCGCCCATTAGAAGTCCACCTGCACTCCATGTATCATCCTTAATCAGATGCACCTGTTTGAAGTTGTTAGCTGCATAAAGACACCTGTCCGCCCCATACAATCAGCAAGACTTTAACTTGTAACATGGCGAAGACCAAAGAGCTGTCCAACGACACAAGAGAGAAAATTGTACACCTCCACAAGGCTGGAAAGGGCTACGGAGCAATTGCCAAGCAGCTTGGTGAAAAAAGGTCCACTGTTGGAGCAATCATTAGAAAATGGAAGAAGCTAAACATGACGGTCAATCTCAATCAGAGTGGAGCCCCATGCAAGATATCACCTCGTGGGGTCTCAATGATTCTAAGAAAGGTGAGGAATCAGCCCGGAACTACACGACAGGAGTTGGTCAATGACCTGAAAAGAACTGGGACCAACGTTTCCAAGGTTACTGTAGGTAATACACTAAGACGTCATGATTTGAAATCATGCATGGCACGAAAGGTTCCCCTGCTTAAATCAGCACATGTCAAGGCCCGTCTTAAGTTTGCATATGACCATTTGGATGATACAGAGGAGTCATGGGAGAAAGTTTTGTGGTCAGATGAGACCAAAATAGAACTTTTTGGTCATAATTCCACTAAGCGTGTTTGGAGGAAGAAGAATGAAGAGTACAATCCGAAGAACACCATCCCTACTGTGAAGCATGGGGGTGGTAGCATCATGCTTTGGGGGTGTTTTTCTGCACATGGGACAGGACGAGTGCACTGCATTAAAGAGAGGATGACTGGGGCCGTGTATTGTGAGATTTTGGGGAACAACCTCCTTCCCTCAGTCAGAGCATTGAAGATGGGTCGTGGCTGGGTCTTCCAACACGACAACGACCCAAAGCACACAGCCAGGAAAACCAAGGACTGGCTCCGTAAGAAGCATATCAAGGTTCTAGCATGGCCCAGACAGTCTCCAGACCTGAACCCAATCGAAAATCTTTGGAGGGACCTCAAACTCTGTGTTTCTCAGCGACAGCCCAGAAACCTGACTGATCTAGAGAAGATCTGTGTGGAGGAGTGGGCCAGGATCCCTCCTGCAGTATGTGCAAACCTGGTGAAAAAATACAGGAAACGTTTGACCTCTGTAATAGCAAACAAAGGCTACTGTACCAAATATTAACATTCATTTTCTCAGGTGTTCAAATACTTATTTGCCGCTATATCACACAAATAAATTGTTAAAAAATCATGCATTGTGATTTCTGGATTTTTCTTTTTAGTTTATCTCTCTCACAGTGGACATGCACCTACGATGAAAATTTCAGACCCCTCCATGATTTCTAAGTGGGAGAAATAGCAAAATAGCAGGGTGTTCAAATACTTGTTTTCCCCACTGTGTGTGTGTGTATATATATATATATATATATATATATATATATATATATATATATATATATATATATATATATATATATATATATATATATATATATATATAGTACTCTTTTAATTAAAATTTAATGTATATTAGACAGCTCTGGAAACCAAAGAGACCACTGCAAAATGATCAGTTTTTCTGATTTTACTACTTCTAGGTATGTGTTTGGGCAAAGACAACATTTTAGTTTGAATCTATAAACTACTACTTTCCCCCAAATTCCAAATAAAAATATAATTTTTCAGAGCATTTATTTGCAGAAAATGACAAATGGTCAAAATAACAACAAAAATCTGTGTAATTTCAATCAATTTACTCCCATCTTTCATGTGTCTTGTCATTCTCTCCACAGTCTTTACCATTGTTCTTGGTGACTTTATTTCACCACTGGTTCCTCTTTGTAAGCAGAATGAGGTGTTCATGTATTCATCCCATGTACAAAAGAGAAATGTTATTTGTAACATGAACATAACATGACAAGAAATAATACTGTGTAAATGGGGGCAGGGCTTGTTGAGCTTCAGCTTCTCCTGCTTCCCTTTCAGCCATGTTTGATGTGTATTGAGACTATAATGATGTGTGTTATAAACTGATGAATAGATATGCCCAAAACAAACTAATAAATAAATTTATAAATGGTTTCTAATGGTATCGGTGCTCCATTCATGATGGCTATTAAAACGGTTGTGTACATGTGTAACTCAAGCTAAACGTACTCAGAGTTGATGAACTAATTCAGATCTGGAACCAGATACTCAGAGTAAGTTAATTTAGAGTTGAAGGATAAACTCTGTTTGTTGAACCTCCTTTCTGGAATACCCCCCCAGGAACAATGACGCTATCACACACCCTCTGTGATGTGTGTGTTATGACGCTGTAACCTGCTGTGAGTGTTTTAACGATCCCACCATGTCCTCTCAGTTGCTGCAGGAGCTGTGCACGGTGTTTAACGTGGACCTGCCATGTCGCGTCAAGTCATCTCAACTCGGCATCATCAGCAATAAACAGAGCAGCACCAGCGCCATCGTGACTCCACAGCCCAGCTCCTGCTCCTACATCTGCCAGCACTGCCTCGTCCACCTCGGAGACATCGGTGAGACGACCGCAGGCCGACGTTCGTACCTCGTTTTCATCTTGTACATGACCACTGGGTCACCTTTTCACGTTTCTGCTTTTTCTGGATTCGTCTTTGTTTTTCAGCACGTTATCGTAACCAGACCAGCCAGGCAGAGTCCTATTACCGCCACGCCGCTCAGCTGGTGCCGTCCAACGGTGAGTCTGACACCACCACTCTGTTGTTATTCGTTTGTTGCTGCTGCTGCTGTTGTTATTGTTAGTTTGTTGCTGCTGCTGTTGTTGCTGTTGGTTTATTGTTGTCTCTGTTCAGTTATTGTAACAACCTATCGTTGTTATATTCTTTGTGTGTAATAAAATTCAGCTCAGAGTCAAAAATAATGCCCATTTTCTTGACACATTATGAAGGTGTAAGACGTCTTAATTTTGGTAAAAGTCTCTCTTTCTCTCGCCTTCAGGACCGATGATTAAGACCTTTTTTGTCCTCGTTGAGCTGAAGGAAATTCACTGCCATTTATGACCTGGTGTCTAAAATGCAGTTTAAAAGAGATTCAGTCGGTCCTCAGTCATCAGGACACAGTGATGTACAGCTGTTTGACATCAGCAGCTGTGAAAGCTGAAGCCTCCTGATAATGTTTCCAGGGAGAAGCATGTAAAGATTAAAAAGTAATGGACCTAAAATTGAGCCTTGGGGAAGCCCAAATTTTATTTCATGAGTTTTGAAGGAACATGTATCCAGTTGATTCTGGTTCCAGAGTTGAACCAGTTAAAAACAGTACCAGAGAGGCCAACTAGGGTTTGTCGTCTGTTTAATAAGATGTGATAGTCGACTGTATCAAAGGCAATGCTGAGATCCAGTAAAACCTGAGAAGGCTGTGATGAACATCTGCATTAAGCCTGATGTCGGTGCTGTGGTTCATCTTAAATCCAGATTGACATTTCTCTGAAATATTATTTCTATAAAAGAAACAGTGTCAAGTGTGATACAGGTCGGTTATTTAAAATTTTAGGGTCTAAATTGCTCTTCTTCAGAAGGGGCTTTACCACCGTTTGGAAGTTGGTGGGGAAGACACTGTCTGAAAAGAGCAATTTACTATATTTAAACCTCTTCCTCAAAGAATCCATTACATGACTTTAAAAGTGATGTGGGAATTGGGTCTAAAAGACAGGTTGATGGTTTTATTTGGGAGAAAACTGACCAAGTGTCCTTGCATCAACCAGGGCAAAATCTCCAGTGTTTCCTCAAGAAAAATGATGGCTCGGGTGTGTAAAAAGTTCTGGGATAGACTGGATCTAATACCCTCGATCCTACTTCTGAAGTGGTTGGCAAAGTCCTTGCAGGAGGCCCCTGATAGTATCATAAAAGCTTTATTAAAACCGGTGTTACTTAAAAGCTCAAAGGTGGAGGAAAGGAATTTTGGATTGTTTTTACTGTCTGTGATGAGTTTTGAAAAGCAGATTCTTGCCTGTTTAACTCCGTTATTGTAGATTTAGATGAAAACTGTTGTGGTGAACTGTCAACTTGGTTTTTCTCCACCTTCTCTACACACACCTGCCTTTTCTTTTTAATTTTTGGATATGGACAGTTCTCCCCGGTGGATGTTGGGTGGATGTCAGTTGGAGAATATGACTGGGATGGATGAGGGTGGACAGCAGGGGGCCTAGTGGTAGCATCTCTGATGAAGACTTGGATAGTCAAGCAGGTGTGGCTGTCAGATTAGATAGATGGATTAAAATTGTCTATAAAACTGAAACCCCATCGGGCAGGTGGGCTGGAGCCAGGTGTTTAGGCTGAGTAACCTGCTGAGGCGCCCCATATCAGGTGTGAAGAAGGGAGGGGCCCGCAGATGGATGTGGATCTACCATGGTCCTTCAGCAGGTTAAATCAGTGTTTGTTACCTCGGATTAGCAGAGGAAACATCCAACTGTTGGTTTCTTGTTGCTGTTGCTGATGATTTGTTTTTGATGGTTTGTTATTGCTGCTGTTGCTCTTGTTCTGTTGTCACTGTTGTTTTGTTGTTGTTGTTTCTGTTGGTTTGTTGTTGATGTTTGAGTTTATTTATTTAAAACAGGGACAATGCATATTAATGAACATATTTGTAAATATTAAAGATTCTACCCAACAGCTGATTTCCATCCTTAGTCCCCACTGGCAGGTTGATGTCACCAACATGAGAATCCAAAAAATAAAAGAAGATCATTAAGATTTAAAAAGATTAGAGCATTAGAAAAGAACAGAATTATAAAAAATCAGAAGGTGATTAAAATGCAGAGTGCTGGAATGTTAAAATGTTCTACAGTTTTAGGCATGGTTGTAGTAATAGTTTTGTTCTTCTAATAGCCAAAATGTAAGATTATTTGTAAAACAGGTCAGAGTCAGGGGTTCACGTATTGTGTGTGGTATTAATTCCAAGTTTGAGAAGCACAAACAGAAAATGTTTCCTGACCAAAGGCTCTTTGTAAAAGGAACTACAGTCACCTCTAGAACCTGATCTGATTCATCTGTTTGGGTTTTTATCAGAAATTCTTTTAATGGTGGAGGTGCTTTCTTATGGAAGGTTTTATCAATCAAAATAGTCAGTGTATTTAACAATGTGTGGGTTTGTTAGTGTTACTGTTGTTTTTTTACTGCTGTTGCTTTGTTATTGTTGTTAATTTGTTGATGTTGATGGTTTATTTTTGATGTTGGTTTGGGCGTTTAATCCAGAAAGGAGGTTTAACAAAGTCTGAGTTTCTCCTTCAACTCTGAGTTAACTTACTCTGAGATGATAAACTCTGAGTATCTGGTTCCAGAACAGCTGATCTGAATTAGTTCATCAACTTTAAGCACGTTTATCTTGAGTTACGCTTTAAAAAGCCATGATCAATGGAACACCAATATCATGAGTAACCATGGCAACAGACATGACTGCAGAATTAAAAAGCTGTGGTTATTTTATCCGGATAGAAGTAGAGGTATTAATGCAGCCTACAGAGAGAAGCAACACATATTTTACTGGAACAATAACACTGCTGCAGCTGTAAGTTAGAATGGACGATAGCAGCAAGTTATAGAATAGAGGAGGAAGAGGAAGAGAAATAGTTTTTAACAGTCAGAAGTGGGTCCTAAATACCTAAAGTTTGAGAAAATTTGGTCTAACGGTAGTCTTGTGTGCTCCAGGTCAGCCATACAATCAGCTGGCCATCCTGGCCTCCTCTAAAGGAGACCACCTCACCACCATCTTCTACTACTGCCGCAGCATTGCAGTCAAGTTCCCCTTTCCTGCAGCTTCCACCAATCTGCAGAAAGCCTTGTCCAAGGCTCTGGAGAGGTAACTGCTCACTGGAACATTTACAGCAACATCCTCCCATGTTTTCTAATTTAATTTATGTAAAAATCCTCCATTCTTCTTCTATGTTTGTGCAGCCGTGACGAGGTGAAAACCAAGTGGAGCGTGTCAGATTTCATCAAGGCCTTCATCAAGTTTCACGGACACGTCTACCTGAGTAAGAGTCTGGACAAGCTGGACGGTCTGAGGGAAAAGCTGGAGGAGCAGTTTCAGGTAAAAAAACAAACATTCAGCCTGGTTCTTCTGATTTAAAGGCGTTTAACATCCCTGTTGACCTGGCCTGTGTGTGTGTGTGTGTGTGTGTGCAGAGGCTGATCCTGCAGAAAGCCTTCAGCTCTCAGCAGCTGGTCCACATCACTGTCATCAACCTGTTTGAGCTTCACCACCTCAGAGACCTGACAGCTGACGCCAGCGAGCACAGCTACAGCAGCGAGCAGCAGATCAGCTGGTTCCAGCTGCTCGGCCTCTTCAGTGAGAGTCACATTCATAATAATAAAGTCTAGCTTCTACTTCTGCTACGTAGCTACGTCATAGGCTGACTTTACCTCCAATAAATCCTGACCACACGTCTATGTGAACCTCCAGGGCTGTGATTGGTCAGTTCAGCTGCTCCAGGGCTGTGATTGGTCAGTTCAGTCGTGGTGGTTTATTGTCGCCTCCACAAACGTCTTCTCTGTCGCTTCAACTTCAACATTTTCAATAAAATCATTTTGTCTTTAATATCAATGAGCTACAAACACACACGCTGCATCTTGGTTGTCTGGAGGAGGATTAGGACCAGGAAAAAAAAAGTCCTGTACAAAACCAAAAGAAAGAAACAGGCGAAAGGGTGCGTTCATACAGTCATACAAAAATTTAACGGGAAACATGTTTTGGCTGTTTTTTTTTTTTTTTCTCACGCCTGAGCTTCAACATTTGCAATAAAATCATTTTGTATTTGATATCAATGAGCTACAAACACACACACTGCATCAAGTACATGGTATGGTACAAGAACGAAAAAAAAAAAACAGGCAAAAGGAAAAAAAAAAAGTCTTCCGCATCCGGGCCAGAATATGTTATTTTTGCCTGTTTTTATGTTTTGTGCCAGACTTTCTTTTTGTTTTTTTGCCTGGCGTTGGGTTGTCATTGTGAAGAGGAAGCATTGATTCCGCAGATCAACATGTTCCCTCTCCACAGAACTTTGAATGAACAAGGTCTGCTTCCCGTCGACGAAGTAGCTCCGTAGCAGAAGTAGAAACTAGACTTAAGTGTTGCTGAAGTTAAAGTTTATTCTTTTTTATAGGACTTTTTATACAGTGGTTGTAAGTGAAAGTGTTGCAAATGTGAAAAAAACAATTCAGATGCATGAAATATAAGAAAACATCAATATGCTCACTGACTGTTTTCTTCTATCTCAGAAGTTTAGAAGATTTTTTTTTTTTTTTACCTTAACATGTTTCCAACAGTCAGTTATATTATAATCCAGAGGAGTTAAACTCAGTTTGATCCTGGGTCACATCAGTGTTCTGTTTTCCCTCAAAGGACCAATTATAAAAATCATATATATGTATCTACATATTGTTATTATTCTATATGTAATTCTATTTGATAATTTCCTCTCCACTCATAATAGTGCTGGTGACTATTTGCTAAGATTTTTAAACAGAATTTAAAAATCTGCTGATGCAGAAATAATGTTATATTGTTGTTAGTGTCTAATTATTAAAATGCTGCAGCAAAACATGTAAAATCATCACAGATATCTAGAGACTCATACAAGAATATGCTGATAACCACTATTAACTATTTGATTTTTTTAATGGATCTTTCAAAGATTGGAATCTATGGTTTTGTGTTGCTATGCTAAATATTAAAAAATAGAAAGTACAAGAAAGTAATGACAGATGTACTTCAACAAAGGAAAATAAGGAAAAACGGAAACTTTCCTGTTTTTAAACAACCTTCGTGGCCGATTGAGAACGGAAACAACGTGACCAGCGTGTCTCCGTTAAGTTCAAACATTTATTCGCTTTTCCATCTCTCAATAAATCACACAAGTCTGTGAAGCTCTTGAGGGGCCACAGAAAATGAGGTGGCGGCCCAGATTTGGCCCCCGGGCCTTGGGTTGGACACCTATTATAAATGAAGAAAACACCAAGATCAATTAGAAATAAGAGAATAAAACATTGAAATAGTTTTTAATAAGAAAGATGTTAATTGAAGCTCTGTTCCAGATAACAGCAGTTCTATAATAGATTTATGATGTAACTTCCTGTCCCTCAGTGTCCTTCCTGGGTGTGATGTGCAGCCGAGCTCTGCTTAACAAGAACCGCAGGGAGGAGATCATGGGAGAGTGTCCTCTGCCCGCCATCAAAGTGTCCCTGGACTGGCTGAAGCTGAGACCCAGCGTTTTCCATGAGTCCACGGTGGACAAGAGGCAGTAGTAAGTCTGCTATTTTCACACACATCACTGTGACTCCTCCTCACCTCTGCCTGGATCTAACTCCTCTTCCTGTTCTTCAGTATCTGGCCCTGGCTAGTCTCCATCCTCAACAGTTTCCAGCCCAAAGAGGAGGATGTGTCCTGTTCCTCAGGTAGGAGCATATTAAAATAAATGGCATATTAAAAAAAAATCTGACCCATAGCTGACACTTGAACGATCATTAACTGTTAATTGACAATGAACATCACAAGATCCTGCTGAACATACAGCTGCTTTAACACCAAAACCAGCCTCAAGTGACGGAAATGAGGCACTGCTCACTTTACACCCACCAGTTTAAAATGAGTTTTTATTCAGTTGCAACATGCTGGTTAAGTTGATCTGTGTGTGTTAATGGTTGCAGTGACGCCCCTGCCAGAGGAGTTTGAGCTGCAGGGTTTCCTGGCTCTTCGGCCTGCTCTGAGGTACCAACCCCTTAATACTTTGTTCATTCCTTCCTTCCTCCTTGTAGTATTCTCTAGGATTCATTAGTATTCAGAAGTATTCTATATTGTTCAGCAGTCTTCAGTAGTATTCAGCTCATGTTATCTAGCCTTCAGTGGTGTTGAGCAGTGTTCAGTAGTCTTCAGTAGTCTTCACTAGTGTTCAGTGGGTGAGTTATATGTAAGGAGTGTCTTGTGTTTCAGGTCTCTGGACTTCACTAAAGGTCATCAGGGGATCCTGGTGGACCGGGACGGTCTGCCGGTTCACACCCGGCACCAGCGCCTCATCAGTCTGGGGAAGTGGGTGTGTGACAACCAACCAGGGTAAGAGTCGTCCTCCAGCCAATCCACGGACGGATGTTTCCATCATCGTCCTTCATCACTGTGTCCTCTCTCTGCAGGCTGATCCAGTGCCGCGTCAGCGAGGACGGGCTCCTCCTCTTCATCACGGATATTCCAGAGCAGGCCATCGAGGAGCCACAGGAGAAGGAAGCGCCCGTGTTGCAGGAGTCATCCAATGGCGAACAGACGCCCAACGACGGCGGGAACAGTGGCCTGAAATCGGTGCTGTCGGCGGGGAAGACGCAGAGTTCGTGGCCGGACGGCAGCGACAGACCCGTCGTCACCTTCAAGGAGAACATCAAACCCCGCGAGCAGAGCCGCGAGCCCACACGCAACCACCACCAGAAAGATGGCGGCAAGGAGCGCCGAGACTTCGCCAAAGGAAACGGGGCCACTGGGAAAGGAGAGATGAAGAGAGACGGGAAGAGGAAGAGCGAGCTGAAGAAAACCGGCCACGACAAAACATCTGATGCTGGAAAACAGGTAGAGAGGAGGAAACGCTGCCTCATCTGCTGCTCTCTTTCCTTCCTTCTTTCTTTTTCTTTCCCGCCTTCAGTAACAGTCCCGTTGTGCTGCTGAACCTCCTCTACCTTGTCGAGTTGAAGCATCTGATGAGCTTTGTTTTTTCTTCTTCAGGTGAAAGCGCAGGTGGAGCTGAGGAAGACCCCCGTGTCTGAGGCGAAGAAGACGCCCGTCACTCAAACTCAAACCACCTGCTCCTCCCAGTTCATCCCGATCCACCATCCTGGCGCCTTCCCTCCTCTGCCCAGCCGACCAGGTACTGGCTGTGTTCTCCATTCATTAACCTATTCCTATGTTTAATCTTCACCACAATATTTAAAACACTGAACAAACTATAAAATATAATAGAACATAGAACATGAATAACAAATTTCTATCTACATAACACACTCAAAAGGAATAAAGAGGCCTAATATATAAAAGTATAAGCTCAGAAATAGAGAATAACAGAACCAGGTGGCAGGAAACAGTGGAAACAGGTAGCAGTAATGATAAATAAAATAAAAAAGTGTGTGACAGTGTGTTAATGTCAGTCAAACCACAGTCCTCTCACATGAAGCCATGATAATGTTTTCCCTGTTACAGGTGTAGGTCCACCAGCTCTCACTGAATCAGCTGCCTGATTGTCCTGGAGGTCTAGATACCTGAAATAGAAAAACAACATAATTTCTTATCATGCCGATTGTTAATCTCATTACTATAAAAGTCATTATTTCATTATCAATAAAATGTTTTTTATATAGCACTTTTCAAACAAACAACAATCTAAACAACAACTAGAAAGAGTTAAATTTACTTTATTATTTACTTTATTTATTATTATTATATTTATTTATTATTTTTGTTATTATTATTATATTATTACCTCCAGATTGCTACAGTCTGTTTGGACAGGCTGGTGTTGAATGGGTCTTTATTTTATCTCCAGTAGTCTCTCTGTACCAGCAGCTCCATGACAATATAAAGTCCGATGAAAGTTTTCATCTCCGTCACTGTCACTTTAATACACGTTACATATCATAAAAAGTAGAGATGCATCGATCTGATAGCCGGATCATTGATATCAAAGAGAAAATGATTTTATTGCAAATGTTGAACTGGAAGCGACAGAGAAGACGTTTGTAGAGGCGAATGTAGACCACCACGACTGAACTGACCAATCACAGCCCTGGAGGAGCTGAACTGATCAATCACAGCTCTTATGGTTCGCGTCGATGTGACAGCGGCGTGGTGCGTCCCCCACATGGACCACATGTCCCCCTGTTTCCCGTTTCTATCATTTTAATAAATACAAAATATATGCAAAAGCATATTTCACCTCTTTGGTAGACATGTCAAGTTTGCTGGAGCTTTACATTTGATTTTGGTTCATTGTTTACTATCATCCCCGGACATGTGTGAAGAAAAAGCTCTAATTCTCCCCAGGCAAAGTTGAGAGAATGACATGTATTATGAGCCTATCAGAGGCAGGGTAGGATGGGTATTGACTGAAAGACCCTCTCTCACGTGTATTCTAATGAGTAATGATGTATTTGATTGGCCAGAAATAGTCGGAAAAATTATTTAAAAACTATGAAATGACATATCCGCTTTGCCAGCCTTAAGGGTAGAAATGCACAAGGGTGCCCCCCAATTTAAAGGTTAAAATGCGCACATGTGAACATGCGGTTTAAATGGGTTTAATGCTGTTTTAATGGGTTAAAGTGTGACTATGTTGGCATCAGCAGCTTCAGGTTCAGCTTCTGTTCTTCTTCTCCAGGTTTCCCTCCCTCAGCGTACGTGATCCCGCCCCCGGTGGCGTTCCCGGGGCTGCAGGTGAACCCAGGCTTCACCTTCTCCACCGGGGTGTCTGTCCCCGGTCCGTTCCTGCAGCCGGCCGTCCACACCCAGGCCGGTACCCAGGTCCAGGCCGGGAAACAGTCCCACATTCCCTACAGCCAGCAGAGGCCGTCGGGCCAGGGCCCGGGCTCCTCAGGGCCCATGAGCCAGGGGTCCGCTCAGGGTCCGCAGGCCCAGCCGCCCCCCCAGCAGGCCCTGCAGCAGTCTGTGCAGCTGCAGGTGCAGGTGATGAACCAGCAGCAGCAGTCGCCCACCAAGCCGGTGCAGCAGGTCGGGATGGGCAAGAGTCCTCCGCACCACCCGGGGCTGCAGCAGGTGAGCTGAACCCGACTAAAACCTTAGCAGGAGCCACAGTCACCTCCTCCACAGCCTTTAACCCATTGAAGCCTATGAGCCTTTAAGTCAATGGCTGTCATTTTATACTTGAAATAAAAAATATGGAATTGTTTCATACAGCTTTTTTTCTGACATGATAGTAGACATAGCTTTTTACGTTTTAAGCAAAAAAAAAATAGATTTCCAACCGCTTCCCCTTATGTTATCAACTTCCTGTCTCTTCCTCCTGAGAATATGGAGAAGACAAATCCTCCTAGAAAGAGTACTTTTATTTAGATTATTATGATTTTCAACCCTGACATGTATATATCTATTTATTCATTGAAGTGTCTAGAATAATCCCCTCTGCAAAGAAAATAGTACAAAATAGGGAAAAAATAGATACATGACATGATTGATATTAACTGATATAATTATGTGCATTAACTCTTAGAAACAAAATCTGGGCCTAAATGGGCCCATAAAATGACAGCCATACAATTAACGGTTCTTAGGCTTAAATGGGTTAATATACAGATTTATATAAGATTATTGGAAAAACAAGAATGAGCCATTCTTGCCATAATGTTTGGTAAGATGTGAAAGTAAAAAAAATAGTTTTAAAACAGTTTTAAGAAGCATTCATCAGATTTCTATAAATGTATATTGTGTTCATGTTCATGTTGGTTTCTTGTTATTTTAAGGTCCATTTGTATCTTGTTTTGCTTTGGTTTTTTGGGTTTTTTTTTTTTTTGCAAAAATCGTTTTTACGAGATATTTTCCTTCATCATCATTCAAAGTTCATTCAAATCTTCACAGCTTCAGCTTCTGTTCCTGCTGTTAAAAAAAGGTGTCGATGAGAAGAACATGAGGATAAATGTCATTATGATTTTATCATAACTCTCATCATTTTCTTTGTTAATGAAAGACTGAGAATTCAGAGTAGGATTAGAAATGGTTTTAACCTTCATGCCTATAGTGTTTCATAAACTTTTGGGCAGGGGATTTCTTGATCATTTTGAGTATGTGGCAGCTTTTGGCATGTATTTTTGGAGAAGTTGAATTTTTGAAACCCATTGTATTTTTCTCTTACATGGCAAAAATGTCCACACAAAAAACAACTGCTCTTGCAAACGTATAATTGAAGTGACTAAATGCTGTAACTGTTGTTTGATATTAAAAAAAAAAAAACAAAAAAAAAAACATGACTAGATCAGAATGCTGGATCGGCCTCATTCATCTGATATCCAATCCGACTAATCCGTCGATATCGGAGTCGATATCTGATCCGGCTATCGCATCTCTCCTCTGATGACACTCAAAGAGCTATCAGAATAAATGAATGTTGTGATGCTTCTCTTCAGCTTCCTAGTCACACTATAATGCAGCACATCAGTCTTTTCATCGTATTATTATTTAAATAATATCTCTGTAAGAACCTGTCAGGTTGGTTCAGATCCAGAGTGTGATGTCTGACTTTGTTTGTGGTCTTGGCAGTATATGCAGGTCCAAGACCAGCCGGCTCAGATGTGGAACCAGGCCCAGGTGGCCCTGCAGAAGATGCCCTCCATGCAGATGTCCATGAAGCAGCCTCAGCAGCAGCAGCAACAGCAGCAGCAGCAACCAGCCTTTTACATGGCGGCTCAGGACCCACTCAAACTGTACGAGCACCAGCTGCAGCCACCCGCTCAGCCGTCGCTCAGCAACATGGAGAAGAAGATCAAGTACCCCGAAGTCAAGATGCAGGACTTCTACTGGGAGCCCACCTACCGGATGGGGGACGGCCTGGCCGTGATGGCCGACAGGATGAAGAGGCCAAGCGGGTTGTGTTCGGAGCAGGACGCCGCCGCCGGGCCGCGTGGACCGCCGTTTGAGGTGAGACGACCGTCGGAGAGCAGGCGTCGTCCTGCTGGTCCGTCTCTGTGCTACCGTGTCCTCTGTCTCCTCCTCTGTCTTCAGAAACGTTTGTTCCAGATGTTCAATGAGTCTGAGGATCACACACAACTTAGATCAGAGTTTATCCACAACATTAGAGCTGTAGCTGGAGTTATTCTCTCCATCCATCAATCTGCAGATAGTCTTCAATTCACTGAGCAATAGTTGATCTCTAAAGCAAGGAAGTCAAACTCAGTTAGTTCCTGGGTCACATCAGTGTTCTGGTTTCCCTCAAAGGACCAATTATAAAGATCATATATATGCATCTACATATTATTATATATGTTATTATATAATGATGATAATTGCCTCTCCACTCATAGATTTTTAACCAGAATTTAAAAATCTGCTGATGCAGAAATAATGTTATATTGTTGTTAGCGTCTAATTATTAAAATGCTGCAGCAAAACATGTAAAATCATCACAGATATCTAGAGACTCATTCCCATCTCTCAATAAATCACACAAGTCTGAAGCTCTTTAGGGGCCACAGAAAATGAGGTGGCGGCCAAGATTTGGCCCCCAGGCCTTGGGTTGGACACATATGCTCTAAAATGTCTTGGAGATGACAGCGACTCAACTCACTGTCACGTATGGAAAAGCAGCTTCACCTTCACATCACCCTATTTGTACAGGAGCTGTGAACTTCTCTGTGGATTGAGAAACTTTTGAAATATAGGACATTATTATATGGGCTTCAGTAAGAATGTGGCAGACAGGACTTTCAATTCTTCAATAGTTTTTATTGTTCCAGACCCAATAAATCAACAACTATATAAAATAAAAGAGGGGGACAAACACATGTGGGTAGTGGATCTGGAAGACAAATGAAAACAATTAAAGCACAAGTCAAATTAAGCAAATAGTTTGAAATGGTGTTCTAAATTAAATGTGCATTGAATCAACTGAACTGCTCACCAGCGCTGCCTCCCCTTGAGGTGATCAGGAAAGAAAATGAATGAAAGGGAAGGCAGGCTTTAAATAATAAGTGGACAGGTGAATTTAATCAGGTAAATGAGTGAACAAAGGAGTGAAGTGAGCCAATCGGTGCTCAGGAAAGGAGAAGGAAGGACGTGAGGTAAGGAAGTGCTGTAAGTGAAGAACATAAGTGTCAATATAAAGGAAAAAAGGGCAATCTTTACTACAGTGAACATCGACATTGGCTCGTTGGCCAAGTTCTTACGGAATCAGTTTAACTGCTGTAGTGTTACAGGAAAACAACAATTCAGCTTCTGAATCAGGAACCTGCCGACAGCTGATTCTGATTCACAGAATACCAAGAGAAGCTTTGGAAGCTTCAGCAGCAAGATTCTGCAAAAATCTCTGTAATAACAACAGATGTATAAAGAGAATAACTTCACATCACCGACATTTAATTGCTGTTAATTTTTTTATCCTTTACTCTGGGTTGGTAGGATGAAGTCTGCACATAGTGTTTTATTTTGAAACTTCCTGTCTGGCTCATTCTGCTCTGATAGAGAGACGCAACTTCAGCATGGACCTAGGGAGTATCTTTGGCAGTGATCAGCTCTGACCGTCACGTTTTTCATGTTAAGTTTAGATCACTCTAAAGTTACCTACTCTATAGAATTGAGACTTTTAGGCATGGCAAGTTTATTTCTATAGCACATTTCAACAAGGTAATTTAAAGTGTTTTACATAAAACATTAAAAGCATCAAGATACAAAGACATTGAAATTTAAAAACCAAAAAACAGTTAATTAAAAAGCAAAAAATTAAAATAATTAAGAAATGACAGCAACAGGCAGCAGCAAACGGAAAAGTCTTCAGCTCTGACTTAAAAACAGAGAAATGCAGCAGACCTGCAGTTCTCTGGGAGTTTGTTCCAGTTCTCTGGGAGTATTTTCCAGATGTGTGGGCCATAGAAACTGAACGCTGCTTCTCCGTGTTTATTCTGACTCTGGGAACAGAGAGCAGACCTGTCCCAGACCATCTAAGAGGTCTGGATGGTTCATAAGGGATCAGCAGATCAGATATATACTTAGGCCCTTGACCATTCAGTCCTTTATAAACCAGTAAAAATATTTTATAGTTAATTCTTTGGCAGACAGGAAGATGGAGTGATATAATCTAGTTTTTTAGTCTTAGTGAAGACTACAGCAGCAGCATTTTGATGATTGATTGATTTACCCATTCTGATTGATATTTTAGAGGCCTGTAAAGACCCTGTTACAGTAGTCAAGTCCACTGAAAATAAAAGCATGGACAAGTTTTAGAGACATAAGGCTGTTAATTCTTGATATCTTCTTCAGGTGGTAGGATTCTGACTTTGTGATGGTTTTAATGTGACTGTTGAAATTCAAGTTTCAGAAAGGTTCGAGAAATATCTGACACATCCAGTCATTGATTTGGTTGATGCATTTACTCAGTGTATGTACAGATTTATAATCTCCTGGTGATATGCTGATGTACATTTGTGTCCTCTGGGTAGTTATGGTAATTTATTTTGTTTTCTTTCATAATCTTAGCTAGTGGGAGCATGTAAATGTTGAATAAGACAGGACCCAGAATTGAACCTTGGGGGACTCTGTAGGTTCTGTCTGTATGTTTAGATGTGTAGTTACCTATGGACTCAAAGTAGTCTCTGTCCTTTAAGTAGAAATCAGGTGTATACTGCATGTGAAGAGGAAACCAATGAAAACTTCTGTTCCACCACAATTTTGCTGGTGTGTGAACTCATCAGTCCACTAAACCAAAACATTCAATACAAACATATGAACCATTACAGACCTGATATTGACAGAACACCAATAGTAATATCTACTTTTCTACCATATGGATCCTTTAATAAAATGACTGATTGATTAGTGGACTGATGTCTACAGCTCTGATGTGTGGATAAAGCAGTTGCTGTGTGTTCCTCTTGTTTCATGGACAGCTTTTACATTTTAAGTCTTTATGGTGTTGATTTGTTCTCAGCTCACAGCTTCTTTGTAGCTTTCAACATAACTTTCCTTCTTCCACCTCTGTCTTACCGGCTTGCCTTTCTTTCTGTTTCTCTTCTTCTTTTTTTTTTTTTACCCCTCTCCCTCCTCCTCCTTCCTCCTCTTCTTGCTTCATTTCTCACTAGGACAACAAGAGCTCGCCTCTTCTACCTCCTGACCTGTTAAAAACTCTAGCAGATTTTGAGGAGGAGGAGGAGCTGGTCTTTACTAAGCCTCCTGATTTCTTCCAGGCCTTGGCTGGCCCTCTTAGCACTGCTCCTGGACCAAATATATTTGTATGTAGCCCTGTCCTTCACATCCTAAACCCCCCCACCCCTCTGCATTCAGTCCCATCCTGATCTAAAGCCTCATTCTGCTCATCACTGTCCATCTCCTCACTTACAGAACTGCTGTCTGTCACTATTCCTCATAGTAAATTCAATAGGTTTTAAGCTTCTCCGATGTTTTATTTCCTTGAGATCATGTTTTTCCTGAGCGAAAACTTACATTCAGTGAAATTACACAATAAAATGAATCAAACGACTTAAATATTTATCGACCAGCCATAAGTGGTAACGTGTCCTGGTCGTCATGTCAGATTTAAACCACATCCTGCAGCTCTGAATGACAGCAGCTTTGTAAAGAAACCTAATGAACGGCTGGCAGGACCTGTCTGTGTGTCCCTCTGTCCTCATCCCATCTGTCCTTTTGTCTCTGCAGCTGCCCAACCAGGCCAGGATGGAGAGTGGCCCTGAGGTCGTCAGCCAATCGTCTTCTCTCCTGCCCATGTCAGGCTTCCCAATGCAGGTCAGACCCCATGACACAAGCAACATCAAAAACAGAGATTTAACCCCTTAACACCTACTGTCGCTAATTCCCATCAAACCGTTGTCATTCCCCCTGCAGCAGAAATAACATATACATTCTACCCCCAATGCTAGTTTGTTAAAGTCAGTTTCAAAGAAGAAACATGGAGGTCCAGCTAAGGCTATTCCAACACAGGAGGTGATTCAGATGCTGTGGGTCACTGGTCAGTGGTTGAAAGTGAGCAGCAACACTGTAAATGACCAAAATGTAAAGGCCAGACTGTCTTCAAATGCTCAAAGTGCAAAGTTCATCTGAGCCTCAACAAGAACCACAACTGATGAATGAATTCCACCAGTAAGGACCAAAGGGTCCAATTCACTGGATGACTTTACAAAGAGTCTAGTTGGTCTCTAGTTATAGTATAGTAGTTAGTATATAGTAACAGTTACTTATAGTATAGTAGTTAGTATATAGTTATAGTTATTAGTTATAGTATAGTAGTTAGTATATAGTTACAGTTACTTATAGTATAGTAGTTAGTATATAGTTATAGTTATTAGTTATAGTATAGTAGTTAGTATATAGTTATAGTTACGTATAGTGTAAATAACGTAAATAATTGAAAACAATTAATTGATAACAATCTCTACTTAAATTAGCAACAGATTGAAAGCAAAAACAAATATTTTTTCATTCGATTGTAAATATATACAGGCATCAAGGGGTTAAATTCACTAAAAGCTGTTTTTCTGAAAGAAAATTGATTATGAATCTGTAAACCTGTGTTTGTGTTCAGGAGTACAACCAGAACAGTATCTTCAGTCAGGCCTACGGAAAGAACCTTCCGCCCAGCTCCAAGCCTGACACTCCCATGATGCACCAGGAGCACTCCCTGTACTCCCTGTTTGAGGGCACCCCCTGGTCCCCCTCCCTCCCCGCCAGCTCAGGTATGTCTCAGAACTCAGGCTCATGACGCTCAGAAAGGTCAAACGGGTCAGACAGGTGTCTGATGTACGCTGTGCTCTGATTGGCAGATCACTCCACCCCGGCCAGCCAATCCCCTCACTCCTCCAACCCCAGCAGCCTGCCATCCTCCCCCCCCACTCACAACCACGGAGCCATGCCCTTCTCCAACTTTGGGCCCATTGGGACTCCAGACAGCCGTGACCGCAGGGTGGTGGACCGCTGGAAGGCTGAGAAGCCTGGTGAGGGTTAAGCCTGGTTTATACTTCTAAAGTCTAGTTTCTACTTCTAAAGCCTAGTTTATTCTTCTAAAGTCTAGTTTTGACTTCTAAAGCCTAGTTTCTACTTCTAACGTCTAGTTTATTCTTCTAAAGTCTAGTTTCTACTTCTAAAGTCTAGTTTATTCTTCTAAAGTCTAGTTTCTACTTCTAAAATCTAGTTTCTACTTCTAAAGTCTAGTTTCTACTTCTAAAGTCTAGTTTCTACTTCTAAAGTCTAGTTTCTACTTCTAAAGCCTAGTTTATTCTTCTAAAGTCTAGTTTCTACTTCTAAAGCCTAGTTTCTACTTCTAACGTCTAGTTTCTACTTCTAAAGCCTAGTTTCTACTTCTATCATCTAGTTTCTACTTCTAAAGTCTAGTTTATTCTTCTAAAGTCTAGTTTCTACTTCTAAAGTCTAGTTTATTCTTCTAAAGTCTAGTTTCTACTTCTAAAGTCTAGTTTATTCTTCTAAAGTCTAATTTCTACTTCTAAAGTCTAGTTTCTACTTCTAAAGTCTAGTTTCTACTTCTAAAGTCTAGTTTCTACTTCTGAAGCCTAGTTTCTACTTCTAAAGCCTAGTTTATTCTTCTAAAGCCTAGTTTCTACTTCTGCTTCTATGTAGCTACAGCATCAGATCTTGTTCATTTTTAGTTCTGTGTTGAGGGAACGTGTTGGTCTGAAGAACAGGAAACATTCTGCCTGTTCAGACTGACCAATCAAACATTCTTCAGGATAAACCGTTGTTTTAAGACTTAAATGTGTACTCTTCGTTTCCAGCTGTTGACCTGTAGTTGTTTGTTTGTTAGGCACTGTGAGTGGCTTCGGTCTGGACTACCTGCCGGCTGCAGCCTCCTCAGCAGCTTCAGACACCAGCTGGCATCAGACCGGCCCGACCGGCAGCTCCTGGACCAATCAGGAGTCTCCCATGGAGGAGTCCTCCTCCACTGTGCTGCTCGACAGTCTGAAGGTTCACTCTTATTATTATTATTATTATTATTATTATAAATATCAGAGCTGCAATGGTTCATGTGTTTGTATTGAGTTATTATGGTACAGGACGATGGATTAAATGCAGTTTATGCAGTGGTGAGTTCACCCTCCGTATTTATAATGACTTATTAATATTCATTATGAGGTTGCATACAGTAAAGATGCAAAATGTCAGTGTAATGTAAGTCACGTCAAGTAACAGAAGAGTAACTTGATTCAAATTCAAAGTGTTTATTTCATGTGCACAGTGTAGAAACAGTATCTCTGTACAATCTCTCCACATGAATGCTGTATCGATAGGAATAAAATAGTAATAAGGTATTAAAGTTAAAATAGAATAAAAAAAACACAGTAACAGAATATAAATATACATAGGCAGATTATGTACAGATATTTACAAAGAATGTGCAAACATCACTGTGACATCAGCGTAACGTAGCCAGACAGAAAATTAGACAGGAGGTACATAAATCATCTGGTGGATTTTCAAAATAAAACACTATGTGCAGACTTCTAGTGACCGTAAAAGAACAAAAATCCAGACATCTGATCAAATTAAACTTCAGACCTGTAAAGTAACCTTGGTGTGATTGTTGTTCTCTTTACACATCTGTAGTTGTTAAATTATCTATTTCTATATGACTGTTCTACACCATATGTGTCCAATCCAAGGCCTGGGGGCCAAATCTGGGCAGCCACCTCATTTTCTGTGGTCCCTCAAGAGCTTCACAGACTTGTGTGATTTATTGAGAGATGGAAAGTGAATAAATATTTGAACTTAACGGAGACACGCTGGTCACGTTGTCTTTGTACGACTTTGTTAACTCCAAAATCTAATGGTTATCAACATATTCTTGTATGAGTCTCTAGATATCTGTGATGATTTTACATGTTTTGCTGCAGCATTTTAATAATTAGACGCTAACAACAATATAACATTATTTCTGCATCAGCAGATTTTTAAATCTTAGTCAATTGTCACCAGCACTATTATAAGTGGAGAGACAATTATCTAATATAATAACATATATAATAATAATATGTAGATACATATATATGATCTTTATAATTGTCCCTTTGAGGGATGAAAGTGAGTTTGACTCCCCTCTTCTACACACTGTTGCTGGGATTAGCGTGATGCTAACACTTAGCTTTCTCTCTTCAGTCCATCTGGTCGAGCTCCATGATGCAGCCGGGCCCGTCGGCGCTGGAGCAGCTGCTGCTGCAGCAGAAGCAGAAGCAGCAACGAGGTCACGGCGCCATGAACCCGCCTCACTGAAAGGCCGGCGAGGCGGCGCTTTGTGTCCGGACGTCAAAAGAACCACCACCAGGAGAAAATGGGAGGAAAAAAACAGTTTGACGAAGACGTGCTCCAACTAAAACGGAAAAATTAAACCGGCGAGAGAACGGTGGAGGCTGGGGAGGCGACGTGACCCCCCGACGAGGCCGAGACACCAACCCCCCCCACCCCCCTCGGCTGTCGAGGAGCGGTGACGCCCCTCCTGGATCGGAGGGCGCAGGATCTCTTCATCCGCGGCGCCATGCGCCACGCCACCGCCGGGTTTCCTTCAACCCGCGGAAATCTGAACATTGAGGAACACAACCCCCCCCACCACCACCACTGCCCCCCTGGTTTGGACAGACGCCACATCCCCACAACTCCTCTCTCATCTTTGTTTGGTACAGAAAAAAAAAAAAAAAAAAACACCTTCCAGATGTCTGCTGGCTGCAGGCAGAGCGCCGGTTTTTAGCGACTCGGCCACTGCAGACTGACCCAGGAGCATTGTGAGAGAGCGAGGACGGCAGGTGGTCGGGTTCAGAGGGGGGAGGTCAGGTGAAGAAACGGGGGACAAAATAAAAAAACAGACTGGACTTTCTGATCTCTCCATTCATCTTCATCGTTGAGGAGGAGGAGGAGGAGGGAGGCTCTTAGCTGATTGGTTGAATGAAGGAAGGAGAGGAGGAGCAACAGCTATATAAATATATAAATAAATATATATTGCCATAGTTGGACTTAAACAGGCTTCGTCTCTTCGCCGTGTCGTGAGGATCAGGACTGGACGCTGCTTTGTGAAGCCGGGGCGTGAAACTCGCAGCTCACCGTCCGTCGGTCCCGTTTTGAAGGAAAAAGACGACGAGCCCCGACGAGACGCCGCCGGGATTCCAGTCAACATCGCAGCAGAGGCTGAAGTACGAGGGAGGGGCGAAGAACAAAACAACCCCGTCAAACTTAGGGATAGTATTACTGTTAGCTTCAAGAGATTGCAGATATTAACAAAAAAAAACTGTATTTTGTGATTTGTTCGTAGCAGTTTTAGCTTCACGTCCTCTGCGCCGAACACAGGTTTTGTCTTTTAGCTTCTTCTTGCTTGAATATTTTCAGGGTTTTCTTCCTCTCTGGCCTCTTCTTCCTGTTGTTTCTTTGGTAAATGAAGAAAAAAAAAAACCTGTATCTCTGCTCGCTTACTTAACCTGCATTAACTCTTCTGTTTGTCTATGTTCTGCCTTTTTACTAGTTTTAAGCAGATCTATTGGCTCCAATGGGCTGAATCACTGTCCCCATACCACACACACAGACACACACACAGGTGTGTACAGGGGCTCAGACTGAATGTTTCTTCCTCCTCTTTAATTCCCTGCAGCTCCTGTATAGCCATGTTTTTATGATCCGTAGAGTAACTGAAGCCTTTTTTCAACCCGACTGGAACCAGGAACTGTGGAGCCACACGGACTCAACTCAGGAACTGAAAGAATCATTTCTCCCAAATATTTAATGAACCTGAAATGAAATAAAGCAATTAGGTTAAATAAAATAGAGTTTCAGTCTTTGTAGTTAAATCGTTGCCCTGAATTTAGTCTGGAAGGAGATAGCAAAAGGTGGGAAGAAATCTCCCCAATTTTGTTTTTGGGGTCCTAAAAAAGTTCCTGTGATGGATAACTGGGCTGTAGGAGATGAGCTAGGGGGCGGGTTCTGTGGGTTCACCCTTGTATAGCTTTACATATGTCAGTCCTGGTTGTTTTAGAGCCAATCAGAAAGCAGCAGCAGGTGACAGCTTGACCAATCAGGATGCTCTGAGGCTCCCCCACTATCACTGTTTTCTGTTGTGTTCATGCTTCAGACAACAGCACTGTAATAAATCCCTGTCCAGTGTCCACCAGCAGGAAGCTGTTTTCTATCGTGTGACACACTCATCATTTAGGTCCAAGGGATTAAAAAAAAATAAAAAAATAAAAGCCTGTTTTTATTTTACCTCCGGGGGCGTTTTAATAAAGCAGACTTCAAAGAGACATGTCTATTTTCCGTGTGATTGTGCTTTTCATGTTGCATTTACAAAATGTATTTGAGAAATAATAAAGATAAAATATTATCGAATGCGAGGAGGTTTTGGGCCTGCAGCCTCGAGAAGGGGAGACTGTTTCCATGTTCCACGCTCTTCACGTGGATCTGAGCTGGACTGGTTCTAGTTGCCTTTTCGTTTTGTTTTTTTGAGTAAGAACTAAATGGACTCAGATCTGTCAATGACATTCCACTCTGTCAGAGGTTTGGGAGGTTTCAGGGCAGATCTGAGAGTTTCTGATGGTTCAGATCTGGGCTTTGACTTCTGAGGCTTTTCTGTGTTTGTCTCTCTGTAGACTTTCAGAAGTGGTGGAATCAGCCTTTAAATAAAAGTAACCTATGTTCTCCCTTGATCCCGTTGTTTTCTTGTTTGTGGTTCCACAATAATCTACATGTTTCCACTCAAAAAAGGAAACTGTACTTGGTCCAGGCTGTCTGTCATGAGAATCCATTTTATTTTAATTGAACATTTTCAAAACAGTCCAGTTATGTTATAAGTTTCATATACAGATTATGAGGTGTAGAAAATCCAGAATATATCCATAGCAATGATCTCAAGAATCATTGGGTCAATGATTTCAGGCAGTCACATTGTGTTCCCAGGTAAAACCATTTCATTTCTTAAAAATGTTATCAATGGGGCTCTAATTATAGAACTATATAAGATATATACTTACAAACTATATGTTTGCACTGTCATAACTACATCTCTGACATTTATAACAAACCAAACCAGTTGAAAATTTAGCAAATTTGGGTCATTTAAACCTAAGAGCCGCTAAGTCTATGACTGTCATTTTATACTTAACCCATTTAAGCCCAGATTTTTTTTTTCAAAGATTTTGTGCATCTGATAATATCAGTTAAGTTGCTAACAATCATGTTCTTTGTCTGTTTTTTCTGTCTTTATTTGCAGAAAACAGTATTTTAATGGCTGTTCAAGCTGCTGTTTGTGCAAATCTGCCCATGAGCAAAAACGGTGAACATAATTGTTGGTACCCTTCCGTTAAGAGAAAAACCCACAATGGTCACTGAAATAACTTCAAAATGCTTTACATAAAAAATTAAAAGCATTAAGACAAAATTTCAAAAAGTGGAAACATCAAAAACTTAAAAAAATATTTAAGATTAAACTCAATAATTTGAAATTAAAAACAAGAACAAAGTTACAGTGCAGTGGAAAATAATTAAGAAATAATATCAGCAATAGGCAGCAGCAAACAGAAAAGTATTCAGCTCTGACTAAAAACAGTGAGAGTTGCAGCAGAGCTGCAGTTCTCTGGGAGTTAGTTCCAGTTCTCTGGGAGTTTGTTCCAGATCTCTGGGAGTTTGTTCCAGATGTGTGGGCCATAGAAACTGAACGCTGCTTCTCCATGTTAATCTGACTGGGAACAGAGAGCAGACCTGTCCCAGACCATCTAAGAGGTCTAGATGGTTAGACCCTATTTTTAGCAAACTCCACTGCATTATCATTCTACATGTCCCTGAGTATGTCTGTGGATAATTCGAAGTCTGTTGACTGTACCATTTTAAAATAGTTCTATGCTGAATTCGGAGGTACCCCGGCTACCTCTGTGCGTATTTCCAAATAAATTGACTGTACCATTTTAAAATAATCCCATGCTTGTCAATAATTGTCAATATTGTTTGATAAAGAGATTTAAGTGCTATCTATAAAACACAATAATGTTATGAATATACAGTAGTGTTCAAAATAATAGCAGTCCAATGTGACTAACTATATTAATCCAGATTTTAATTATATTTTTTATTACTACATGGCAAACAATTTACCAGCAGGTGCAGTAGATTCTCAGAAAACCAACCAGACCCAGCATTCATGATATGCACACTCATAAGGCTGTGACATTAGACAATTAGTAGAAAGGGGTGTTCTAATAAATATCAGTGTGCCATTCAATCAATGAAGTCATCAATTTAGTGAAAAACAGGTGTGAATCAGGTGGTTCCTGATTCACACCTGGAACCACCTGATTCCAGGTGGTTCCAGCACTTGTTGAACATGCATTTCTCTTTAAAAGCCTGAGGAGTTGTTCAAGACATTGTTCTGAAGAAAAGCATACATTTGTTAAAATAGTTGATTGAAGAAGGGGAAACTTATATAGCGGTGCAAAAAAAGCATAAGGTCTTCAGCTAAAATGATCTAGTACCTTAAAATGGAGAAAAAACAGAAGTGGCAGAAAACGGAAGACAACCATCAGAATGTAGGAATAAGCAGAATGGTAAAGACTCAGCCAATGATCAGCTCCAGGATGATCAGAGACAGTCTGGAGTTACCTGTTAGTGCTGTGACAGGTAGAAAACGTCTGGGTGAAGCTGATCTATTTACTAGAATCACCACAAAGTCCCTCTTAAAAAAGGCATCAACTGGCCTAAAGAGACATGGAGGAACATTTTGTAGACTGATGAGATAAAATAGTTCTTTTTGGGTCTAAGGACTGCAGACAGTTAATGAGACGACCCCAAACTGTGAATTGAAGCTACAGTTCACTCTGAAGACAGTGAAGATGGTGCTGCAGCATCATGATATGAAGATGATTCTCTACTATGGTCTCAGGACTATTTATCACATACCAGGGATCATGGATCAGTTTGCATATATCAGAATACTTGAAGAGATCATGTTGTCTTATGCTGAAGAGGAAATGTCTGTGAAATATGAGTTTCAACAAGACGATGACCCCAAACACACCAGTAAACCAGCAGCATCTTGGTTCCACACCAATAAATTAATGTTATGGAGTGACCTATGCCTGGACCTTCATCTAATGGAGAACCTGTGGGTGACATCAAACATGCTGCATCTGAAGAAAAACCAAGAAATACTAATGGATGTAGAATTCTTGTTAAAACATGTTGTAGTGTAATAACAGCTGAAAGGTTCCACTAGTTGGTGACTCCATGCTGCACAGATGTGAAGCAGTTATAAAAAACTGGATTAATCTGGTTAGTCACATGGGACTGATGTTATTTTGAGCACTACTGTACAATATTATTTGTGTGTCACTGGTACTCAAATGAATAAAATTACTGACACTTGGGAGAAACAGGGGGACATCAGGTAAATTGGGCCACTTTTTGGTAAATTGCTTAGAATTTAAATTGTTGGAATTATATATTAAATATAATATAATTATTTAGGCCCTGCACATGTTGAAGCATCCGCTGTACCACTTTTTTGCATGAGTGGGTTCGAGTAAAATGGGCCAGTCAAATGACAAATTAGAATTCAAATTCAAAATGAATTCATCATCAATTTTAATGTTAAAACACATCTGCTTAGAACCACATACCTTTTAAAATGCATTAAACAAACTCATATTGCTGATATTAAAACAAGAACAGATCAGTTGCCATGTGGCCCATTTTATCTTAGGGGGTTAAGAAAATTGGGCCACAAAGATAAACATCACTTTCCCCAAAAAATATGTTAATATATCAAACTAATAGCTTTATTTCTGATGGATGTCATCAATACAGATATCATGCATTTATTTATTTTTTTTTATAGATTTATCATCCTTATAATAGTTTAGTTAGATTTGTCATACCAGGCTACTTACCATGAACATTTCTGGTTCAGTCTAGATTTGAAGTATTGTCTCACCACCATAGAAACCATAAACTAATCAAATCACCATAGAAACCATAAACTAATCAAATCACTTGTTACGAGTCAACCACAGTTATATCAGTTTAAATCCTTTATATTCATTGGCTCTAATTTCCAGAGTCTGGGACCCCAAACCTTAAACGGCCCATTTTACCTGATATTAGCCTATATAATATTTCTGTTTAATACCGGAAAATAATTAAAATGTTAATCTACTCTGCAAATGCAGTTCATGTTCAAACCAGGCTACTGTCTGTTATGTGGCCTACATATAAGGTTGAAAGGTTTTCCTGCCTATAAATCTGTTGTTTGGTCATTTTTCTGAATAAAAATCTTCCCCCTGTGTTTTTTTAACAAATCACCTTATTATTATTAATGTTTTTTATTGTTGTTTATTATTGTTGTTTATTATTGTCCATCCCTGTGCTGTGTCAGTGTCGCTTTAACTATGTGACGTCATTTCCGCCCCCAGCATCCTGCCGCAGACTCCAGCCTCGCCTCAGCATCATCTCTGCTGCTGCTGCTGCTGCTGCTACCGGGAACCACAACACGACCAGGACCAGGACCAGGACCAGGACCGGGACCGGGACCGGACCTGGACTCAGGGAGGGACACCATGACGGAGACCAGCAGAACCCACGTGATCCTGCTGTCCTGCGGCAGCTTCAACCCCATCACCAAGGGACACATCCATATGTTCGGTGAGTGGGGGAGGGGGGGTTATTATTATTTATTATTTATCTGATAAAATAAACATCTTCATCCCGATCACGTGACAGTAGCAGATCTGAAAAATTTCTTGCTGAAATCTGAGACATTGATAACCCGAAATATTCATGTTATTATTACCTGTAATAACATAATAATTACGTCAGTTATAACGTCCAACGCCAAATAACCCGAGACTAGAGATAAAACCCGCAAATGTCGCGTGTTAGGAGCGGTGCGGAGGCCTCGCGCGGCGTGTGGCGCAGCCCAGAAATGATGCGCGCACCCACCCCCCCACTCCACACACACACACACACACACACACACACACACACACACACACACACACACACACACACACACACACAGATCCATGTTGACCTGTTTACCCACGTCACAATAACAAATGATAACAAATAAATATATGATCATATGGTGGTTTTGACGATAATGTGTTTGTGTTAAAAGAAGATTAATTATTAAACTAATTAACTAACTGATTAAACCGGTAAATAAACTGTATTTGAGAGAATCTGAAACCTTCACATTGTTCACACATGCTGCTCATTCCGGAATATTCCTCCTGTTCCTAGTCTTTTCACACATGGACTAATAATAAGCAGCAGGTTTACTGCAGCTAGCATCAGTCAAACATCCAGATGTTTGACTGATGCTGATGTTGCTGCTGATTTCCTGGAATCTTACAGGTCCTGATGTGGGAAAATCTGCTCTGGCTCCTTTCAGAAAAAAACCCTGCTGGAATGTTTCTTTGTGTGTGTGTGAATGGGGCTGAATGTAGGATGAGGTGTTGAGGAGTGGGCGTATCCAGTTTGATTGACAGGTGGATGTGATGATGCTATTGGCTGAAGTTGCTCTGTTAATTTTTGGATTTTACCAGAAGAAAATATAATTGAATTCTGATATAAAAATACAAAGAAACTGGTTGTTTTGTAATGTTTTGGCAAACATAGTTTAATAAGTGAAGATTATGAGCAGAGATGTGACCTCAGAACATTAAATAGAGCTTTTCGATTGGAGGAGGATTGATTAATGCTGCATTACTGTTTTTCTCAGTTGATTCAGCTCATTTGTTGAAACAGAAACTTTATTAAAGCTGCAGCTGTGAAACAGCTTCTATGGTTCATCAGCTGAAAAAGATCATAAGTCATCATCATCTCATCATAAATATGATCTGAAACATTTACAGCTTATTGGAGAGAAAAGAAACTGAAATGAGTCAGGAGGTTTTGAGATTATTTATTTATTTATTTGCATTTGAAAAATGAGCCAAAGCAACAAAACTGTAACTGGATTTAAAAATCAATCTTTATTAGAGCAGCAGAGAATGAAAGGAAACACACACACACACACACACACACAAACACACACACACACACACACACACACACACACTCACAAACACGTACAGGTTCAGAGGATGATTTTTTTTAACTTAAGGGATTTTTACAGTTTTTTCCAATTGCTAAATGCAAAATAGCTTAAATATCCTGCAAACGAAGAAGTCGAGCTGTGTAGGGAGGCTATCAATAAACTAAGGGTTAACTGTTTGTCTCTGCTAGAAGCCCCGCCTATAATGTAAATATCATCCTCTGATTGGCTACCTATTTCTCACTAACTTACATGACTGGTTGTCTTTGCTGAACTTACAGGAGTGTAAGTTGTATGTTTTTTTTAGTTTGTGTGTGTAAAAGCCTCACTGTGGCCCTTCAAAAATAACATTTACCACGTAATAATCATTTTGATAATAATAGTAATTTAACTGTAAATAAAACCATAAACATAGACATGCGTTGACATGCCCTCATGTAGCTGTAGCTGATAGACGCCACTGTGGTGTCTTATTAACCTACAGCTGGTAAGACAAATAAATAAGTGTGCGTGTGTGTGTGTGTGTGTGTGTGTGTGTGTGTGTGTGTGTGTGTGTGTGTGTGTGTGTGTGTGTGTGCGTGTGTGCGTGTGTGTGTGTGCGTGTGAGGGTGTGTGTGTGTGTGTGTGTGTGTGTGAGTGAGTGTGTGCTCTCCTGTATGAAGTCAGGCTGCATCAGCTCACACTAACACACCACCACAAAAAGCTGGATTTAGTTTTGCAGGTATTGTTCTTGTGTTTATTTTTCATCTGTTAGTGTCCATCCAGAAAGTATTCACAGCGCTTCACTTTTTCCACATTCCTTATTCCAAAATGGATTCAATTATTTTTCCTCAAAATTCTACACAGAACATCCTATAATGACAATGTGAAAAAAGTTTTTTTGAGATTTTTGCAAATTTATTACAAATAAAAAATGAATAAATCATGTATATAAGTATTCACAGCCTTTGCCATGAAGCTCAAAATTGAGCTCAGGTTCATCCTGTTTCCACTGATCATCCTTGAGATGTTTCTACAGCTTAATTGGAGTCCACCTGTGGTAAATTCAGTTGATTGGACATGACTTGGAAAGGCACACACCTGTCTATATAAGGTCCCACAGTTGACAGTGATGTCAGAGCACAAACCAAGCATGAAGTCAAAGGAATTGTCTGTAGACCTCAGAGACAGGATTGTCTTCAGGCACAAATCTGGGGAAGGGTACAGAAACATTTCTGCTGCTTTGAAGGTCCCAATGAACACAGTGGCCTCCATCATCTGTAAATGGAAGAAGTTCAGAACCACCAGGACTCTTCCTAGAGCTGGTTGACCATCTAAACTGAGAGATCAGGGGAGAAGGGCCTTAGTCACGGAGGTGACTAAGAACCCGATGGTCACTCTGTCAGAGCTCCAGCGTTCCTCTGTGGAGAGAGGAGAACCTTCCAGAAGGACAAGCATCTCTGCAGCAATCCACCAATCAGGCCTGTATGGTAGAGTGACCAGACGGAAGCCACTCCTTAGTAAAAGGAACATGGCAGCCCACCTGGAGTTTGACAAAAGGCACCTGAAGGACTCTCAGACCATGAGTAACAACATTCTCTGGTCTGATGAGACAAAGATTGAACTCTTTGGTGTGAATGCCAGGCGTCATGTTTGGAGGAAACCAGGCACCGCTCATCACCAGGACAATACCATCCCTACAGTGAAGCATGGTGGTGGCAGCATCAGGCTGTGGGGATGTTTTTCAGCAGCAGGAACTGGGAGACTAGTCAGGATAGAGGGAAAGATGAATGCAGCAATGTACAGAGACATCCTGGATGAAAACCTGCTCCAGAGCTCTTGACCTCAGACTGGGGCGACGGTTCATCTTTCAGCAGGACAACAACCCTAAGCACACAGCCAGGATATCAAAGGAGTGGCTTCAGGACAACTCTGTGAATGTCCTTGAGTGGCCCAGCCAGAGACCAGACTTGAATCTGATTGAACATCTCTGGAGAGATCTGAAAATGCTTGATGGATCTTGAGAGGTGCTGCAAAGAGGAATGGACAAAACTGTCCAAAGATATGTGTACCAAGCTTGTGGCATCATATTCAAAAAGACCCGAGGCTGTAATTGCTGCCAAAGGTGCATCAACAAAGTATTGAGCAAAGGCTGTGAATGCTTATGTACATGTGGTTTATTAGTTTGTAGTTTGTTTGTAATAAATTTGCAAAAATCTCAATCTTTTTTCACATTGTCATTATGGGGTGTTGTGTTTTAGAAATTTGAGGAAAAAATGAATTGAATCCATTTTGGAATAAGGCTGTAAAATAACAAAATGTGGAAAAAGTGAAGCACTGTGAATACTGGATGCACTGTATGTGGCAGAAAAGGATTTCTGATTCTTTGACCTAACCTCACTCACTGGGATACAGTAGAGTTTACTGAAAAAAACATGTGAATGAATTGATTCTGTGAAATATTTATTTTTTAAAATCTGACTCTACAGACTTCTGGATAGATGATTGGTTTTGCTTCAACATTTTTATTATTTCATTTTTATCATTAAAAGAACTGTGGTCAAACAAGAAAATGGCTGTTTAAACACATGGAAACTAAAACATTAAACTTCAACAGATCCTGATGCAACAAGGTGCATTTAATAATTAATAATGCACCAAATGTGCTGCTTTTAGAGGAAAACGTTTCTTTAGTCAAAGTGTGTTAGAGACATTCATCACTTTACTGTCTAGTTAGTGTTATTCCTGTATTTCTGGAGGAAAGGCTAGGTTATGGATATTCAAACAATATTATACTGGACTATATATAGTAGACTACTATAAATAGCCTACTATGTTGACCATTATAAATAAAGAACAATGTAATAATAATATGGAAAATAAGAATTTGAACGGTGATTTTCTCATCCTCTCATTTAAACCTATCAGTACAGATACATTTATATACACATAAATTAAATATAATAATGCTTTTGCTTCACACGGCCTCTACGAAATACATCAGGTGTGATCTTTGATATGTTATGTTGAGATACATTATTACATTATTCATGAATATGGGTCCTGCAGTTCAGCCAGTTATATTGTAGGTTGTAGGGTTCTAACTCTTGTTCCTGTGCCCTATTTATTTTATTTTAACATTGAGCACCTGCCCCTCCACAGGTCTGGTGTGCTGTATATAATATGAAGGAGGTCAAATAAATAAATAAATACAATAAGTCCTCAGATTCTAGAAGGTCTTGTGATGTTATGCATCTATATTGTGTGGAGAATAAATTACTTGTAATAATTGTGTCCTGTTTGGCTAGCCCTTCCTGCTCAGGAAAAAACTTTACCACCAACTACATGATAATTTTACCTCTAATCTGTTTATATGGCATGCATCAACACGTGATAGACAGTAGAGGAGGAGAAGCTGGGGGAGATAGAGAGAGACTTGAAACATGGAATCACTATGATACAAGACTGAACAACCCTGCTGTGCCATGTCCATCAGGCTAAACTGGACTCTACAGAAACCTGCAGCAGGTGTAGACAGCTGTGTTTGGTTCTTGTTTTTCATTTGATGCTTTAACCTATATAACATCTGCAAGAGGTGAAATGATGATTGCTAATGCAAAAAAACAGCTTTCAGGAGCACTGTCAAGGCTGAAGAACAAAGGCTATCATTGTTTTTTGGCAAGGTATACACCCCTAGTACTAGAAAAATCACCACAGCAGTGCAGGTGTGATGTGTAGAGGTTGAATAAGGACCCAAAACCAGAAGCGGTACATGTTACCACAAGTGTGTATTTACAGACACAAGTGAATCCCACAACTGAGGAGGAGGGACACATGGAATGATGGGTGGATCTTTATTAATTCTGGTCGTCTGAGCCTTTCAACAGAGGGGTTAATAATCGGGCCCACAAAGCAACGGGATAGTTTACGGGTTTCGACATCCAGGGGGAGGTCCCGTGCTGCGGAGGGAACCGCCACTTCCACCTCCTGTTTGGGAAAAGGGGGGGTTGATAGCCAGTGTTGGGGTAGTTACTAAAAAAAGTAACTAGTTACAAGTTACTAGTTACTTGTGAAATTTGTAACTACATTACTTTACTAGTTACTGTATTTGAAAAGTAACTTCACTATTAGTTACTTTACTTTCCAGTTTTTTAAGCAAATGTTAAAAGTTACCGCATGGATACATGGACAAATATCATAGCCTTTTCATTGCTTTTCATCGCTTTATTTAAGTATCAGTAAAAGCTTACTTTCCTGTTAGTGGGTGCGAGCGGTCGGATCAGGTTTATTATTATTAATAAAAAAAAATATTGTTATAATTATTACCCTTAATTACCCTAAATGTCATACAAAATAACAACATAGCACACATGCACACATATACGCACACATATACACACACACGCTGTTGATAGCCCAGGCAACACATGAATGGGGACAAACCTGTGGCTGAACAGATGAGGGAGTTGTGGGCATACTCGATCCAGGGCAGCTGGGTGCTCCATGAGACCGGGTGTTGAACGAAGTGCAAGGCAGACTCCAGGCTTTGATTGGCCCGCTCTGTCTGGCCGTTCGTCTGGGGGTGGTATCCTGAAGAGAGACTTCCAGTGGCACCCACAGCCTTGCAAAATTCTCTCCGCACCTGTGATACAAACTGGGGTCCCCAGTCTGACACCACATCTAGGGGGATCCCATGGAGCTTGAAGACATGGTTCACTACCAGATGGGCAGTCTCGAGGGCTGAAGGTAACTTGAGAAGAGGCACGTAGTGAAAAGCGTAGAAAACCGATCAATAATAGTGAGAATGACAGTGTTACCTTCTGATTTGGGTAGTCCCGTGACGAAATCCAGCACGATGTGGAACCAGGGGCAACTAGGGACTGGCAGGGCGCGTAACAGACCAGCAGGGGGCTGATGGGACGCCTTGCCCTGGGCACAGACAAAGCAGGTGGTCACGAACCTCCGTGTGTCCTGGCTCAGCCTTGGCCACTAGAAACTTTGACAGAGAAACTGGAGGGTTTTATGGAGACCAGGGTGACAGGTGAGTTTGGAAGAGTGGGCCCACTGGAGAACTTGAGATTGCACCGCATTCAGCATGAACTTCCGGTTGGGAGGTCCGGTTCCTGGGTCTGGTTGCTGTGTCTGCGTCTCCAGCACTACCAGCTCTATGTCCCAGGATGCCATATCTACGAAGCAGGAAAGAAGGAGGATGGGTTCCGGACTCTCCAAGTCCAAAGATGGGGTGTAGATTCATGATAAGGCGTCCGGCTTGGTGTTACAAGAGCCTGGACGGTAAGAAAGGGTGAAGTTAAACTGACTCAAAAAAACACCCATCTGGCCTGGCGGGGGTTTAGCCTCTTGGCAGAATGTAGGTAGGCTAAATTCTTGTAGTCAGTCCAAATCAAAAATGTGACAGCAGCGTCCTCCAGCTAGTGCCTCCTCTCCTGAAGTGCCCAAACCACCACTCTTTTTTTTGACATCATAATTCTTCTCTGAAGGGGATAGGCGGTGAGAGAAAAAGGCCCAGGGATGCAACTTGGTGGTTGCGGGGGTCACTTTGGGACAAAACCGCTCCGGCTCGCATCCACCTCTACCGTGAACTGGAGGATGTCCAGTTCTGGATGTCTGAAGACTGGGGCAGAGGTGAATAATGCCTTGAGTTGGGTAAAAGCCTCATGAGCAGCAGTGACCACTGTAGGGAGAGCTGGGGGACGTGAGTCTGGTCAGGGGTGCAGCAACCTTACTATAGTCTCTGGTGAACCTGTGGTAGACTGAACCTCCGGGAGAATGCATGGAAGTTTTTCATTTTTTTTTTCAGCTCATGATTCTTATCTTTAGCAGCTTTGCCATAAAACTACACAAGTTCTAGTAGATTCTTCAGTTTGTTTACATCCACAGAAATATTTTCAGATAGACACACATGTTCTTGAAACATTTACTAGCATCATTTTGAATGTCAATGAAATGTCGAACATGCGACCTTATGTCAGATTGATGTTTTATGCAGAGAACAGTAATTGATGCATTTAAAAATGGTATTTTGAATTGCAAAATGTGTGTAAAGCAGAAAATGTGTTTAGGGTTTTGGAGACTTGAGAAGAAGTTTTACTTTAAAGTTTAAATAATTGTGCTATGTTACTGTCATTTCAGAGTGTTAGCAATTGGGAAAAAAAATGTAAATTAGTTTTTTTCTCCAGTTTGTGTTGGTGACAGAGATTGATCAGCTCCACTGAATTCAAAAGTAAAACCTTTGGTGAATTATGTCTGAGCAAGGAAACAACATGTAAAGTTTCAGTTTGATTTGGAGTTTGAGCTTTGACTTAAAACCCTCAGGATGAAACACCTGCGATATGTTTGTGTAATTCCTCTCATCACCAGCAGAGGGACACAAAGCTTCTGCTCTGTAGCTTTAAAGGGGAAACCAAATTTTAGGATGACAAACTAGATTTTACAGCTTTTGTTCCAGCGTCTTCATCCATGGTTTGTTTGTCTGTTTGCAGAAAAAGCCAGAGAATATCTGCACAAAACCGGACGTTTCATTGTGATCGGAGGCATCATCTCACCGGTGCACGACTCCTACGGGAAACCGGTGAGTTGCTGCACACCTCAGTGTTCACAGCAAAAAACATCTGAGTTACATTTACTGACAGATTGAGTTTTAACTGTAAATCATGTCTGTAAATGTTCCCAAAGCTCTGGACAGTTCGACATGTTGCCTCCTTGCAGCAGAAACAGGAATATTTATTTTAGTTCTCTGAAGCTTCTGCTGCAACAAGCAGGATCTGCTGAATACATCACATCTGTTCCTTCTTCTGTGGATTTGTGTTTAACCCATTAAAGCCTGGTTTACAGACTATGTTTAATACTTTTTCTTACAATCTTTTTTTAATATATCTATTATTTAGGCCATTTTAAGTAATAAACAAATTTCACGCAATAGAGGGTTATGAATAGAAAAGACAAAATGTGTTTTCTTGGTTCAAAATGATGCACAACACTAAACAATACAAGTTAAACTGTTTTATCAGTGAGAGACTATTGATTGATCATTCTTATTTTTCTCCTATCCTGTGATCCTGTGTTTAAACATGAAGAGCAGCATTGTGGTTGATGTTTTACCCATTTAAGCTGCTAAATCTATGGCTGTCATTTTATACTTTACCTATTTAAGCCCAATTTTTTTTTTCATGCATATATTTATATCAGTAGAGTCACTCACAATCATGTTATGCATCTATTTTTTCCCATTTTGTTGTCTTTTCTTTGCATAAAATAGCATTTTAATGACTATTATAGTAGTTGCTGTTTGCAAAAATCTGCCCATAAACAAAAACCTATTCATCCCTTGTACAAAATTCTATATTATTCCAGAGCCTTGACTGATTAAATAGATATAGGTTTGAAAATCATAATAATCTAAATAAAATTACCTTTTTCTGTGAGGTTTTGTCTTTTCCATGTTCTCAGGAGGAAGTTGATGACAGGAAGCACTTGGAAACTATTTTTTTTTTTTGCTTAAAACCTTTATCTAAATTCTCTACTATTATGTCATTAAAACTGTATGAGTAACCTTTAGATTTTTTAGATTTTATGTATAAAATGACAGTCATAGAGGCTCTGAGGCTTTAATGGGTTAATGAGAGAAAAGCTGCAGCAGCTCGTCCTGTTTCGGCTGTAGATGAGACGTCAACGTGTTTACTGTCAACCATTAATCCTCCTTTTTCTAACGTGTGTGTTGGTGTGTTTGTGTGATGAGCAGCTTCTCTGCTTCCTGCAGGAATTAATGCAGCTCCTGTCCTACTTTCACGCTGCCTCCACAGGAAACAGCAGCATGAATAATAGATGCTGCACAAACCAGGACTCATTGTGTGCTCATTATCACGTGATGTTAAACTTTATTCATTTCAACTGTTCACAGTTGATCGGTTTGATTTTAATCGACTGAGGACGTGTGAGTCGATTTTTATGCTGCAGAGACATACGTTTTTCTTGTTTGTGTTTGTGATTGTGTTGATTCTGCTGTTCTGTTTTCAGTTTTTATTCAGGTTTAATCTGTTGTTTCCAGTTTTTTGTTGTACTTGGTTTATGTTCTGACTCCAGACTTTAGCTCATATTTGTCAGTAGATTGTTCTCGTTTCCTGAATCTGAAGCTGAATTTTTCTTGTGAGGCAACAATCGTTGGTGAGGCTCTACACAGAAACTGATGGTGTGTGTGTGTGTGTGTGTGTGTGTAGGGTCTGGTTCCCAGCAGACATCGTCTCAACATGTGTCAGTTGGCCGTTCATTCTTCTGATTGGATCAGGTGAAACTTTCCTTTTCAGTCACTTCATGTTTCTGATTTTTTGTTTGTGAAAGATTTTTTACAAACAAACAAACTACTGTGTGTGTGTGTGTGTGTGTGTGTGTGTGTGTGTAGGGTCGACCCCTGGGAATGTTACCAGGACACCTGGCAGACCACCTGCAGTGTGCTGGAGCATCACCGAGACCTCATGAAGGTAAAAAGGAGACTGATAATCTGATGAATTTGAGGAGGAGACTGATCTTTTATCTTCTCCAGCTGTTAGTTTGTTTACTCATATAAACAAACAAACTTATTGTTTTCTCAGAGAGTCACTGGCTGTATTTTGTCAAACGTCAACACACCATCAACGACTCCTGTGATTGGTCAGCCACAGAACCAGACTCCACCCATCTACCAGAACCATAACAACATGAATCACAAGCCAACGGCCAGTGAGTCACAGTCTGCTGTTCATCTTCATCATCATCACCATCATCATGTGATGATGATGATGATGATGATGATAATGTTGATGGTGATGAGATGGTGATGATGATGATGATGATGATGATAATGTTGATGGTGATGAGATGGTGATGATGATGGTGATGATGATGATAATGATGATGATGATGATGATGATGATGATGATGGTGATGATGATGATGATGATGATGGTGATGGTGATGGTGATGGTGATGATGATGATGATGATGATGATGAGATGATGGTGATGAGATGGTGATGGTGATGGTGATGATGATGATGATGATGATGATGATGATGGTGATGATGATGATGATGATGATGATGATGATGATGATGATGATGATGATGATGATGATGATGGTGATGATGGTGATGATGGTGATGATGATGATGGTGATGATGATGATGATGATGATGATGATGGTGGTGATGATGATGATGATGATGGTGATGGAGATGATGATGATGGTAATGAGATGGTGATGATGATGATGATGATGATGATGATGATGAGATTATGGTGATGATGATGATGATGATGATGATGAGATGATGGTGATGATGGTGATGATGATGATGATGATGATGATGATGATGATGATGATGATGATGGTGATGTGATGGTGATGATGATGATGATGATGATGATGATGATGATGATGTTGATGGTGATGGTGATGATGATGATGATGATGATGATGATGATGATGATGGTGATGATGATGATGATGATGATGATGAAGATAATCTGTTCTCTGTCCTCCTCTCTCTAGTTAAGATGTGGGGGAAGCTCAGTGAGAGTTTGGGGAAGATCTGCTGCGTCCGTCCACACATCGAACGCTTCACCTTCGTCGGTCAGTTCAGATTCAACATTCTGACCTCAGAGCAGTAAATAATAACTGTAATGATAACAATAACAATAATAATGATAATATGGGCTGCTGTGTGTGACTCTGGCAGATGAAAACGCCAACCTGGGCACCGCCATGAGATATGAGGAGATTGGTGAGTGTGGCCGTGACCTGATCAGCTGATCCGTTGTTGTGTTTCCTTCCTGCTGTGTCTGATTCCTCCAGTTTGTTTGTTTGTTTGTTTGTTTCCAGTAAACATGGTGTTTACTGTGACGTCTCTCTCCTCCTGCCTGTTTTTGTCGTTTGTAGAGTTGCGCATCCTCCTCCTGTGTGGCAGTGACCTGCTGGAGTCCTTCTGCATCCCTGGTCTGTGGAAGGACAGTGATGTAAGCACGATGTATCCCCGCCCCCTCCAACTCTAGCCCCGCCTCCCATTTCCACTGAAACCTGTCGTATTAGGATGTTTTCATCATAGAAAACATCTGTTATAGAAAATTATTACACATTACTGCAGTATTATGATGTAGTTATACTGCAGTACAATACATGATTAAGGTTAAAAGTACGTGAGTATTATGATGTGGTTAAAAGTACATGCGTATTATGATGTAGTTAAAGTACACAGTATTTTATTGTGTACTCCTGGTTCCATCTTTAACATGTGTTGGATTTCTAGTTTCTGATTTTATAACTGAGTTAAATCAGCAGGTGAAGGAAGTGAATCTGTAGATAAATGAAGAGAAGTAGCTGAGGTCCTGAAAAAAACTAAAGAAATACTAAAGAGACAAGTTACAGCAGCTCACTGGGACATGTGTCCCTAGGCCTTGTGTCCCTAACAATGTCTGTCTCTGTTTCAGATGGAGGTGATTGTGGGTGATTTTGGGATTGTGGTTGTTCCTCGTGATGGAGTCGACACAGAGAGAATCATGAATCACTCCTCCATCCTCCGCAAGTACAAGGTCAGTGCAGGACATGTCCCGCCCCCCAGTTAAACAGCTGGAAACGTCCCTGTCCTCCAGTAAAACAGCTGGAAACGTCCCTGTCCTCCAGTTAACCCATTTAAGTCTAAGAGCCACTAAAGTAGATTTTTATACTTATTAACCCATTTAAGATTTTATGCATATAATTAAATTAGTTGAGTCGCTAACAATCATGTTATATATCTATTTTTTCATTTTGTACTATTTTCTTTGCAGAAAATAGAATTTTAATGGCTGTTATAGTAGGAAGGAGCAGGAAGTAGATGACGTCATATGGGAGGAAGCACTTGGAAACCTTTTTTTGCTTAAAACTTAAAACGTCTACTATCATGTCAGAAAAAAACTGAGTAACATTTGGATTTTTTAGACAGTCATAGACATAGAGGCTTTGATGGGTTAAACAGCAGTGCCTCAGTAATGATGTTAGTTCTTTGTCTCTTTGTTTCAGGACAACATCGTTGTGGTGAAGGACGACATGAACCACCCCATGTCCATCGTCAGCTCCACTAAGAGCAGGTCTGAGACCAGTTTGACTGCTACAGGTTAGCGTAGCGTAGCACAAACACTGGGAAACTACTAAAACTACCAACTAAAAAAACTAAAAAAGAAAAGTCAAACAAAACTCATTTTCCTATTCACAAAGGAGGCAAAACTTACAATAACACTATATTCCAATATTCCAATATTTTCATTTCTCTTTGTTTTCATTCATTCCAGTTTCAGTTTTGAATTTGCTGCTAAATGTAAAACTATGCGTTTCTTAATTGTTGAAAAGATACTGTTTTCAAACGAGGCTAATGGCTAATTTCAACAGTCAGCTAGTAGCTCGCTAATAATATCAAACTAATATGCAGAAGCCAGTAAATAACACCACTTTTTTTTAAATTAGTCTAACATCAGCCTCTTTTTACCAGTCTGCTGGTTAAGATCAGACCTAATGATCGCTAACGAGCTCTAACGATGGAAGTTACCATAGCAACAGTAACTAGGGGGAGGGAGGAGGGAACAGGAAGTAGAGCAGAGAAAGGAGGACGTGGATTTTACTATTTTCTCCCTCAATGATTCATGCTTTCATTTTCATTATGTATAAATATAAATAAATATGGAACACTACTATAACTACTATTATTACTGTTAATAACATTTTGTAACACATTAGAACACGATGAGGCTCAAACCTGCAAGACAAGTAGCAAAGGAGAGAGAAAGAAGAAGATAGGTCCAGATTATTATAGTAGTATAGTAATATTTTTATTATTTATTTATTTATTTATTAGTAGTATTTGTATTTATTTTATTATTTATTTTTTCTATGAAAATTTCTATGAAAATTGACAGTTTATTGTCCTCCCACCACTGAAACAGGATTTTCGCCCCTGCTCTGAACTTTGTTGTAGATTCTAAACACGGCTAACAGTTTCCCTCCACTTCCACTGTTTGTGCTAAGCTAGGCTAATCCCATCTTTGTATGTGTGTATATATTGCTGATATATATTTGATATGTGTAGACTGGCCCTGCAGCACGGTGACGGCCATGTGGTGGACTACCTGAGTCAGCCCGTCATCGACTACATCCTGCAGAGTCAGCTGTACATCAATGCTTCGGGATAAACAGCATGAGAACAGGAGGGGGGTGGGGGTGGGGGGCTCCAACCACCATCATCTATATGACCCCCCCTCCCCGACCACCCAAATTTCCTCGTCTGTCTTCTGTGTCAAACATTTACTCCTTTGAGCTGTCGCTTTCCAACAGGAGCATTAGTGTCCCTCCTTCTATCTGTGTCATGTCAGTTTACCATCAGGGAGGGGGGGTCATCCCAAACGGCTGCAGGTTCATCATCAACGTATTTTTTCACTGCAGTTTCACTGGGTTTGAATTTTTTGCCGTTTTTATTATATTATAAGTTTTGGGAAGTAGGACACACAGCTGCTCAGATACTGAAGTAATCAGATACTCTGAGAGGACTCAGAATATCTAAGTGTACTCACATATTCTGAGAGTACTCAAATACTCTGAGAATACTTGGATACTCTGAGTGTGAGGGTAAATCCTTTGGCACCAGGCTGAGAGAGGACAGCTCACTGAGCTTCAATCAAAAAGAAGATTGATCAGAATTGAACAGGAGACATGTAAGACATGTTTCATGAGTTTAAATCATTTCCCCTCATAGACAGCTGATATAAAATATCTGGCTCTTTGATAGTAGTCAACACTACAGCACTGTGGATGTAAAGGTTAATGCTAGAAGTATAGAACATTTATAAAGAAACTAAAGAAGAAACCAAAAAAATGTTGTTTCATTGGCAAAATGTTTGGGTTCAGAAATAATTAATTATTAATTAATTAATTTGCAGGTAATGTTGATACATCATTATGTTTCTTATAGTGTGTTAAGTCAAAATATATTAATATATATATATATATATATATACGTTCATATGTAGTATGGCAGACAAACTGAAAACTGAGTAACTTTCAGTTTGTTAAAGAATTGTTTTTTTTTTGTTCCCACCAACTGAACCTTGTTTCTGTTTTTGTACCAAACTGCACAGTAAAATGTCCTAAAAACACAAAAAACAACCAGTAAATAACTACAACCTGTAAAATAAAATGAGCCATAAGGCAGATGTTAGTGGAATCACAGGTAACCTAGGATACCATCACATGGTATCCTAGGTTACAGATCTGATGAGTGTGGCAGCAGGAAGTGCTGTGATGTGTATTTTGTTGGTTGTTTGTTGCGTGAGGCTCAGTGTGCAGTGAACAGGTGGAGGATCTGAGCTCAGACTTTACACGAGGACACGTCAGTCGTAGATTTAGTCAACAGTTTAACCTCCGTTTTAAAGCAGAGCTCTGCCTATTTAAACTGCAGGTAACCATAGCAACAGCACTGATGCTTCAGGCTCCATCCGCTGTCAACAGGACAATAAACTCACTTTAAGATCAGAAGGTGTCAAACTATTAGGATCTGATTTTAGGGCATTTAGGATCCTGAAGTTCATTTGAAATATTGATGGTGATGATGATGATGATGATAGTGATGATGAGGATGATGGGATCTTTTCCAAAAAAACAACCAAACCACACCAAGCAGCAGCAGCCGTGTTGTGCTCCTGTCAGCTCTCTGTAGACTGCATGCTTTACAACGTTTGGTTCTGGCATGAATGTTTATCACGTCGTAGAGTTTGATCTGTCGTGAACGTGTTTGCAAAAAAAAAAAAAAAGAAAGAAATTACACAAAAAGTAAATATATAAATATAAATATACAGTGGGGTCATTACCCACATCTCCATTTTCTATTCACCCTGTAAATGACAAAATCTGTACTGAAAATCAATGCCTCATCAATGTGAAGTGTGTGAGTGCGAGAGTGTATGTGTGTATGTGTGTGTGTGTGTGAGGGAGGGAGGTTTTCGGTTCCTGTTGTTCCCTTTTAAACGTATCATGTATCTGAAAATGAAATGAAAACCTGTTTCTGTATTGATCTGCTTCTGTTGCGCTGATTCTTTTGATTGTAAACTGTGATGCACTCTTAAACATGTGGTATTGTCTTTACTCTGTGTGTGTGTGTGTGTGTTCAAGAACATGATGCTTGAAAAAGAAAAAAATAAGGTCATGAAGAGAAAGTTTCTGAGTATAATGAGATTTTTCTATGGATACTTGTACATTACATGCAAGACTTTTACTTAAATAATGAGTATTATTACCTTGCAGTGATGATACTTATACTGCAGTAACTGTATTGGTACTTTGTAGTGTTAGTACATGTTGTGGTATTACTTCTTCCAGCTCTGCTGATAAATAATTAGACAGATGAAACTTGTGAAAGTGCAGCAGATTTTATTTAATAGTTCAGATACTTTCTGTATTAACATTTCTGCTGAAGGTGAAACATCATAAAGCTGAAACTATGTGTAAAGGTATAAATATAATAAAATAATAATGATTCTCACAAACACACACACACAGAAACTTTCATAAACAGAACATCAGCTGCTGAGGTTGTGTAGTTCAGTGACCAGCCTGCAGGAGGCAGCAGGTTCCTATTTTTAAATTTGTTATTATATTTTTAAATGTTTTTCCACAACTTGTCAACAGCAGTTAAACATTCAGTTGGATCTGAATCAGTAACCTGGAACATGGGTGTTCAGCTCAACAAACTGACACAGTAATATGACATTCACATTTATTTATGGATCCGAAATATAAAAACAAAACAGGTGTGACAATAGTTGAACTACGAGGATTAACCAATGAAAGACAGGTGCATTCAAAAGTAAAGTAAAGATTAAACTTGTTAGTTTTAAAGAAACAAACTTCTTATTTTTTAAACACATTAAAAAATATATAAAATAAATAATGTTCTACATGATTCATTAGAGCTGCAGTGATTAGTCGAATAACTGACAACCAACTACATTATTTTATAAATTCATCGTTTTCAGTCATTTTGCGAGTGAATATTAATATATTGATGCGTGAGGATCTGATGATGCAGGTGTCCTCGGGGTCCTCAGGCCTTCTCTATGGGTGGGGTGTTGAAGCAGCCTTTGGGGACGACCTTCAGGATCTCCTCCAGGTTGGCGATGTCTCCCAGGATCATGTCGATGTCGGTGTTGAGGTCGGCCAGACGGCGGCGCTGAGCAGCCTCCTGCTCCGCCATGACACTCAGCCGAGGCTGCAGCTGCTGCTGCACCTTCTTCTGAGCCGAGTCCAGAGACGCCTCCAGCTGCTGCAGCCGAGACTCATCCACAACACCTGGCACATCTGAGGAAAACAGGAAATGAGCAAAACAGCATCATTACCATGGTGAAGTGATTGATAATATCTGGAACATAAACAGAACTAAAAATGGCTGAACCTGTTCCACAGACACACCAACAGACTAAAAACAGTCGATCACACAGTTCCTGTGTTTTTAAATTTTGTCACCTGCTGCACTTTTTAAACATCCTATGCACCCTTGCATTTTAACATGCTATGTTTTTTATTACTACCACACTTATGATTTAAATGTTAACGCATATTGCACTTTAACATCAAAGTGTTTCTGCTGCACTTTAGTTTTAAATTAATGTAGTTTATTTTATCAGGTTTTGACATGTGCTGCTGACCTTTTGGCCAGGTCACGCTTGATCTGAATGGGTTTATTATTACCTGGTTAAATAAAAAAAAAATAAAATAAAAAACCTGAGAATATGTGATTGATAACAGGAAGAAGTCGTGGACTCACTGATGTTCTCCAACAGGCCGCTGATCTGTCGTAAAGTTTCTCCCACGGCGTCTTTCGTCTTTTTGGAGTTTGTGAAGGCAGCACCTGCTCCAGCAGCAGCCTGCAGAAAAACACACACAAAAATCCATGTAACAAATGGTAAGAGGATGGTGACTTTGGATATGTCAAAAATTATAGACTTAAACCAGAGGAGTCAAACTCAGTTTGATCCTGGGTGACATCAGTGTTCTGGTTTCCCTCAAAGAACCAATTACATACATATACATGTATCTACATAATATTATTATTATATATGTTATTATATTAGATAATTGCCTCTCCACTCATAATAGTGCTGGTGACAATTTGCTAAGATTTTTAAACAGAATTTAAAAATCTGCTGATGCAGAAATAATGTTATATTGTTGTTAGCGTCTAATTATTAAAATGCTGCAGCAAAACATGTAAAATCATCACAGATATCTAGAGACTCATACAAGAATATGCTGATAACCACTATTAACTATTTGATTTATTTAATGGATGTTTCAAAGATTGGAATCTATGGTTTTGTGTTGCTATGCTAAATATTAAAGAATAGAAAGTACAAGAAAGTAATGACAGATGTACTTCAACAAAGGAAAATAAGGACAAACAGAAACTTTCCTGTTTTTAAACAACCTTCATGACCAATTGAGAAAAGATTTTGGAGTTAATGAAGTCGTACAAAGACAACGTGACCAGCGTGTCTCCGTTAAGTTCAAACATTTATTCACTTTCCATCTCTCAATAAATCACACAAGTCTGTGAAGCTCTTGAGGGGCCACAGAAAATGAGGTGGTGGCCTAGATTTGGCCCCCGGGCCTTGGGTTGGACACATATGACTTAAAAACTCGTAGGCTGAAATGGGTTAATGGAGCAATGTGACCTCCTGGGGGCCCTGAGGTGTATGTGTGTGTGCATATGTGTTTATTTTGTGTGTACCTCCTCAGCGTCTCCCTCCTGTTTCCTGGCCTTCTCCAGCTCAGACACCAGGTCCTCGGCTGTGGTGGTGGCGTCAGTCTTCAGGCCAGTAGCGTCCTCCTTCAGTTTTGTGGCTTCGGTCACAAGGTCCACGTGTGACGGCAAAGAGCCAAACGCTCCCTGAAGAGCAGAGACGAAGAAGAAGAAGTTAAATCATTATCAATCATTAAACTGGTTTTTTTCTGTTTGATGCCACTATGCTAACAATTTATGCTATGCTAAACAGTTTCCCTCTGTTCCCAGTCATTGTGCTAAGCTAAGACAACCATGCAGCTGATGGTCGTTACCTCCAGACTCGTGACCAGGTTCTCCAGCAGGTTGATGGACCCCAGGGCACCATTGTAGTCGTCAGAGACGTCTTCCAGGACAGACAGTGTCTTAGCATTGTTGTCGATGGCCTGTTGGATGGTAGTGTTGATGTTGGGAAGACGCTCAATGGCAGCGTCAGCCAGACTCCTGCTGCTGCCGATCTGCTGATCGAATCCTGAGGAGGAAGAGTCCCCAGAGTGTAAGTATTTGACAGAGGGTTAGGGTTATGGGGTGAGACAAATGAGTATGTGTGTGTATACCATTCAGGGTGTTGAGGGCATCGTCCAGCTCGCCCATGTTGCTGTTGATGCGTCCCAGAGCATCCTCAGTTTCATCTTTGGCCACGTTTACTCTGTCCATCAGTTTGTTGAATTTCTGCAGAGAGACAAACATTCAGAAATCAGCTGAAATTCATCTTTTTTAAAGACAGACGAACTGGAAGAACGTTCAGTACCTGTTGGGCGTTTTTTCCTTTCTCCAGCAGGTCCTGCGCGGCAGTCTTGTCTTGCTGAATGCCGTCCTGTAGCGCCTCATATCCTGACACGGCACCATCCATCGCCTCCTTCAAGCCGCCCAGCCTTGTCGTCATGGCGTTCATCACATCCTGAGCAGGGCGGGAACACAGACGATCATGAGGATTCATCAAGAAAACTGTGAAATCTACTTCTAATCTTCTACACTGATGATGTTCTGCTTTATGTCGTATAACAACTTTTTTTGTATTAGGGTGATATCAGGTAAAATGGACTATTTAAGTTTTGGGGGTCCCAGACCCTCTGGAAATTAGAGCCAACTACAAAGGATTTCAATTGTTGACAGAACTCTGGTTGACTAGTAACATGTGATTTGATTAGTTTATGGTTTCTATGGTGATTTGATTAGTTTATGGTTTCTATGGTGGTGGACAATACTTAAAATCTAGACTGAACCAGAAATGTACATGGTAAGTAGCCTGGTATGACAAATCTGAATAAACTATTATAAGGATGATAAATCTATTAAAGAAACAAACATGCACATAAAAATTATGCATGATGTCTGTTTTGATGGCATCCACCAGAAATAATGTTGTTAGTTTGATATATTAACATATTTTTTGGAAAAGCGATGTTTATCTTGGTGGCCCTATATACCTTAACCCCCTAAGATAAAATGGGCCACATGGTTTCAGCTAAAATGGGCCTAACCCTCTGTGTCACTCCCAAACACGTGTATGACGTCAGGTTCAACTAAAACATGGACAGTATGTTGATTGTCATGTGAAATTAGTTCAACTCAAAGTAGTCACTACTTTTACTGTGTTAGTGTAAGCTTGTTACATATGATTGGGTGCTAGTCATTATTAATCATAAATATACACAGAAAAGGCATATTTGGTATTGTGTTATTGTCCCAAGCAATTTACCAAAAAGTGATACCTGATATCACCCTACATGTCAATGGGGCTACACTTGCTGCAGTGTAGTACACATGCTGATTAAAATTTCATTATTATTCTTTCGGGACACATATGTTTTGTGATAATCACAAAACATATATTAAAAACAAGAAAATAATATCACTTCATACAGAGAAATACTGCAGAACAATAAAAGAAATACCAATATATTTCATATCAATTTATTTGTATGTAAATGAGTGATACTGTGGGATAGTGTTAACGCTCCTGTCTTGTACATGTGAAAAATTGACAATGAAGTTGAAGTGAATTTTAAGGCAATAAATTGTTGGGGGATAAATATTATTTAAAAAGAATTGATGATAGACTTCATGAGTGATTACCATGGCAACGATTGAAGCTTCAAAGCTTTGATTTTTTTTTGTCAAACAGCAAACAGCGGGGTTACCTTCAGCGAGGCCGGGACATTCCGCTCCATGTTGGCGATCTCTTTCAGCATGCCGTCCGCCATCTTGCTCTCATCTCTGGCCTCACCGCTTACACGGGCCGCCTGGTTCTCCAGAGCCTTGGCCTGAGCCGAGGTCTGGTCGTAGCTGGTCTTCAGGTCTCCGATCAGCCCCTTGACCAGGTTCTCCCTGTTCATCAGAGTCCGGACCAGGTTCAGACTCTTCTCTGAGTCGCTCAGAGCGGCATCGGCGCTCTGCTGCACAGCTGCTGCCTTGGCCTGATGTCTGCAGAGGAAGAGGAGGTAGAACAGGTGTCACTCAAACATCACACAGCTGATCAATGATATCAACTCATCAATAATAACTAGCTATAATGATAACTCACTTTTCAGCCAAACTTGTCGCTGTCAGCACTAACGAGGACAGGAAGTCAGAGTCCAGAGGGGCGTCGCCGAGAGGAAGCTCCTGATAGGAAGAGAAGGAACCATTTTCATCATCACCATCATCATCATCACAATCCACTACATCCATTTAAATTCCTGCAATGTGTGTGTGTGCGTGTGAGTGTGCGTATACGTGTGTGTGCGCCTATCTCGGTGGGGACATTGACCTGAATACAAACCAACACCAAGGGGGCCAAAACCACAGTGGGGACAAAAAAATCAGGTCCCCACAGTGTGAACCATTCCAATGAAAAGGAAATGACTTTCTAACATGGCTGGTGAAGTTTTGTGAGAAGTGTGTGTGTGTGTGTGTGTATGTGTGTGTGTGTGTGTTCTCACAGCTGATCTCAGCTGGTTCTTGGCCTCCTCCAGTTTCTTCCTCATCTCGTCCATCAGTGTCTGCACCGTCTCCACCTTCCTCTTGTACGTCTGCTGCTGTCGTTCCACGGCGTCCGCAGCGTCTGCCATGTTCTGGATGTCCTGGCCCTGGGTCAGCTGACTGTGGCTGATGGACGCCAGACGGGTCTTCAGACGCTCCTCCACTTCTATTGGACGCAGAAGGTGTGACATCATCAGTTTAAAAGCAAAAGACTAATGATTTTCTGTGATATTTAATTTCTGAGCAGGTTGATGGGTTGTTCTGGTCTGACCTGTGAGCTGCTCGCTGCTGTCCTGCAGGTCGTTCACCAGCTCCTCCGTTGCTCTCACAGCAGCTTCCATCTGGGCGCTGTTGGCAGGTTTCAGACCTCCATCCATGTCCGAGAACAGCTTCTGCAGCTCCTGCAGTTTGGCAGCGTACGCCTCCATCTGAAAACAGGAAGTTATTTCATTCCAGGTGTTCTTAACCTTGTGCTTCATCAGAGAGCTTATAAAGGGTTGACGCACTCAAATTCAAATCAGTTTCAACCCATCAAAATTGAGAATCACCCGATTGCCCCGTCAATAAGAATAAACATGATGTGATGACTCTTACCTTTGCTTTGATGGGGCTGAAGCAGGCGGGACAGCTGGATCGCTGACACCTGGAACCGTCGAAGCCCGGTCTGCACCGACAACGACCCAGATCATCACACTGGGTGGACTCAGAGCCCAGAACGTCACAGTCACAGGCTGAAGGAAACAGGAAACACAGTTAGTCTCTGTAGGTTTTAATCTAACAAAAGCCAGAGTACATAAAGATGAGACCAGAGACACCAGCTAGTCTAAAGAGTGACATCAGGTAAATTGGTAAATCACTTGGGATATTAACATAATACCAAATATGCATTTTACATGTATGTAAATATATCAAACTAACAGCATTATTTCTGATGGATGTCACTAGCTCTGATTTCCAGAGGGGCTGTAACCTCCAAACCCTAAATAGTTCATTTTACCTGATATCAGCCTAATACAAATAAAGTTGTTATTCGATATAAAGCAGAACATCATCAGCATAGAATCTGATTTTCATAGTTTTGCTTAATAAATCCTTTGATTTTGATTGATTACATTTACTGAGGACATCATCTAATATGTGAATATTGATCAGTGTTGCAGCAGTGTCGTGAGGGTCCTGCTGTTCTTACGTTTGCAGCCGTCGGCAGGTCGTCTACGGTAGAATCCGGCCCGACAGGCCTCGCAGCTCCGGCCCATCGTGTTGTTCTCACACCTCAGACATTCGCCGGTCCGGCGGTCGCAGCTTCCCGCCACGCTGAGCTCGACGTGTCCGTTACACTGGCATGGTCGGCAGGGCCGCAGCACGCCGTCCGACCCCGCAGGGTCGCCATAGAAACCCTCCTGACAGACATCACATCGAGGGCCTGAAGAGACAAAGATTCACACCGTTGCCTCTTTAATATCGATAGGAAGAATATTAAATAATTCGTCTGTTTCTTTAAACTGGAAATTTGAACAATCTTTAACGACTAAAAAAGTTTCTGGTTTCAGTCAGTGATAAAAACTACCATGTGGTGTAACCCAAAAAACTTGGTACCAGATAGTTTAACTCTCTGAAAAGGGTCATTATATTTGTCACTGACCCATAAAACAGATGACTGAACCTTTTCCCAACATGATTATTAAACCTGTTAATCCTTGTGTTTTAAGAGGCTGTTAAGTCTAGTTTATTCTTCTAAAGTCTAGTTTCTCCTAAAATCTAGTTTATTCTTCTAAAGTCTAGTTTCTCCTTCTAAAGTCTAGTTTATTCTTCTGCTACATAGCTACAGCATCAGACCTTGTTCATTCTTAGTTCTGTGTACAGGGAAACTGCTCGAGCTGAACTGACCAATCACAGCTTTGGAGGTTCACGTAGACATGTAGTCAGGATTTATTGGAGTTGAAGTCAGCCTACGACGTAGCTACGTAGAAGAAGTAGAAACTAGACTTCAGAAGTAGAAACTAGTCTGTCAGTGCATGTGTTGTGGCTGTGGACCTACCGGTGGTTCCGGGGGGGCAGAGGTCACAGCGTGGCTGCAGGGACCCGTCCGACAGCGAGCAGCTGACCCCCTGTGGACAGGGACACTTGAGGCAGGCCTGAGGCCTCCAGGGGTCGGGGTAGAAACCTGCGGAGCAGCTGAGCTCCGCCGGCGTCTCGTCTGCAGAGTAACAGTCTCCGGTCTGTGGGTCGCAGCCGCCTCCTCTGCAGCTGCAGGGTTCACAGGGGCTGAAGGCGGTGAGGCTGGGCGTCCTGCGGGTGAATCCGGCTGAGCAGCGCTCGCAGAAGTCACCGTCGTAGCCTGGAGGACAGAGACACGTCTGCACCCAATCAGCAGCGACGCCGCCGCTGCCACGGCGAGCTGAACCCAGCTGAACGTTGTTGAGGTAACCACGACCTGGACAGAAACAACAGGTCAGTGACTGAACTAATAAAACATCATCCTGCAAAATATTGACTGGAACATCACTGAGGAGGCTGATGTTACTGGATCAGTGACAAATCATGTTTGATGAGATGATGAAAAAATAAAAAAGTTAAAATACAGTTTTATTCATCAGGTCTCTAAATGTAGATTGTGTGTTTGTGCTGGTTTCTTGTTATTTAAAAGTCCATTTGTGTCATTTTATTTACAAAAATCACAAATTTGTGTGAATTTTTTGACTAATAACTAAAAAAATGATGAATATGATACAATTTAAATATATAATAAATATACAATATAAAACTAGTTGATAGCATGTGTTTTTAACTTCTTTAGTTTAATTTAGGAGGGTTAAACTATCTGGTACCAAGTTTTTAGGGTTTTTTCACAACATGACAAAGCTGTCATGTGGTGTAATCCTAAAAATCCTAAAAATTAAAAAGTAAAAAAAAACAAAAATAAAAAAAAAAAAACACATAGTATCAACATGTTATAAATTCTAGGTTTATGATATGGACTTTTAAATGGCAAAAAAACAACATGAACACACAATATACATCTATAAAGACCTGATGAATGCTGAATAAAACTGTATTTTAAATCTTATCTTGTCAAACATTATTTGTCGCTGACCTGTTTACAGAGGTGGAAGTAACTAAGTACATTTACTCTTGTACTTGTAAGTCAAATTGAGTTTGTCGCCCCTGGTGTAGAACATAAGAAGCTTCAGGTTTGTTGGTGTCTCACCGTTTTCTCCAAACGTGGCTCGGATCTTGATGGCCGTGAGGTTCTGCAGCAACGTTTGGAACTGGGCGTTGGAGAGCTGAGGCCTCCACCTGCTGCCGGGCTGCTGGTCCAGTCTGTTCACACACAGTTCACACACAGTTAACACGCAGATCACACACAGTTCACACACAACACAAACAGTCAGCAGCCAATCACATCACACCACCCACAGTGGACAAACATACAGAAAACTCATTCCACTGTGGCCTGAGCTTTGTGAACTCTGTGGTGCTTTATTCAATTCAAAACAGGCAGATGCTGATTTTTTGATGCAAAGACTGAGTACAGCTGTTCACTTATAAAACATAAATTCACCAGATATCACAGTAAATGTATAAAGATGTGGGTCAGTGACAAAACTGTCATGTGGTGTAACCTTAAAAACCTGGTACCAGAAAGTTTAACTCTGAAAAATATATAGCAACATAAATTCAAGATTTGCTATAAGATGATTTCTACCATATAGTTAAACTCTCTTTAAAAGGATTTAAAAAATTAAAAACACATTATCAACAAGTTTTATATTCTAAGTGGATTGTATTATATTATATTAAATTTATCATTCTTTATCAGTTACAGCATTTGGCACTTCGTGTCAAAAAATCACACAAAATCCTGATTTTTTTAAAAGAAATAGTACAAATGGACTTTTAAATAACAAGAAACCAACATGAACACACAATGTACATTTATAGAGACCTGATAAGTGATGAATAAAACTGTATTTTAAAAAGTTTTTACATTTCTCATCTTGCCAAACATTGTCACGACCCATGTAATATTTTTTTTTAATGTATATGTTTTCTAATTTTATTTTCTATTTTTTTTTCTCCACATGTGTGAGGAGCCAAAAGTTTGGCTCAAAATCCACAAAGATAAATAAAATAAATAACATTAACAAATCAACATCTTAAACAAATATGAGTTAATTTTAATTTAATATTATTTTTAATTGGGAATTAATTCATAGCTGAACGTTAGAACTAAATTTGTGACCAGATTTCATTATTATATTTGAATTATTCTAAAGTAATCCTGATTTGTATTGTTACTGTTAAATGTTGTGTCCTGACCTGAAGTTGTAGGTGATCTTCTGTCCACAGGGGACGATGGACCTCAGGTCCCCCAGCGATGCGGAGACTCTCAGGCCGGATCCCTCCAGAATCACGTCGTTGGTGGACGGGTGTCGGACACCCCGGTCCAGACGCAGCGAGAAGGAGAAGTTCCGACCGTAACTTAGCAACTGGTTGCCCAGGTAATGAGCTGGAGGAGGAGGAGAGGAGGATGTGAGGGAAAAAAAAACACCTGGTTAGGAGGAGGGAGAAGGATGGAGAGAGGAGATAAAGGGGCGGGGCTTGTTCTCACCTGGGGCGTACAGGTAAACTGGCAGGCTGTTTTTGGAGATCACCTCCAGGTCCTGGTGCTTGGGTGACCAGCGGAAGTGGACGTCATGAGGGGTCACGCCGTGAGCCGTCGCTGCCCGCCAGCCTTCCGGACCTGGAAACACATACAGTCTGTCAGCTGAACTCTGGGGCTTTTATTTTGAAATGCTAACTGAGAATACATAGTTTTTCTTGCAAAGTACCATCAGTGAAGGTGGAGGTGATGTTGTGGACGGAGTAACCAGACTGAGCAGAACACTGGCTGCTGTGTCCATAACAGAAACATGAAGGACTCTGACTCCCAGAATCCTCTCTGGTCTGACGACTGGAAAAACATATGAGAGAAAGTTAGAGTGAAACTGCAAAACAACAGAAGAATATGTGTATATATATATATATATATATATATATATATATATATATATATATATATATATATATATATATATATATATATATATATATATATATACACACTCACACACACACAAAACACTAAATGCACTGTCCTAAAATGTGGCCTGTCTAGAGCTGGATGAAATATTCAGATACTTTACTGAAGTAGAAATTATAGAAGTAGAATGTGTGTGTTTTAAATCTTATCTAATCTGCATCTGAAATGAACTAAGTGCATTAACTCATGTACTGTATTTAAATACACTTTTGAGGTATTTGTACTTTAAGTGTTGCCACATGCTGATACTTTATACTTCACTGCATTTATCTTTGAGATAAAAATATTTTAATATTCTTACTGTTTCAGTTCTTTTACTTTATTTTTTAGTGTGTGAAATGTACTTTATAAAGTATATTCACAAACATATGACACCTTTATTTATATGATATAATATGAAACCATATTTTTACTATTAAGTTAAAAAGTACACAATAACAAGTAAAAGTTCTGAATTCTAAATGGTCCAGTGTTATATTATCATTGTATATTATACTGTTTGTTTTAATCATTATAGACATCTGAGGGTATTTTAATATTTTAATTTATCAATGCGGAGCCATTTTGAGATACTGTGTGTAGACTAATAGTAAAAGTACTGCATCATAATATGTCCATATATGTATCACATATTTAAACAGTACAAATATTAAAATAATATTTTATGTCAAATCTGCATTTTAAAGTAATTAAATCTGTCAAATAAATGTCGTGAAGTATAAAAATATTCAAGTAAAGTGAATTCATATGTATGATCTTTATGATTGACCCTTTGAGGAAAACCATAGCGCTGATGTGGCCTGGGAATAAACTGAGTTGGACTCTCCTGTAGTAAAGTGCAGTGGTAGTAAAGTACTCAGTTACTGTCATGCTGTGGTTGTGGTTCCTCACCTCTTGGGGCAGCCGTCGGGTCCTATCGGACCGTTGCTGCAGCGGTCACACTTGTCTCCGGTGACGCCTTCCCTGCAGCTGCAGCGCCCCCTACTGTCACAGGACGCACTGACAGAGCCGGTGGCGTTGCAGAGGCAGCGCGTGCAGCTCAGTCCCGCCCCCTGCAGGTAGAATCCGTCTTTGCAGCGCTCGCAGTGGCGGCCCTCAGTGTTTCCCTGGCAGTCCACGCAGTGAAGCCCCTCGGCGTCCCGCAGGCAGTTACGAGACCTCCCGTTGCACTCGCACCGTACTGTAGCTGCAGGAAGGAAGTTAGCAGGTTTTATCAGGAACTTTAACACACGACATTCCTACGACATTACCCACGACATTACTACATTACCCACAACATTACCACGACATTCCCACAACAGTACTACAACATTCTCACAACATTCCCACAACATTACTACAACATTCCCACGACATTACTACATTTCCACATTACCACGACATTCCCACAACAGTACTACAACATTCCCACGACACATTTCCATGAGATAACTACAACATTCCCATAACATTCCCACGACATTACTATAATTGTCCATATTTTCATATTCTTATTGTGTTTACTATTCTAGTCTTTATTATTTATTTCTATATTTTATTTTTATTCTATATTTTATATTTTTTTATTACTGAACAATGGGCTGCTCCCAGGACCAGGGGAACCAGGGAACCAAATTCCGTTGTACATGTACTGAATGACAATAAAGAATCCTTGAATCCTTGAATATTCTTACAACATTCCCAATAACCACATGAAGTAAAGGTGTTTGTGGGTAATTTGGAGGCTTCCTGCTGCACATTTACTAAAACTACTACTGCATAGTGTTGCCATATGGCAACCATTACTTCATTTTTCCAAAAAGCTGTGATATAAAATGTTTTTTTTTTTTTTTTTTTTTTACGTGAGCACAACTGTTTCACAACTGAAGTCTTTCATTCAGAATTTGAGAAAGTTTTCACCAAATATTAATTTGAACTTGAATTTAATTACATTTTAATGTGGAATGGATGGTAATATTGGATGGATATATTGGATACACCTGAACTAACATGTAGTCTGACCAACAGCTGCTGTACTGTGCAGTTTGTCCACAGGATGGTGCTACAGAAAACATTGAGGGGAGACTAAAATCTTTAGGAATCATCCTCCACAGTCATGTGAGTGTAGTGTAAACAGATATGGACACCAGGTGTGAACCAGAAGAGCAGCAGCCTGTTCACAGTGAAGCTTTCACATGTTCTGTGGTTTCCTCATAAATCCCTGAGGGTGCTGCTCCTCCCAGACTGAACCTGCAGACAAATCACCTCACCACACACACACCGTCACACCCAGACACGCCTCGTCTGAGAAACAGTGCATCACCATCAGTTGAAAATCAACACGTCTCTGATTCCAGCAAAGACGACTGGAACCAGGGATTGAACAGGCTGCTGCATGTCAATCTGGTGTCCCACAAACAGCACTCAGAGACAGGGAGGGACACATCAGGGAAGACACGGAGAGGAACAGAGGACAACAGGGCGGGGACAATCAGAGATCAAAGAGATCAGAGGACAACAGGATGGGGACAATCAGAGATCAAAGAGATCAGAGGACAATAGGGTGGGGACAATCAGAGAGATCAAAGAGATCAGAGGACAACAGGAAGGGGACAATCAGAGAGATCAAAGAGATCAGAGGACAACAGGGCGGGGACAATCAGAGAGATCAAAGAGATCAGAGGACACATCATACTGAAATATCTTAATATTTAAATGGTGAGAGAAGCCATGTATAGAATGTTTTATGCATATATAGTGTAATATATGTGTAGTATATAGCATGTATATAATGTATGATATATAGTCCATGTATTCTATTGTATATGTATAGAATGTGTAGTAGATAGTATATGTAGTGTGTGAAGTATGTGTAGTATAGTTATAGTATATTGTAGTATCAGAGGAGGATGCCTGAGTCTGTTTGTACGATGGTCTAAGGACATGGTTGTTATGTTGCTGTTAGTAGTAGAAGTACTAGTAGTACTACTAGTAGTAGAAGTACTAGTGATTTTTGGGCTGAACAAATCAAATTGACTTGACTAGAAATTAAACCTCAAAAGTTCTTCCCTCTACCATTGAACATCTCAGTTACACTTCTGTAATTTTACTGAAATACTTTAACTACATCAACTCATAATACCCGTGTACATTTACTGCAGTAGGATTCTTCAGGCAGGATTTGGAATATAGTAGTATTATAATAGTATTATAAAGTATTTGTACATTGCTGTACTGGTACTTGTAGTAAATAAATGTTCACCTGAGGCAGGTGAGCTGAGTTTGGATGCATTTTTGCATGAATAACATTATTATAATGATTATTATTATTAAAAGTCCTCATATTGATACATAAAGTTATAATTTGAAGTTTAAATCCAATTTTTGTGTTGTAAGTTCATCTTTTTTTCTGATATTAGCAGAAACCATTTTGAATTTCGAGCTCTGTGTATTTTTGTAGTTTTAATTTATTGTTTTTAACTTACGTTTTTTTTTATTTCTTTGACACTTGAAAGACTTTTTAAACATAAAGTTCACACTGGTCTGATGGGGAATAATTGTTTCTCTCTACATAATATTCTGCTTAAGTCTGTAGAAGTTGTATTTACTCTTCTCTCCATATTCTTATCTAATCACACAACTGATATCCTGACTTTAAGACAGGAAACAGCAGCTGAAGTAGCTTTTCAAAACACAATCATTAATGAGAAAAAAATGGAAAATTGACGCCGGTATTACAAAGATAAATAAAAGCATCAGTTCAGTCCTTAAATCTTAAAAAATTTTTGCTCTCACTTAGAAATATTTTTGTTGGAGCAATATTGTGTGAAACAACAATTAAGAGTATTATTTACTAATTATTTATCTGTTTAATTATTTAATTTTTTGAGTTATATTTTGATTTTAAAAGACACTAAAAAAAACATAAATAAAATATAAAAAAATAAAAAAAAATTCCTGATAATACTTCTGTACTTTTACAGACACAACATTTTGAATGATTTTTTACTTATAATTGAGTATTTTTTAGATAACGGTACTTCTACTTTGTTTTTAAGTAAAGGATCTGAGAACTTTATTGTGTCAAATCAAATAACTAAATCTGTCAGATAAATGTGGTGAATAAGAAAGTATAATATTTGAAGTATAAAGTAGCATCACATAGAAATAAGTACCTCAAAGTACCTCAAAGTTGTATTTTTTCACCTGTCCATTGCAGTAATGTAAGTACAGGTTAGATGTGACAGCAGATGCAATAAATGAGGCTGAATCTGAAATAACAGCAGAGCATGAAAGTGAGCGGACACTTACTGTATAAGGTGTAGGTCGCCTGGACGGTACAGACGGCCGCTAGAATCCAGCAGAGTGAAATCCAGCTGCGACAGATGTTCATGTTCATGTGTGAATCCTGGAATCAAATCAGTGTCAAATCTCATCAAGAGCTGAAACAAAAAACTGCTGCAGCTGCTCAAACCGTCGACTTTTAACTCCTCCGATGCTGCAGGTCTGAACACGCTGCAAACTGTACTGGCACACACTGACTCACATGTGATTCACACACACACACACACACTCAGAAGAGATGACGGCTGCAGTGTGTCAGCCGGTGTGTGTGTGGACAGTCTAGGGTGTTGTTCTGGAGGTTTACTGGGACTCTTCCACTACATTTACATTTTTTACGACACAAAAGGATGTTTCATCAGATTTTATAAAATCATATTTCTGAGAGCTGGTCTGTTCCAAAAATGGAAAAAAATGACACTTCGCCATCTGATTTTTAGAAAAGAGCTGCTGACTGTGGCAGAGTCACACAGGCTGAATTAGAAGCTTTATTCCACTGTAATAAACAGCTGGAGCTGGATCAGAATGACCAGACAATCTCTGTTTTGGAGCTTTCATTCATAGTTCATCACCCCCTGGAACAGACATAATGTCAAAATACAGGTTAATAATCTGTAAATTTAGAGTTAATTTACAAAAGAACCCACTCTATCTACAGTCCTTTCCTATTAAAATATATAACTAATATATGAAAAGGCAATATGTACATAGGACCAAAGATAAATCTGCACATTTACTGTCTGAATGTGTCTTAATAATCAATGTAAAGAATTACTAGATTTAAACACAGTGGAAAAGTATGAATATAAACAATTGAGTAGTTACTTAATGAAACCGCCCAATATTTATTATAAAAAAAAACTTAAATTGTGGTAAATTACATGTCATTTCAAAACTAAATCTTTGAATTACTACAAATATCTGTAAATCTATAGGTGCTCATCAGTTTATGGTTTTATCACTTTTTTACCACTTGAACTGTTAAATCACCGCATTTACCAACCGGTGGCTGCTGAAAGCATGATGTTCACACTGTAAACCACAGCCTGCAGTTCTGATATGTGTCTTCCTGTTGTGAATTGTTTGGTTTGTAAAGTGTGTCCTGAGGCTACAGGTGTGACAGAGCAGCCAGACACACCCTGAACCTCAGACACACACTCACTCATGCACATTATGATCCATCACACACACACACACACACACACACACACACACACACACACACACACACACACACACACACACACACACACACACACACACACACACACACACACACACACACACACACACACCCTGTCAAAACCTGCTTACACTTTCCCCACTGCTGAGCTGCACAAATCCAACACCGCAGGGCCTGGACTACACACACACTGCCACACCCCGATCTGTTCCTGTTACCCTGCCAACACCACACCCTGAACACACACACACACACACACACACACACACACACCTTATCAACACTCAATCTGTATTTCTCAACAATGAATTAACTTTATAGCTACACAACTGTCAATCTGTGAATAATCACTCATTACTTTTTTTCCCCCAGTTCTATATTAAAAATGTATACTTTTTGGATAGGATAATGTCTAATAAATTAACTCCTTGATGCCTGAATATATTTACAACTGTATAAAAAATATTTCAGTGTGATTATGCTTTCAATCTGATTCTAAATTATGTAGAGATCGTTAGTTTGTCTATAGCACATGAAATAGGTTTGATGCAAATAAGCATACACAGAAATATACACTAATGGTAACCAATGGTAGTAACTATAACTATATAGTAACTACTATACTATAACTAAGTTACTATAACTATATACTAACTACTATACTATAACTAGTAACTATAGCTATATACTAACTACTATACTATAACTAAGTTACTATAACTATATACTAACTACTATACTATAACTAGTAACTATAACTATATACTAACTACTATACTATAACTAAGTTACTATAACTATATACTAACTACTGTACTATAACTACTAACTATAAATATATACTAACTACTATATTATAACTAAGTTACTATAACTATATACTAACTACTATACTATAACTAGTAACTATAACTATATACTAACTACTATACTATAATTAAGTGACTATAACTATATACCAACTACTATAGTATAACTAAGTTACTATAACTATATACTAACTACTATAGTATAACTAAATTAATATAACTATATACTAACTACTATACTATAACTAAGTTACTATAACTATATACTAACTACTATTATGATTATATACTAATTACTATACTATAAATAGTAACTATAACTATATACTAACTACTATACTATAACTAGTAACTATAACTATACACTAACTACTATACTATAACTAAGTTACTATAACTATATACTAACTACTATACTATAACTAGTAACTATAACTATATACTAACTACTATACTATAACTAAGTTACTACAACTATACACTAACTACTATACTATAACTAAGTTACTATAACTATATACGAACTACTATACTATAACTAGTAACTATAACTATATACTAACTACTATACTATAATTAAGTGACTATAACTATATACCAACTACTATAGTATAACTAAGTTACTATAACTATATACTAACTACTATAGTATAACTAAATTAATATAACTATATACTAACTACTATACTATAACTAAGTTACTATAACTATATACTAACTACTATTATGATTATATACTAATTACTATACTATAAATAGTAACTATAACTATATACTAACTACTATACTATAACTAGTAACTATAACTATACACTAACTACTATACTATAACTAAGTTACTATAACTATACACTAACTACTATACTATAACTAAGTTACTATATACTAACTACTATACTATAACTAGTAACTATAACTATATACTAACTACTATACTATAACTAGTAACTATATACTAACTACTATACTATAACTAAATTAATATAACTATATACTAACTACTATACTATAACTAAGTTACTATAACTATATACTAACTACTATACTATAACTAGTAACTATAACTATATACTAACTACTATACTATAACTAAGTTACTATAACTATATACTAACTACTATACTATAACTAGTAACTATAACTATATACTATCTACTATACTATAACTAAATTAATATAACTATATACTAACTACTATACTATAACTAAGTTACTATAACTATATACTAACTACTATACTATAACTAGTAACTATAACTATATACTAACTACTATACTATAACTAAGTTACTATAACTATATACTAACTACTATAGTATAACTAAATTAATATAACTATATACTAACTACTATACTATAACTAAGTTACTATAACTATATACTAACTACTATACTATAACTAAGTTACTATAACTATATACTAACTACTATACTATAACTAGTAACTATAACTATACACTAACTACTATACTATAACTAAGTTACTATAACTATATACTAACTACTATACTATAACTAGTAACTATAACTATATACTAACTACTATACTATAACTAAGTTACTATAACTATATACTAACTACTATACTATAAGTAAGTTACTATAACTATATACTAACTACTATACTATAACTAGTAACTATAACTATATACTAACTACTATACTATAACTAAGTTACTATAACTATATACTAACTACTATACTATAACTAGTAACTATAACTATATACTAACTACTATACTATAACTAAGTTACTATAACTATACACTAACTACTATACTATCATATTGATATACTATACATACAATATTGACCAAAATAATCGTGATAATGATTTTTTTTCCATAATTGAGTAGCCCTATCCTTTAATGTAGGTGAACTTAAAGATTAGAGATGCGTCAAAATTAAAATTTTTGTCTGAAACCAAAGCTGAATAGTATAAAAAGACAAAACACATGGCCAAACACTGATTACTGAATATCAGATGTGGTTGTTATGTTATATTAAGCAGCAGCATAGAAGCTGCAGCTGTGGAGAGGCAGAGCAGTGAATTAAATACTGATGGAATCACTTTCTTGAATTTAGATATAGTATAGTATATAGTTAGACATCTAGAGTAAGTCTTGTCTTGTCATTTAGTTATTCTTGGAAAACATTTCATTTATAAATGCAAATAGCTCAAGGTGAAACACCATATCAATGGATGGAAGAATGAATTTATGCTTTTCAAAAAATCTTTGTATTACATGTCAAATATAAACACCCTCAGACTCTTATCTTTAACACATTGAAGCCTATGAGCCTTTAAGTGTATGACTGTCATTTTATAATAAAAATAGAAAATTTAAATTTTACTCAAACAGCTTTTTTGTCTTTATTATTGACATGATGATAGACAAATTAGACAAAGGGTTTTAAGCATAAAAAAATATGTTTCCCATGGCTTTCTCTTGTATAACTTCAATAACTCCCTGCTCCTTCCTCCCAAGAACATGAACAAACCCTCCCAGAAAGACTCATTTTATTTAGATTATTATGATTTTCAACCCTGACGTATCTATCTATTTAATCAATCAAGTCTTGAGAATAATCCCCCCAAAAGGAATTTTGTACATGCTATAAATAGGTTTTTGTTTATTGCCAGATTTGTGCAAACAGCAACTATAACAGACATTAAAATTATATTTTCTGCAACGTAAAGACTACAAAATGGAACAAATAGATACATAAATTCCATGAAATAAGTCTGTTTAAATGGGTTAATTAAACCTGCTCCAGCCCAGCAGGGGGCGCTGCGGCGCCGATTACTGGGGCCTCTATGCTCTAACCCATAGACATATATACGTAGACGCCGCATGGAGCGGATTTGTCTGCTGCTGCGCTACGTCAGTGTCGCCGCCATATTGGATGTGGCAAAGCTGCGCTGTAAACAAATACAAGTAAAGCGCCTCTCTACAAGAAACTTGTGTTAATACCTCTTAATTATTCATTCACACATACACTACTATACTTGACAAACAGTAAGAGACCACAATGTATGTATATAATCTTGATTTAAGATTTAAAATATCCCCAAAGTTCGGTGAATATCAAACTTGATAAACTGCGGGTTGGATTGACTACACTACCCGCGGTGCAGAAGACCCTAAAAACTAAAAGTTAATTTAAAAATGTTTAAATTTTGCCCAATTTCATGGTATTTGCATCAACACAGTCAAGGTTATCCACAAGAGAATGTTCAAGATGGCAAAATCTGCCATAAGAATTGCAGCAGGGTTAAAAAAGTAAATGTAATTTAATATGGAGCAGGTTAACAAATAGAGTACAATCAAGCCTCAAAGAACAAAGACAGTAAAAAATAATTCACACGCACACACACACACACACACACACACACACACACACACACAATGTACACTATAAACATAACATTTTTTTTTGCAGAAATGGCACTAAAACCCTTTAAAAATAATGTTTTTGCACATTTTTTTTCTTATGGTGCCACTCTGCAACTGTAATGTGTCAAGTTTGGCAATGTGATGCAGCCTTAATTTGTGGAACACAGAAACAACCAATGACATGAGCACATAATGATGTTTGTCGATTCCAGACTGTGTTTCCTGAATGTGACCACCCAGACCAAACACATCCTCAACACCAATGTCTGCCCGTACAAACTGACTGATAAACAGCACCTTTACAGCCCAGACAGTGATTGGTGAATAAAACGCTCAGCTGATCTGACCACCCTCACTGTGCCCTCAGATGGAATCATCAGTCCCCCCTTATTATTTAGCTTGAGCAAGTGGTAACCCGAATCAAATGATGCAGGTACAGCATCAGTCACCAGGCTACCACGGCACACATCACAAAGCAGTTTTTTCAGAATTTGGCAAACCACAAATCCTGAAATGTAGACAAGAGCATTGTCAACAAGGCCACCAAAGCGGGTTGGCAGGTAGCTGTGGTCAGACACAATGGCAGGAATGTTGGCGAATGGGGATGGGATCTCTTCAGTAGCTTCTGCTGCTGGGGAGGATGACGTTTCCACATTTCCTGACACGCTTGGAGACACCCCACATCGCACCATGAGCTGGGGGAAAATGGCTTGGAACTGGCATGCTGTAGGGTTGTTATTCCAACCCCCTGTGAAAACATAAAGATAAAAACAGCACTTTCACATGAATTACCGTTTTAGTTTGCCTTTTAAAAATATATATATATATGGTATACTCAGGAACTCCAAGTGATCTTGGCTGAAGCGGTAGGTGCAGATGTAGCGCTGCCGCTGAAACTGTTCAGGGACCATCAGCGTCAGGGTGTCAATGTTGATGATGAATCCCAACACTCAGAGGTACCTTCACAAGAAATTGTTTGGTTAATATTAGAACAATATAACCCCAAGACAGCAGAATGATTTTGTTCATTTATAAATGTGAAAACAACAAGGAGCATAGTGTAACAAAAGATCAACAACATCAACATACTTACCATTATGTTGCCTCAAAAAACAGAAAACACTGAAGTCCAACAGAAACAAAACAGGAGACTGCAAAAACATCAGAACCAGAGAACAGCATCATATGAACTTATGATGCTGAACAAGGGAACAGAATAGGTCTGGGTGTTGTGATAAGAAAATAATTACTATATTCATCTCCAAATTCTAATTCATTATTAATGTTCTGAATAACAGGTAACAGAAACAACGTTTCTTCCTCCTGTTTCTCTGCTACTATGGGTGTGTAAACTGAGCTAATACTTAACTCTATATATTTTTGATGGAAATATACACAACCATGAGCAGAATAAATCCAAATAAATGAATGAAAATAATGAATGAATAGCTAAATGCGCGGGAATAGGCGAGCTAGCGTTTTCCACAACATCGGCAAATTATGCTCTCAAAACTATGTTAAAATGGCCAAATAATGCAGTCTATGAACAAAGTATTATCAAAAGTCATTGTTAAATCTTACCTGTTAAAGTTATTCCCTCAGATTTGGTTTGGGGTGTACAACGATTCGTGCAATTCCACGCAGCACAGGAATGAGGCATCTTCTCTTCTCTCTGCTCTACTCCGACTCTTGCCACATCCAATATGGCGGCGCCGATGACGTACAGCTCAGCGCTGAATGAGGCGTCTACGTATATATGTCTATGCTCTAACCGGCATAGCTAACCGGGCTCTAACCGGCAGTGAACCCCGGTGACCCCGCCTCCAGCAGTGGACTTCCGGGTGCCGAACAACGATCAGCTCAGCCGGTCTGCTTGTGAGTAATAAACCGGTTGTTTCTAATAACACCTGGTTATAAAACCTACTGTATTTAATAATTATCGTTCGTTAATTAAACGGTGGTTTTGAGTTGTGACGTCATGCGTCGCTAAAACGAATCAAACGATGTTAAACCGCAAGACTCGAGCTCATGACGTCACTTCTAGCTTTATTTTGCCTTTTTCTTTTAAATTTACGGTTTCAGTTTGGTCATGAAGAATAATATAATAAGGACATATTTTATTTATATAGCACATTTCTTTACAATACAATATTCTGAATAAACAAGACTCCATTAAAACCCTGCAGGTAAAACATGAATCTTCCTGCTTCATTTACCTATTTCTGGGGGTTTTATTCGTTAAAATGCATATTTATATAATGTTATTGGTGCAGCCCTATTTATTTCCGTGTTAAAGTTTGTTTTGTGTCGTGCGTGCGTGCATGCGTGTGTAATGTCTTTTTATTTATTTACTTTTATGTACTATTTTCTAGTTTCTTTGGTGTTCTATAACAGTAAACTGATAATCTATGGGTTTTAGGTTCAATCTTCAGTTTTGGGAAAAAGTGACATTTTAAACCATTTTATAAACCAACTAACTTTTTAATCATTCAATAATCATTTCAATAATCAATAGATTAATCAACTATCACAATAAGTATTTCATCTCTTTGATTTTGCAAGTTCTCCCACTTAGAAATCATGGAGGGGTTGAAAATTTTCATCGTAGGTGCATTTCCACTGTGAGAGACAAAATCAAAAAAGAAAATCCATAAATCACCTTGTATGATTTTTCTAAACAATTTATTTGTATATTACTGTGTCAAATAAGTATTTGATCACTTGCTTATCAGACAGTTTTCTGACCAGCAAAGACCTGCTATGCTGCTTTTAAATAGTAAATAGTAGCACCTGCGCACCGCATAAAGGCACTTGGGTACGACTGACACTGTATATATACACTCACCGGCCACTTTATTAGGTACACCATGCTAGTAACGGGTTGGACCCCCTTTTGCCTTCAGAACTGCCTCAATTCTTCGTGGCAAAGATTCAACAAGGTGCTGGAAGCATTCCTCAGAGAGTTTGGTCCATATTGACATGATGGCATCACACAGTTGGTGCAGATTTGTCGGCTGCACATCCATGATGTGAATCTCCCGTTCCACCACATCCCAAAGATGCTCTATTGGATTGAGATCTGGTGACTGTGGAGGCCATTTGAGTACAGTGAACTCATTGTCATGTTCAAGAAACCAGTCTGAGATGATTCCAGCTTTATGACATGGTGCATTATCCTGCTGAAAGTAGCCATCAGAAGTTGGGTACATTGTGGTCATAAAGGGATGGACATGGTCAGCAACAATACTCAGGTAGGCTGTAGCGTTGCAACGATGCTCAATTGGTACCAAGGGGCCCAAAGAGTGCCAAGAAAATATTCCCCACACCATTACACCACCACCACCAGCCTGAACCGTTGATACAAGGCAGGATGGATCCATGCTTTCATGTTGTTGACGCCAAATTCTAACCCTACCATCCGAATGTTGCAGCAGAAATCGAGACTCATCAGACCAGGCAACGTTTTTCCAATCTTCTATTGTCCAATTTCGATGAGCTTGTGCAAATTGTAGCCTCAGTTTCCTGTTCTTAGCTGAAAGGAGTGGCACCCGGCGTGGTCTTCTGCTGCTGTAGCCCATCTGCCTCAAAGTTCGACGTACCGTGCGTTCAGAGATGCTCTTCTGCCTACCTTGGTTGTAACGGGTGGTTATTTGAGTCACTGTTGTCTTTCTATCAGCTCGAACCAGTCTGGCCATTCTCCTCTGACCTCTGGCATCAACAAGGCATTTCCACCCACAGAACTGCCGCTCACTGGATATTTTTTCTTTTTGGACCATTCTCTGTAAACCCTAGAGATGGTTGTGCGTGAAAATCCCAGTAGATCAGCAGTTTCTGAAATACTCAGACCAGCCCTTCTGGCACCAACAACCATGCCACGTTCAAAGTCACTCAAATCACCTTTCTTCCCCATACTGATGCTCGGTTTGAACTGCAGGAGATTGTCTTGACCATGTCTACATGCCTAAATGCACTGAGTTGCTGCCATGTGATTGGCTGATTAGAAATTAAGTGTTAACGAGCAGTTGGACAGGTGTACCTAATAAAGTGGCCGGTGAGTGTATGTATATATATATATATATATATATATATATATATATATATATATATATATATATATATATATATAGCCATGTAAATCAATCAATCAAAAACCTACCTGCACACACATTTACTTTCTTTTTATTTATTAAGGAAATGTTCAAAATAATATTAGACTCTAATTTTTGCCCACTAAACTCTGAAGAGCCTTGGTTGAAGAACATGTCAGTGCAAGCAGCAGTGATTCTGTTCACATCTGTGAGCTAAACCAGCTGAAACAGCTAGTTGACTAAAACATCTGATAGTTAGGAGTGGTGACATCAATCTGATGGAGTTACCTCTGGACATTTTTTCAGATTGAACGGTCCACAGAGGAGGAAACTCTCCCACCCGTCCGTCCACCATGGCGGACATCAAGAACTTCCTGTATGCCTGGTGTGGAAAAAAGAAGCTGACTCCTACCTATGACATCCGAGCTGCAGGCAACAAGAACCGGCAGAAGTTCATGTGTGAGGTGGGTAACACATAGCCTGTGTTTAGAGAAACATAATGATTGAATTTTCATGAGTTCAGTGGTTAATATCTGTTGTAGGGCTGCATGATTATGGAAAAAATCATTATCAGGATTATTTTGGTCAATAATAAAAATCACGATTATTTTTTTAGTTGCACAATACATTTATTCAGCATGATTGGCTGTGCTTTTGTTTGAGATTTGTTTATATATTTTATATATATATATAATATATATATATATAATATATATATAATATATATAATATATAGTACATCCTGGTTGTCCCAGTATTAGGTCCAGGCAAAAAAATTAAAAAAAAGTCTGGTACAAAATCAAAAGAAAAAACAGGCAAAAGAAAAAAATACAGCTACATACAGTCCAGAACACGTGTTATTTAGGGAGAAATGTGTGTTTGGCTTCAACATTTGCAATAAAATCATTTTCTCTTTGATATCAATGAGCTACAAACACACACGCTGCATCCTGGTACAAGAAAGAAAGGAAAAATAACAGCCAAAGAAAAAGGAATATGTGTTACAAATATGTTATTTAGGTGTTTTTTTGCCTGTTTTTCTGTTTTGTGCTGGACTTTTTTTTTTTTTACCTTGTGTATGGTTGCTACTGTGAAGAGGAAGCATTGATTCATCAGACCAACATGTTCCCTCTACACAGAACTAAGAATGAACAAGGTCTGATGCTGTAGCTACGTAGCAGAAGAATAAACTAGACTTTATAAGAAGAAACTCAACTTTATAATAAGAAACTCAACTTTATAAGAATAAACTAGACTTTAGAAGAATAAACTAGACTTTAGAAGTAGAAACTAGACTTTAGAAGAATAAACTAGACTTTAGAAGAATAAACTAGACTTTAGAAGTAGAAACTAGACTTCACCCTGAAATGTACTGTGCTGCAGGTGCGTGTGGACAACTATAACTATATCGGGATGGGAAACTCCACCAACAAGAAGGACGCTCAGACCAACGCTGCCCGGGACTTTGTCAACTACCTGGTCCGACTCGGGGAAATGAGCACCGCAGAGGTCCCAGCTCTAGGGGTCAGTACATCACTTTTACTTTTCTTTAAACAATAAAGTAAAACAGATATTTTCATATCCAAAAATAGTGAAGAAGTATTTACTCAGGTACTGCACTTATGTATAATTTTGAACAAAAGCCTATAGATATATGACAAACAAACAGCAAATCATCATTTCCTTTCTTAATTTCAACTTGAAATGACTAAAATAATCAGGTATCAAAAGGTCAGTTGACTTAATTGCTCTGGACATAGTTATGAATAATAACTAGTCTTGTTGGTGGGTTGTATTGACGGTGAGTCTTGGGTCGGCAGGTTGGACTTCCTGAAGGTGACCAGCCTGACAGAGGAGAAGCAGGAGGAAACAGCGGCTTTGGGAACCTCCCGTCCAGTGGACCTCTGCCTCCTCACCTCGTAGTGAAAGCTGAGCAAGGTACTGTCATCATCTGTTCTCTTTAATTTATCTATACCAGGAGTCATCAACCTGCAGCTCTCTAGCCCCATAGTGTCTCCCTGGATCTTTTTCAACAATGTATGAACATGTAAAATGGTGGTGGATATATGTTTAGTTTTAATCTGGTTTCTGTAGGAGACAAACATGACAAACATTCTTAACATATTCCAATGCTGTAAAAATGGGTGTAATAAATATTAAATGTCAACATTTCTGTCAACGTAGATTTACGTCATAGCCTGAGACGTTTCAGCACCACGGTGCCAGGCAGGTGCTGCTGTAAACTAACAGCTGGATGTGGAATAAGTCAGTAGAATGAGCAGAAATCACCTGAAATACTAATTAAACTGGATTATTTTAGTTTTATATTGACTACTTACCTTTTCTAAAGGCTGCTGTTTTATTTTTTATAATTACAGGCTGTGTTTTATTACCTCTTTTATTTGTATAATAAAGCTAATAGATTGTGTCAGTTAAAGTTAAAGCAGCAAATCTGGTCCAACAGAGTAGTCAAATGGTGTGTCATTCTCTCCAGGATGAGCTGCAGGAAAATAAACATTTAATCATGAATGTTCATTATGTATTTGTAGCTACTTAGTCGTGTTGATATTAGGTTAATATAGATAATATACACTTACAGCCTGGGCTGCCTTCATAGAGGGATTAGAGAAGGAGTTTAGTTTTTTGTGGCTCCAGAATTGTTTTTTTGGTCCAATATGACTTTTTGAGCATTTTAGGTTGCCGACTCCTGGTCTAGACACACACACACACACACACACACACACACACACACACACACACACACACACACACACCATTTTGTTATTCCTGTGTTGTCTGGGTCCATGTTGAATTAACCTTCCTCTGTTCGGCACCGACCCGTTTTTAGATTTTAAATGCATAAAAGAACCTTCATCTAGGATTTTGTGTGTGTGCGTGCATGTACTTTTTATTTATTTATTATTTAAGTATTTGCATAAATGTTTCCTCTTTATTTGTCTTAATTTCCCTCCGTTCTAACTTAATTTCCAAGTTACACTTGGAGTTGACTGGTGCTGTACAAATAAACACTTTTATATGAAACACTTTTATGAATAGGATAGAAGCCCTGTCTCAAAGTGTTGTTCAGCTGGTTTGTTCCTTCCTGTGTATGCTATATGGATTTCACTACAGTCAATCTGCTTTGATGAGTGACTTCAGGGCTATTTTTACTCTCACTTAATCTGACAACTGCTGTCTTGATTGATCAAATAGTCCTTTGGGTCTGTAAGATTTCAGAAAATAGTGGATAGTGTTGATCCTTGTTTCCTAAAACACACACAACACTTCAGCTGTTTTTCTTTGCTCTGACCACGACCCAAAGATCATCGGTTTACTGTCACAGAGAATAAAGAAACCAGGAAATATTCACCTTTAAAACAGTGAATCAGAGAAGAAGAATGGATCTGTTATCATCATAGTTATTGATTGATTGAATTGTCTGTAGGTGCACTAAATGCTGCAGCTCTAGGTGTAGTTCTGTTTCTGACCAGTAAACATTAAAGTCTTTGTGTTGGTCTCATTAGAGGAAGGCAGCAGCGGGCCGGTCCCAGGAGTCACTGGACTGGGTTATTCTGGTGGAGGAAACTCTGGTTGGGGAGGAGGTGGAGGAGGGGGAGGAGGAGGAGGAGGAGGAGGAGGTCAGTGGGAGCGAGGTGCCAACCTGAAGGAGTACTACGCCAGGAGAGACGAGCAGGAGGCTCAGGCGGTACCACTCTGCACTTCACATTTTCCAAAAACCACAGATCTGAGTCCAACAAAGTGTTTCCCTGATACTGATAATTTGCTCCGGTAGACGCTGGAGTCAGAGGAGGTGGACCTGAACGCTAATCTGCACGGAAACTGGACACTGGAGAACGCCAAGGCCCGTCTGAACCAGTTCTTCCAGAAGGAGAAGACCAGTGCTGAGTATAAATACAGCCAAGTGGGACCGGACCACAACAGGTCTGGACCAGAACCCCCATGGTTTTAGACCAGCAGCAAATCACCAGAATCCAGTCTGACGAGTTCTAGCGTGTTAAGGTTCACTGACCCTCAGCAAACAGCTGACCAGCTCTCATCATCATGACTGAGGGAGTCAGCGATTCACTTATTTTATGAATCATTTAGTTTATGAAATGTAAAAAAAAAACTATGAATTTGATTTAAAACCACATTTTAAAGTATCAAAGTTAATTTTGCATATCATTCCTTTAGCTCTTCTAAGAAAAATAGAAACCAAGTTTAGTTCCTGAGTTTAATTCTGGAGTTTAGTTTGACTTTCGTTCCTCTTTCTCAACACTTTCTGGTCATTTGTTCTTCACTTTCTTTTTTCTGTGTTTATTCCAATAATTTCCAGCCTGATACAGCCTTCAGTGCCTCGTCAGGATGGATTTAGTGTTGAGTTTCCTGCTGGTCTTCAGCCACAGGTCCTTTATTTTCAGCATGTTCAGACTTCTTTCTGACTCACTTTTGCCAAACGGAGGAAGACGATGACTGAAATGAACTAACTGTAGCTGGACTGTGATGATGCAGGTTTGAATAGAAGTAGAGTGAATTCCTCACAGCCTGTTAAAGTCAACACGCTGTGGCTGTGTCCTGACAAGTCCTGTTACCACACATCAACGTGTTCAGCCTTCATCTCACATCCTTTGGGCGTTAATAACACTTTTGCGAGATCTGTGTAAAGTGAACTGGAGGACGGTTGAAATGTTGTTGTTTGAGATGTTCTTGTGTGTTTTTCTGCTGGACTGCTGTAAACCTAGAGAGCTCAGAGACGGAGATCTCACTGTTTACTGACTCATCCCACATTTGAAAAACTGTTCCCACTGCTGAAACCAGAGCAGGCAGACACACACACACACACACACACACACACACACACACACACACACACACACCAGCTGAATCCTGGGAAAAAGTTAGCAAGTTAGAAAAAGTCAACATCTTAAAAAAACACTAATCTTAGTCCTTAATCCATATTGTATTGTTAATTTACTACAGAATATGTGATGACATCCAGTGTAGCATCACAGTTATATGAAAGAGTGGGTATTATAATCTAACTATAAGGTATTAATCTGTCCATTAGCCTAAAAGTCTATAAATTAATATATTTTGATATTTACAATGATGTGGAAAAAAGTGTTTGCCTCCTTCCTCATTTCTTATTTCTTGCATGTTTCATAGAGCTGCTTGATGATAGAAAAAATTATTTTCATAATTATTTTGGTCAATATTGAAATTGTGATTATTTAAACATTTATTTATAGTTACATAATGTATTTATTCAGCTTGAATGACTGAGCTTTTGTTTGAGATGTTTAACAGATTTGGATTTCACCTCATACCAAATCCTGCACGTTATGTTGCTTCTACTCCTCGTCGGATTCTTGGAACCTGAAGTGTTCCCATATAAGAGAAATTTTCCGACCCTTAAAAAATGTCAAAAATCATTTCAACTCAATAATGATCGTTTGACACAGAAATTGAAATCTTGATCAAAATTCAATTAATTACTCAACCTTATCTGATCATCAAACAAATTCAAATGTTATTCAAAGTAGTAGATTAGTTCAGTCACATTTGGACAAATATGACAAAAAATAAGAAATCAGGAAGGCACCACCATATAATTATTTACTGTAAAAATTGATACATTGATAAATTTGTCATAAATAGAACAAGGCAAGTTTATTTTGTATAGCACATTTCAACAAGGTAATTTTAAGTGTTTTGTATAAAAAAGCATCAAGAATTTAATAATATAGTAGAAATAAAACAGGAGTATAGTTACAATGCAGTGTAAAAGAATTAAGAAAATAAAATCAACACACACAGGAAAGTCTTCAGCTCTGATTTTAAAGCAGTGAAAACTTTCTGACCAGAACACAAAGAGCAGCCCAATTATTCCCTAGATATGAGCTGATTGGCTGAAGAAACCTCCTGTCAAATTACATTTCCATTAAAACCACTGACGTTCAGCTGCAGCAGTGGCAGGTGGGGAGGTTGGGGCACTACAGTGAGTTTCTGGCTCAATCGGGGAGCGACAAGGTGACGCCAGAACTCAGGACCACACTGAAGGAAGACATGGGACAGCATTTAGGCGCACTAAAGCTGTCCCATGGGTGCAGCTCCAGACGAGTCTGGTTGTGATGTCTGGTGTCACTGTTCCACCGCAGGAGACCACACTGGACTCACTGGTGGTTTTTAATCCCAAGTCTGGCAGAAAAACACACAGGCATCCACTGAGCACACAGCGGGTGAGTCCATCACTTCACAGTTTGACTCAGGGCTTTTACTTTGAAAAACAAACTGTAAGCCAAAGCTGTGACCAACTGTGTTTGTGTCTGCAGGAGCTTCATAGCGGAAATGCAGCTGTTTGTGAAACAGCTCGGCAGAAGTAAGAGAAATATCCTCTAATACGTCACTGATCAGAAACTGTGGGTTGAACTGTGAGTCTGAGGAGTTTTTCTCTGTAGGAATCACAGCCAGAGAACATGGATCCAACAAGAAACTGGCGGCACAGTCGTGTGCTCTGTCTCTGGTCCGACAGCTTTACCACCTGGGCGTCATCGAGGCGTACTCTGGAGTCACCAAGAAGAAGGAAGGAGAAACGGTACCTGATATCCTCCCTGTTATTACAAACTCACTAACACACAGGTGTCCAACCCAAGGCCTGGGAGCCAAATCTGAGTCGCCACCACCACCTTTTCTGTGGCCCCTCAAGAGCTTCACAAACTTGTGTGATTTATTGAGAGATGGGAAAGTCAATGAATGTTTGAACTTAACGGAGACACACTGGTCACGTTGTCTTTGTACAACTTCGTTAACTCCAAAATCTTTTTCTCAATCGGCCACGAAGGTTGTTTAAAGACAGGGAAGTTTCTGTTTTTCCTTATTTTCTTTTGTTGAAGTACATCTGTCATTACTTTGTATTCTTTAATATTTAGCATAGTAACACAAAACCATACATTCCAATCAAAAATCCATTAAATAAATCAAATAGTTAATAGTGGTTATCAGCATATTCTTGTATGAGTCTCTAGATATCTGTGATGATTTTACATGTTTTGCTGCAGCATTTTAATAATTAGACACTAACAACAATATAACATTATTTCTGCATCAGCAGATTTTTAAATTCTGGTTAAAAATCGTCGCAAATTGTCACCAGCATTATTATGAGTGGAGAGGTAATTATCTAATATAATAACATATCTAATAATAATATGTAGATACATATATATGATCTTTATAATTGGCCCTTTGAGGGAAACCAGAACACTGATGTGACCCAGGATCAAACTGAGTTTGACTCCCCTGCACTAACAGATCAGCTGCTTCAGGCAGGAAGTTCTCAGCTTCTAACGAGGTGTTTTTTTTAATCCAGCTGGAGCCGTACGACGTCAGCATGTGTCCTGACCTGCAGCAGCAGCTCGCCGCTGTTGTCCAGGAGCTCGGAGTTCACATCCTCCCACCTGTGAGTCATAAGACTGCTGACCAATCGCTGTGTAAAGTTTGATGGAAATTTTAAATTCTAGAAAAAATATGGCTGTAAGTGGCATAGTGGGTAGAGCAGAGGCTACAATCCTCACAGCAGGTAGCAAAGGTAAATTTGTAAAAAAAAATAAAGGTGTTAGTTTAATTATTGCATGCATGATTAGTAGAGCTGTATCTAACAACTGTTCTGTTCTAATTAATCTATCGATCATTGAAACGATTAATCAGATGTTCCGTTCATTAAATGGTGTAAAATGTTGATCACTGTTTCCCAAAGCTGAAGATTCAACCTAAAATGTCTTTTTTTTGTCCAGACCAACAGTCCACAACCCAAAGATCATCAGTTTACTATTATAGAAGAATAAAGAAACCAGAAAATAATCTGAGAAGCTGGAACAAGGGAATTTGGACATTTTCTTCTTAAAAATGGCTCAAATCCATTAATCAATTATCTAAATATTTGGCAACTAATTGATTAATCAAGTATTTATAGCAGCTCTTGTGAACTCACAAACTCTATGTGAATGGTTATGTTGTGATGTTGCAATAAGTTCAATCGATGGCCCTAAAAGCTGCTGATCTGTCAGAACTATGTTTCCTACCTGTTTGGTTCCATCCAGCCTACAGATCCCAGCAGCCCCGTGTCTCTGGTTCAGGGGAAGATGGCGACATTTGAGCCGTCACAGCGTCAGACCGGAGCCGGTGTGGTCCCGTGGTCGCCTCCTCAGGTCAACTGGAACCCCTGGACCAGCAGCAATATCGATGAGGGGCCACTGGCCTTTGTGAGTCAGACTCAAACACTAGTGACAAATAATATTTATTTGCTTTAGCAAATAACCAATGTCATGTGTCAAACTCAAATCTGGCCCGGCATCTTATATTTCAATAAAGTTTCTTTCAAAGGGAATTTATAAATAATATGAGCGAATTACAGCGTCCAGCTTGGTGTTAAGTAGCAGGGAACCTTCTGTCCTCGCTGCAGTGCACACCGGAGCAGATCAGTGGCGACCTGCGTGATGAGCTGATGTTCCAGTTGGACAATGACGACAACCTGCAGAAGGTCAGTGAGCTTCCTGCTGCTGTTCACCTTAACCTGACAAATACCAGCGAGTAGAGAGCATAGATGTACACTACTCAAAAATTAAAGGAACGCTTTGAAAACACATCAGATCTCAATGGGAAAAAAATGCTGGTTATTTATAGTGATATGGACTGTGTTAGGAAAGAAAGGATGTCACCTCGTTTCATGGAAATTATCAACTTACAGTGGCTAAATTCACACAGAAAATTACAGTGAAAAGATTATGGATGGATTGAAACATAATGTCCCAGAGGTGTTCTATTGGATTTAGGTCAGGTGTGTGTGGGGGCCAGTCAATGGTATCAATGCCTTCATCCTCGTCAGGGTGCTGTTGTCTAGCCTGTAGAGGTCTGTGCATCCCTCCATGGATATGCCTCCCCAAACCATCACTGACCCACCACCAAACCAGTCATGCTGAACCATGTTACAGGCAGCATAACATTCTCCACAGCTTCTCCAGACCCTTTCATGTCTGTCACATGTGCTCAGGGTGAACCTGCTTTCATCTGTGAAAAGCACAGGGTACCACTGGTGGACCTGCCAATTCTGGTGTTCTGTGGCAAATGCCAATCAAGCTCCACGGTGCTGGGCAGTGAGTACAGGGCACACTAGAGGACGTCAGGCCCTCGGGCCACCCTCATGAATTCTGTTTCTGACTGTTTGGTCAGAGACATTCACACCAGTGGCCTGCTGGAGGTCATTTTGTAGGGCTCTGGCAGTGCTCATCCTGGTCCTCCTTGCACAAAGGAGCAGATACTAGTCCTGCTGATGGGATGAGGACCTTCTACGGCCCTGTCCAGCTCTCCTAGACTAACTGCCTGTCTCCTGGAATCTCCTCCATTTTCTTGAGACTGTACTGAGAGATACAGCAAACCTTCTTTCAATGGCACGTATTGATGTGCCATCGTGTAGGAGTTGGACTGCCTGTGCAACCTCTGTAGAGTCCAGATATCACCTGATGCTACCAGTAGTGACAGTGACACTAGTCAAATGCAAAACAAGTGAAAAACAGTCAGAAAAGATGAGGAGGGGAAAAATGTCAGTGGCCTCCACCTGTAAAACCATTCCTGTTTTGAGGGTCGTCTCATTGTTGACTCATTGTTCACACTGAATCAGCTGAAAGTGATTGACAACCCCCTCTGCTACTTACCTGACCAAATCAATATCCCAGAAGTTTAATTGACTTGATGTTATACTCTGATTATGAAGTGTTTCTTTAATTTTTTAAGCAGTGTATTATAGACCTGGATATAGTAAAAGAGAAGATGATAAAACTGTCTCCAGGACACCTCCAGCTATAATCCTGATAATTACTGATCTTTGGATTCTAGATTTTTAAGTCATGGACTTTTTATCTGTCAAAAACCTTTATAACGGACAGAAAAGCTCTGGAAAAATCTCTGTTCCCTTTGTGATGTCACAACGTCATGCTGTGTTTCAGGAGTGAAAATTAGTTTTTATTTATTAATTTATTTTTTAAATTAATTTATTTTTCTTTGAATTGTTTTTAATGTGGTCAGCAAGTGAATTAAACAACTGAAATATGAGTTGTGTTGCTAATTTACATGTTCTCAGTGCCCCAGAGCATCATGGGAGGTGACTCTACTGATCAGTCTGTATGAGTCACATAAAGAGGATATAATCCTGGAAGTCAGGAACATTTTTGGCGTATGAACCAGGAGAGAAACTAACATTGAAATGAATAGTGGCCATTTATCAGGCTGGTATCTTTGTAAACTTTGTGCTGTTCAGATGCTGATGGAGCGCGAGCAGCTGCCCGTCAAACAGTTTGAGGAGGAGATCATGGCGGCCGTGGACAACAACCCTGTAGTGATCATCAGAGGAGCGACGGGCTGTGGGAAAACCACCCAGGTGCCGCAGTTCATCCTGGATCGTTTCATAAAACAGGGACGAGCGTCCGACTGCAACATCGTCGTCACGCAGGTAAAAATCCACCTCTGTAAACTGGCCTCACTTCCTGAGTCTGTCAGCACATTTACATGACACATGAAAAATGTCTTAATCTGAGTATATCTGGACAACAGGAATGTATGTAAACACATTAGTAATTTAGCTGTCATATAGAACACCATACAGCTGTCATATAGAACACCATACAGCTGTCATATAGAACACCATACAGCTGTCATATAGAACACCATACAGCTGTCATATAGAACACCATACAGCTGTCATATAGAACACCATACAGCTGTCATATAGAACACCATACAGCTGTCATGTAGAACACCATACAGCTGTCATGTAGAACACCATACAGCTGTCATGTAGAACACCATACAGCTGTCATGTAGAACACCATACAGCTGTCATGTAGAACACCATACAGCTGTCATGTAGAACACCATACAGCTGTCATGTAGAACACCATACAGCTGTCATATAGAACACCATACAGCTGTCATATAGAACACCATACAGCTGTCATATAGAACACCATACAGCTGTCATATAGAACACCATACAGCTATCATGTAGCTCCATACAGCTGTCATATAGCCCCATACAGCTGTCATATAGAACGCCACACAGCTGTCATATAGAACGCCACACAGCTGTCATATAGAACGCCACACAGCTGTCATATAGAACGCCACACAGTTGTCATATAGAACGCCACACAGCTGTCATGTAGCCCCATCCCGCTGTCATGTAGCCCCATCCAGCTGTCATGTAGGGTTAGGGTTAGAGTTTCAGACCCGTGATTCTCCTTCTTCTTCTGCAGCCTCGACGGATCAGTGCTGTGTCCGTGGCGGAGCGAGTTGCCTTTGAGAGAGCAGAGGATCTCGGGAAGAGCTGCGGCTACAGCGTCCGATTTGAGTCCATCCTCCCTCGGCCGCATGCAAGCATCCTGTTCTGCACCATCGGTATGTCAGCATGGAGTAGGGTCAGCGCTGGGATCATTCTGTTACACACACAATCACAGCAACATGCTACTCTGTGATTTTAAAATATAAAAAGTTAAGAAAAACCTCCTGATTGGTACTAATTGGGCATAGTCCCAAGTCTCTCTAACTATGTCAATACTGGGTTTTAGACTGAAAATAATGAAGTCTATGGACTCATACCCATCTCTCATAAGCAGGTTAATGAGTGAGGTGTTTTTCAGGTGTGCTGCTGCGGAAGCTTGAAGCAGGAATCAGAGGCATCAGTCACGTTATAGTTGATGAAATCCATGAGAGAGACATCAACGTGAGTTTATCCCCTAACACACATTCTACTGATCCCACCAGACTGCAGTCATTTGATTTCATTTCATTTGTGTGTGTGTGTGTGTGTGTGTGTGTGTGTGTAGACGGACTTCCTGATGGTGGTCCTCAGAGACGTGGTTCAGGCCTACCCAGAGGTCCGCATCATCCTCATGTCTGCCACCATCGACACCACCATGTTCAGAGAGTATTTCTTCAACTGTCCCATCATCGAGGTGTTTGGGCGCACCTTCTCTGTCCAGGGTACATCTGACCTCTGAACCCCAATTGTAAAAATATTCAGCAAACTGTCCCCAGAACGATCCGTTCTCACTAAACAGGCTATGAAGCTTAAAACATCTTGAATGTCTTTTTAAAAAGTTGTTTAGGTTATTTATATTGTTATATTGTTTAGGTTAGAGTTTAGGTTATTTTATGGACTTTCACGGTTTTGTCATGTGTTTCAAGGCTTTTATTGTATAGATTTCTGAGTTTATAAGATGCCCCTAAATGCACTCTGAAGTCTATTGTTTTTATAATTTATGCTTCACACACTGCTGAAAGAGCACCAGCAGAAATAAGGGTTTCAGTCACTGATCTTTTCTCTGCTGCTTTTCTCTGGATCTTTTAGATTAGATTAGATAGGACTTTATTGATCTATAAACATACACACCTTTGCTATTGCTATGTGATCTATTCTGTATAAATTATTATATACATATAAAAAGGGTATAACAATAATAATAATAATCATATATATTAGCACTAAAACACATGCTGCTGTTGCAGAATATTTCCTGGAGGATTGCATCCAGATGACCAACTTCATCCCTCCACCGATGGACCGCAAAAAGAAAGACAAAGACGAGGACGGGGGAGGAGACGAAGATGTGAGAGACGACTCCTGTATCTGCAGAAAGGAGCAGCTCAGAGAAGCTGAACTAAAGACTCCTGTTGCTTTTCTTTGCAGACCAACTGTAACGTGATCTGTGGGCCCGAGTACTCGGCAGAGACCAAACGCTCCATGGCCCAGATCAACGAGAAGGAAACGTCCTTCGAGCTGGTGGAGGCGCTGCTGAAGTACATGGAGACACTGCAGGTGGCCGGAGCCGTGCTGGTCTTCCTGCCTGGATGGAACCTCATCTACTCCATGCAGAGACACCTGGAGACAAACCCACACTTTGGTAATGTCTCATAGCTGCAGTACCAGTCAAGGTCAAACACATTCTTCCACACACATTGTGTTTGCTGTTCAACCCTCTGTTGCATGAAATATTACTTAGACATGGTAAAAAAAAATGTTTCGATTCAAGATTCAAAGTGTTTGTTGTCATGTTTACGGGTTAGAAACAAGTTTCTCTGTAATTCTTACCTGCTGTCCACATGAATGATGTATCAATAGGAATAAAAATACTAATTAGGTATTAAAGTTCAAATATAATAGAATAAAATAACACACAAGTAACAGAAAGAATATGGAATACAAACTATAAGTAGGCATATTGTAGTCATAGGTTAACAAATCTATTTAGCATATTATAAAAAAAAAAAACATTAAAATTGAATTCTAAGTAAAAACTACACAATTCCCACGGAAATTGTGAGAGTTGGGTCTGGGATCTGGAGCTGTCGGGGGTCCTTTTTATTACTGAATGGCAGCAAAAGAGGGACCAAGCTGCCCTTGGAGGCTCGTAGCAGAAAAACCCTAAAACTCACAGCTTGGTTAGTGGTGTTGGAGCAATCAGGGCAGTCATGCCGACGTTTTGATATAAACATTATTGATGTGTGCTTAAAATTGTAGCTTTGCCAGGCCAACTCAACGCCAGTGCATTGTTCAATGCTCTGGGGGTGAGTTGGCCTGTGCTACACCAGACCCAACTAATTATTTCAATCAAAAGGCCTTGATAGTTGATCACTGTGGACATGCATAGAAGGTTGTGTGTCAATTATGTAACATTATAGGCTTCATGATAATAAACGTTATTACTCACCAGTGATTCAAGAATCATGTTCAGAGCATGAACATACACTCACCGGCCACTTTATTAGGTACACCTGTCCAACTGCTCGTTAACACTTAATTTCTAATCAGCCAATCACATGGCGGCAACTCAGTGCATTTAGGCATGTAGACATGGTCAAGACAATCTCCTGCAGTTCAAACCGAGCATCAGTATGGGGAAGAAAGGTGATTTGAGTGACTTGGAGTGAACATGGCATGGTTGTTGGTGCCAGAAGGGCTGGTCTGAGTATTTCAGAAACTGCTGATCTACTGGGATTTTCACGCACAACCATCTCTAGGGTTTACAGAGAATGGTCCGAAAAAGAAAAAATATCCAGTGAGCGGCAGTTCTGTGGGCGGAAATGCCTTGTTGATGCCAGAGGTCAGAGGAGAATGGCCAGACTGGTTGGAGCTGATAGAAAGGCAACAGTGACTCAAATAACCACCCGTTACAACCAAGGTAGGCAGAAGAGCATCTCTGAACGCACAGTACGTCCAACTTTGAGGCAGATGGGCTACAGCAGCAGAAGACCACGCCGGGTGCCACTCCTTTCAGCTAAGAACAGGAAACTGAGGCTACAATTTGCACAAGCTCATCGAAATTGGACAATAGAAGATTGGAAAAACGTTGCCTGGTCTGATGAGTCTCGATTTCTGCTGCGACATTCGGATGGTAGGGTCAGAATTTGGCATGAAACATGAAAGCATGGATCCATCCTGCCTTGTATCAACGGTTCAGGCTGGTGGTGGTGGTGGTGTAATGGTGTGGGGAATATTTTCTTGGCACTCTTTGGGCCCCTTGGTACCAATTGAGCATTGTTGCAACGCCACAGCCTACCTGAGTATTGTTGCTGACCATGTCCATCCCTTTATGACCACAATGTACCCAACTTCTGATGGCTACTTTCAGCAGGATAATGCACCATGTCATAAAGCTGGAATCATCTCAGACTGGTTTCTTGAACATGACAATGAGTTCACTGTACTCAAATGGCCTCCACAGTCACCAGATCTCAATCCAATAGAGCATCTTTGGGATGTGGTGGAACGGGAGATTCACATCATGGATGTGCAGCCGACAGATCTGCACCAACTGTGTGATGCCATCATGTCAATATGGACCAAACTCTCTGAGGAATGCTTCCAGCACCTTGTTGAATCTATGCCACGAAGAATTGAGGCAGTTCTGAAGGCAAAAGGGGGTCCAACCCGTTACTAGCATGGTGTACCTAATAAAGTGGTGAGTGAGTGTAGAGAGCATAGAAGATGCAGCCGCCATCATGAAAGCTTGTTAAAATGCCCAAGTTGAGGCATTTTATCCAAAAGAAGAATAAAAAACTTTGAATTTGGCAAAAAATAAATGGCCTAAGTTGCTCAGAAGTAAGGTGATTTTAACAGCAGCATCATCAAGAAATGATTGAGTCCAAAAAATCACTTTTGTCAAAAAAAGACTGAGGCCATTATTTTCCTTGTTTTTTTTTTCAAAAACTAACACCTTAAAATGACATGCATAGCAATGTTTATTTAATGATGATTATAAATTATATAAATTATATATTATAATTATTTAAACTGACACACAGAGAGCAAAACCTCTTCTCAAGTCTTCAAATCTCGAACAACATTGCCTGCGTTATACACGTTTCAGTTAAAAATGACACTTTTTAAATGCACTAAATACGGTTCACTGCATAGGACGTTCTGCTGCTCCAATAGAGACGGCTGACTGGCCATCTCCTCTAACTGATAAGGTAGGAACACAGTTGATTCACAGTTGTCCATTTCAAATAGGAAACAGCTTAAAATTCCCTTAGAAAAAGGACGGATGAAGGTGTCAACATGACACCTTTGACTTTATTATCTTATTTTGTGCAGTACCTTATTTATATTGTATTTATAATCTTTTATGTCACTTGTTTACACAATTTATTTTGGGAGTATTTAAACATAATACATTATGTAAGCCTTTTGATTACATTTCATAAATTATTTTTTTTTCTAAGTATGGTATTTTAAATCTGCATATTTTTATTTAAATGAAAGAATGCCTAAGACACTATTCAGTTACTTGAGAGTATATGTAAACTAGCAGTGGAATTTACTGCAATGCACTGGGGACACCACCTAAAATCTTGCCTGGGATACTAAATTGGTTGGGGCCGGGCCTGGTGGTAGGCACAGTATAATATTACAAGACAAGCAAACATAGAGAACCAATAAATTATTACTTATTGCAAAAAATACAAGAAGAAATGTAATTATGCAATGTGGATAAGATAAATATTATGAGTAAAATAAAGTACAAACACCTCAAAATTAGAAGTAAGAAGTAGCCTTGGTTCCTTTCCACTACTGTGTTTTACGAATATTTCAGCTACACAGTAAAATAAAGTCCAGGCCACTGACAATTCTTTATATTTTGTTTTAAAATGATTTTCTTAGGACATTAGTTTCAACTCCTCATAGTTACTGTCCCAATGTCCCACCCTACAAAATGAAAATATAAATCCTTTTCTGTTTGCACGGAATCTGTTAATTTTGAAGTTACTCATGAAAATGAAACTTCATATTTATGCTCGGACAGTATAATAACATTTTACTGGATTACAATGCACTTTATTTGAATCCTGTTGAAGTATACTAATCTTATACTTCTAAAAGTACACTTTAATTTCCAAATGTTCTGTTGTGCAGTTTTATGTACTTTTTGAAAGTAAACTTTAAATTCATTTAATTAAAGTTGTATGTTGTATGGACCTACTACCACTTAATGAAATACAAGGTTGGAAGATTTAAATGGTAGTTTAGTGATTTAGATCCTAGCACCATCTGTATCCCTGCCTCTCACCTGTAACGCACTGGGATTGCCTCCAGCAGACCCCTGTGACCCTAGTGAGGAATAAGCAGGTATAGAAAATGACTGACTAAAATATACAGTGACGACCGATATATGATAGACAAACTTTTTTTGCAGTTCAGTTTGGATGGCTGCAGTCTACTATGGGCCTGATGTCAATCAATTTGCTCATTGTAGTTTTTGTAACAATGCAATTTTTTCTTGGGGTGGCGTTTTTAGCGCCACACCTAGCCCTCAACCTGGAGGGCCAGTGTGCTGACTTTAGTCCTGCTCCTCATCTGAGACCAGTCTGGTCAGGTTAAAACCTGCCAGGAGCTGGAGGCTCCTCCCAGCTTCGCTCTCAGAATCCTAGAAGCACTCAAGCCTCTCCACCACGACAAGGTCACAGCACAGGGAGAGGGGGCAAGGGGTAGGGGTCAGGGGTTAGAGGTAAACTAGTATTGCCCACCTCTACCCCCCGACCCCTACCCCTCGCCCCCACCCCCTCCCTGTTGCTATGATTGCCATGACCCCCGTTGTCATGGCGCACAGCACAGGGAGAGGGTGGGAGATTTTGAGGTAGGCAACACTGGTCTAGAGGGATGTTGTGTGCCTTTGTTCCAAACAGTAACACACCTCATTCCACCAATGGTCAATTAGTAAAATCAGGTGTGTATCTGTTTGAAACAAAAGCATTGGACCAGTATTGCCCACCTCTGGGTTCGGGGTTAAGGTTTTGAGTCTTGTAGCTTGGAGTCAGGAGTCTGGTGTTCGGACTTTGTTGTTAGGGCTTGTTTATTTGTTTTCCAGCTTTTTGTTTTTTTCAACCCCATGGATTGTTGGAGTTGCTTCCAGTTTGAAATCTTGTTAACTGGGTTTTTGTGCTCAGACACGTCATCGGCCTCCGGGAGTTCAGTGGCTGCATCTATAGCATCCTCTCTCCGGATAGTGTCTACCGTCATTTCTGTGTCTTGCTGCTGGACTTCTTGGCCCTTTGGGATGTTCTTTTCCTTCACCAGGGGCTGACTCATTCGCTTCTTCTGGCTCAATTCATGTGCTGCTCTCAGCTTTTCATTTGAAACTTGAAGTTTCTGAAACTCTATGTTCTGTAAGGAGTTTCTGTCCCTCTCTGTCTGGAGCTCAGCCATGAATTTATTGTGGCTCCATTTATGTGCCACCTTTAACTGATCATGAAGCTTTTGAAGCCGCTGTAGTTTGCCATCCTGTTGAGCCTTTTGCTGAATCTGTCTCTTGTAGCTAGCTCTGAGTTCTTCTTGGCTCAATTTGTGTGCCTCCTTTAACTCCTTATGTACAACTTGGAGCTTCTGAAAATCATCATTCAGTTCTTTGATTGTGTCTCTCGCTGTCAGGAGCTCAGCCATAAATTTATTGTGTTTTGATTTATGTGCCTCCTTTAACTCCTCATGTACAACTTGGAGCTTCTGAAACTTATTGTTCAGTTCTTTGACCGTGTCTCTCTCTGTTTGGAGCTCAGCCATGATTTCATCTTGGCTCAATTTATGTGCCACCTTTAACTCCTCATGTGCATCTTGAAGTTTCAGGAATTCTGATTCCAAAATGTACAGAACCTTTTCAAGCTCAGCATCGTCTTTTTTCTGCTCAGGCATGTTTTGATCATGGCTCAAATGTGACTCCTTTAACTCCTCACAAATCTCTTGAAGCTTCTGAAACTCTTTGTTCTGTAAAGTGTTTCTGTGTCTCTCTGTTTGGAGGGCAGCTGTTAATTTGTCCTGGCTCATTTTATGTGCCATCTTCAAGTCCTCAAGGGAAACTTGAAGGTTCTGGACTTTTTTGTTCTGTACGGCAATTGTGTTTTTTGCCGCCTGGAGGTCAGACATGAATTTGTCCTGGCTCACTTTATGTGCTGCCTTTAACTCCTCATGAGAAACGTGAAGCTTCTGAAATTTGTTGTTCTGTACGGCAAGTGTGGTTTTCGCCGTCTGGAGGTCTGCCATGAATTTATCCTGGCTCAATTTATGCGTGGCCTTTAATTCTTCATGAAGCTTTTGAAGCTTCTGAAGTTTGTAGTTCTGTAAGGCATTTGTCTGCCTCTCTGCCTGGAGTTTAGCTGTGAATTCATCATGGCTCAATTTATGTGCCCCATTTAACTCATAATGTGCTACTTGGAGTTTCAGGAATTCAGGTTCCAAAATGTCCACAAGCTTTTGAAGCTCAGCTTCACGTTTTTTCTGCTCAGCCATTTTTTGATTATAGCTCAAATGTACCTCCTTTAACTCCTCTCGAATCTTCTGAACTTCTTTGTTCTGTACGGTGTTTCTGTCTTGCTCCATCTGGAGGGCAGCCATGAATTCATCATGGCTCAATTTATGTGCCCCCTTTAACTCATAATGTGCAACTTGGAGTTTCAGGAATTCGGGTTCCAAAATGTCCACAAGCCTTTGAAGCTCAGCTTCACGTTTTTTCTGCTCAGCCATGTTTTGATCATGGCTCAAATTTGCCTCCTTTAACTCCTCATGTGCAACTTGGAGCTTCTGAAACTTATCGTTCAGCTCTTTGATTGTGTCTCTCTCTGCCTGGAGCTCAGCCATGAATTGATCCTGACTGGGTTCCTGTGGATAGTCCAGAATTTCTGAATTTTGTTGGTACTCCGTAAAGTACATTGGATGTTCATAATTCACAATTTCTGGATTTTGTTGGTACTCCGTAAAGTACATTGGATGTTCGTAGTTCAGAATTTCCTGATTTTGTTGGTACTCTGGAAATTCCATTGGATATCCGTAGTTTAGAATTTCCTGATTTTGTTGGTACTCAGGAAATTCCATTGGATATTCATAGTTCCGAATTTCGAGATTTTGTTGGTACTCTGGAAATTCCATTGGATATCCGTAGTTTAGAATTTCCTGATTTTGTTGGTACTCAGGAAATTCCATTGGATATTCGTAGTTCAGAATTTCGAGATTTTGTTGGTACTCTGGAAATTCCATTGGATATTTGTAGTTTAGAATTTCCAGATTTGTTGGTGCTCAGCGCTATGTTGTTACTGCTCAGCCGTGAATTGGACCTGGCTCTTGTCTTTGCTTGGTAATCACAAAGGATGGTGGTCTTTGTAAGGTGAAGTTGTTTTCCAAATAATAGATGAAATCTATTAGTGGTCTACGTGCTTCTGCGTGCTTCTGCGTGCTTCTGCGTGCTTTTGCGTGCTTCTGCGTGCTTCTGCGGGCTTCTGCGTGCTTCTGCGTGCTTCTGCGTGCTTCTGCGTGCTTCTGCGGGCTTCTGCAAAGATCTGCTTGAGCGATGGCCTTTTATAAACTCTGGTTCAAGAAGAATGTAATAGATCAAAGAAAACTGTGACATCATTGATGATGTCAAAGAGTTATCTTTCATCTATTACATTCCTCTGGCTCAGTGACATCATCAACACAGGTTACACTGGGCCAATGTGATGTCATCGGCCCTGATGCCACAATGCAAAGAATGCAGATGATGTAATGATGCAATCTTAACCCAATGATGCAATCTTAACCCAAGGACCAACAGTAACACTGGTGTAACAAGAACGTTGAATGCCCCAGACTCTTCCTTATAAGGCTTTATGTCTGAACTTAACTCATTATGTCCCAAAGTGACATATAATAAACATCCTCATGTGATGACCATGTGACAGGAAGTGACTGTGACAGGAAGTGACCTCTCCAAAATTCTGGTTTGGGCTGTGTGCTAATTTCAGGGGAGCAGCTAATTTCAACACATTCATGGGTGGAGTGAACCTCCTTGATGCATGCATTGCAAGGTGCAAATACCGCATGAGGTCATGGAGGTGGTACATCTACTTGTTCTGGCAGACCATCATGTTAGGTCTGGTTCATGCATGGTTGCTCTACCGCCGTGACTGTAAACTACTTGGTGTCCAAAACCCACTGAAACAAAAGAGCTTCCAGGCAGCGGTTGCCACTAGCCTCATTCTTTTGCAGGCACAAAGAGGCCGCCCATCACTCAGTGCCACATTTCCACCACCACTGCCCAAGAGGGCTCGTGTTGGAGTTCCAGATGATGACCAAGTAGCACATTGGCCTGTGAAATGTGACAAGCGTGGCTGCTGCAAACTCTGCAAAATCAATGCAACCACCACTCTGTGAGAAATGTGATGTGCGTCTTTGCCTTACTGAAGACCGAAACTGTTTCAGGTCATACCCTACAGACCTAAGAACTGAGAAAATGTTTCAGACATGGTGCTGATGTTAAACAGTTTTATTTCTCTCCAGGATTTAAGTATTTTTTACACAATTTATGTTTTTTGGTCTGTTGTTCACTTTTCTATAGCTATTGTAGCTTATTGCTAATGCCACCAAATAGGCAATGTTTATTTTTGATATGTAGTTTGCATATTTTGTAATGTAAAGAAAAATTTACGATGAATTTTATGTTAAACCTTATATTGAAGTCAACTACTATTTTTAGGTCTCTTGTGCAGTTCTCTGTAGCTATGGTAGCTTATTGTGAATGCCCCCAAATAGGCAGTGTTATTTATTTTTGATGCAGTTTGTATATTTTGTAATGTAAAGAAAAATTAACTACAAATTTTATGTTGAACCTCATTGAAGTAAATTATTGTTTTTCTGACTCTTGTTCAGTTGTGTGTAGCTATGTTAGCTTATTGTGAATGCCCCAAAATAGGCAGTGTTATTTATTTTTGAGGCAGTTTGTATATTTTGTGATGCAAAGCAAAACTGATAGGTTTAAGGAATATGGAATATGTTTACCACTAATGCCCAATGTTACATATATGTAACAGTTCAGATCTTTGTGAAAAAAAGTATTGTTCTGAAAAAAACTTTAGAAATGTGTTCCCTGTGGTCCACTTGGTCTATGGTATAACCCACATAATTTTTCTTTAAGGATAAAAGGGTCTGGGTTCTTATGGGTTAAAATGTATTGCTAGTGTAGCTGTTTACTTTTAAATCTCATCTCTTTTGTTTCTATGCATTTTAAAGGAGATGTGAGATTCTTAGTAAACTCAATGACAGCTTTAAAACCCATATTATTCTGAAACTGTTTGAAAAGTCAGTGTTTTCATTGATGATCAATGACAAGTCATTTCATCTTACTTCAGACGCATTTTTATAGAAAAGCTTTCATAAAGTGATGTTTATTTCTATCGATTCACTTTTCTTTGTATTTTCAAATGACTTTTTCTATACAATAAAAAGTCATTTGAAAATACTGTTGTTGTAGAACTGTTGTTCTATCAATCTTTATCCGTCTCATGTGATCACAGTGAAATATGATCTTGTCACCTCCTTCAATTTGTGAAACAAATAGCCAAAATAAATAGCAACTCACAATAATCACCAAATATTATATAATAATATATGTATGCTATAAAGCACTTTATTAGTATTGAAATGTTTTATACAATAAAATCATTCATTCCTTCATTCATCTTCTACACCCACTTATTCCTCATTAGGGTCGCAGGGGTCTGCTGGAACCTATCCCAGCGCATTACAGGTGAGAGGCAGGGATACACCCCGGTTGGTTGCCAGCCTATCGTTGGGCACACACACCATTCACTCACACACTCACACTTATGGGCAATTTAGAGTTTTCAATTAACCTCAGCATGTTTTTGGACTGTGGGAGGAAGCCAGAGTACCTGGTGAACACATGAAAACTCCACACAGAAAGGTCCCAGACCAAGGAGGTCTTGATCCTTCTTGCTGTGAGGCAACAGCACTAACCGCTGCTCCACTGTGTCACCATCCACTGTTTTGATATTTAATTTAGATTTGAGCCATTTGTGCGACTATTTAATTGGCTACTTTATAATCTCTTTTGTAAACATCTTCCAATATAGTCTTCATGTTCTTTAATGATCGGCAGCGTGATGTTTCTAATTTTATAAAGATCAAAAAATTGATCTTTAAACTTTTATTTTATTAATTATTGAACTTGGCATTGCAGATAATGTAGCTCATTTCAAGATTTTTTTTCCTGATTTGGATCAGTTTGGCCTTGTTTTAAGTTTTAAATAAAGCACAATGTTAGTTTTTTTTATTATTATTATTATTAGCAATTTCCTTCTTACTCTATTTGCTCTGTCACAGCAACAGATATCGATTCACTGTAGTCACCTCACCTGTAGATTTCTTTTGATACCAGGTTTAATGATATAGTTGTTTGTGGTTGTAAAGATAGTCCATATTTATTGTCATTTATAGCAGGAAAACTGGAAATTAGGCCGATGTAGACTGTCTTTGACTTCTCCAGCCAAATGCATTATTAGCAGAACATTAGTAATGTTCTTTTTAAATATGGATTAATTCAGTTTAATGTGAATACTTGAAGCTTCCAGTGGACACAAAATGAGAGTGGACTTTAAAGTGAAGCAGAAATTGTATTGGAAAGATATTATTTTGAAATTAATTGCCTGTTTCGTCTCTTGCCTGTTGTTTTAAGGCTGGTTGGTCAACTCAGAACTTGACAGTTATGACATTATGATAAAGAGTGATAGAGAAGGATATGGGGGATAGTCATCTTAATGATCTGGCAACCCTCAACTTCAAACTACATATTCTTAACCAGCAGCAGAATGGTGTTGGTGAGGTGGAGAATCTGAAGCAGATAGAATTTAAAATTGTATATGAAATGTCACAGACAACCTCCACAGAACTAAATTAAGACCATTTGATATTATAACCTCTTAATTCCAGGCACTATTTGTTAGGTGGTGTTAACTAATTTATAATCGTGCTTTGTTATATCTTTTAATCAAACAACGTTGTTTCAACCAAAGGGTCAGTAACAGTAAGAGTTTAGGGTTGACACATAAACTGAGCTCAGTTAATAATAATATTGTGTATAAAAGATAATATTATATTATAGTATATCATCACCAGTGTGCGAAATACCCATCGACATTCGGGGGGTCCCCATCTCCGAATTGTTGCGCAATACTGATCAATATTTTCTTCAGTAGGCTAGCCAATGCAAAGTTGTAAATTACGGTGCAGACACAATAACAAATGCTACCTATCTGGCGCGTTTAAAAGGCAACTGAATAAATGATGGTTTCGTCGCGCAGCTGGTGTACTTGAAAGCCTACAGCCTATGACCAATTGTATGACAGTATTTAACCACCCATTTAGCAATTGCAATTTATTTTTCATTTAGAAAGATATATCTTTCTACAAATACAAACTCAAAGTGGAAAACAACACAGTGGATGATAGACAGTCTACAACAAGCCACACAGCACCACGGCGGGTGCTCTCTCTCTCTCTCTCTCTCTCTCTCTCTCAACAATAATATGTACTTTAATAATTTTATTTAATTTATTTTAACGAATTTTGAGACCCCCCCCCCCCCCCCGTATTTCGCACTCTGATTATCACCCTCTTAAAAAAATGGCCTACATCATTTTTTCAAGTTTTTGGAAAAACAGTAAAAATGTCATCAATTGCAGAGAATATTATATTTATTAACTAGACAATTCCCACGGAAATTGTGAGAGTTGGGGCTGGGCTCTGGGGCTGTCGGTGGGTCGGTGCATGGGAGTCAATTGCACCGAAATGGCGACTTCGTCGCCGTGGTAACCACCACATGACTAAGGATGGTGCGGGGTGTTAGTATTATCAATCTCAGAAAGAATCTTTCTGCAAACTTTGGATCCAAAGTTATTAAGGGAAACCCTTGAGCCAATCAGCTTTGAGGAGGTGGGGTCCCAATACTATGGAATTAGTTTGATTGGTCTTCAACATGATCTCCACCAAGTTATATGGTTGTAGGAGCTTTAGATGCAAAGTTATTGATGAAAACCATTCAGCCAATCAGCGTTCAGCTGATTTACTGAGCAGCTTTCTGCCGGCAGCTGGACCGTTACCATGGTGACTAACTGCTCTGCTATATTTGAATTCATGACTAACTGACTAAATCTGGGTAGGCAGAAAGGTTGGAACACACACCGAACAAATGCTCACATTTCAAAAACCGTAAAAGATGGTGGCAAAATGATCATATTTTCTGAGAGCAGCCCTTTCCCCGGTCGTACTGAAAAAAAAAATGTTCGCACAGGAGTACTTAAAAATGTAGGAAGATTTTTAAAATCAAGGATTTTCAAATTCAAATTTAACATGGGACTGAATGGGAGCAAAAGAGTGATCAAGCTGCGCTTGGAGGCCCTTAGCGGGAAAACTGTAAAACTCACAGCTTGGTTAGTGGTGTTGGAGCGATCGTCCTGATCACCACGTCGTGCCGACGTTTTGATATAAAATTATTGATGTACGGTTGAAATTGTGGCTACGCCAGACCCAACTAATAAATAAATAAAGTTAACTTTAGTGAAAATTTTCCAAAATTCTGAATAAGAGACGACCTTTGGTCGTTAGACAGTGATGCTCACATGTCAAATGTCCATAAGAAAATAGGATATCCTGGTCATACTTCATAAATTGTATGCCCTTCGAAATAAAAGCACCCCTTTCACACCTGTAGATTTTATATCACAGCTTTTTTGAAAAATTAAGATAAAGTAATTGTTGCCATATGGTAGCATAATGCAGTAGAGGGTTAAAGAACTCATAACATGAACTTTCCTCCTTATCACTCATCTCCTCATACATCAAAGCAAAGCAGGTTGTTTCAAATCCAAAACTTTCTCATATTTGTTTCCTCATATTCTCAATTGTATAATCATAATTTCTCTGAGGCTTACTTATATGAAGATTTCCAATCTCATAACTGCCTGAAGTTGTGGTAAATCCCTTTTTTCAGCTTGATGAACCTTCACTTGTTCATGCAGATGAGTGATGACGTGAGGTGTGTTTTTTTTTAACATAACCCACATCCCTAAAACATTCACACAACCAGTTTTATTCACAAAAATACTCCCAAAGAAGAAATATCTCAAGTAACTGACTGACAGTCAGTGACTGACTGTTTTGAGTGTTCATAATTCTGAGAAAGAAACAAAAATCCTGCTGAGACACCTGAAACAGAGATGTTATTGAAACACAAAGCAAGGAAAATGAAAAAAAACTAAAAACTATAAAATGCATGTTTTGTTCCCAGCGAGTAATCGGTACCGGATTCTGCCGCTGCACTCTCAGATCCCCCGAGAGGAGCAGAGGAGGGTGTTTGAACCGGTTCCAGACAACATCAGGAAGGTCAGAGACCTTGCAGCATATGCACAAATGTTTAAATTAAATGTTTATTGCAGGAGAAGAATTGTTTTAATGCAGTTGAGACCTCATGGTTGATGATGTTTCAGGTGATCCTGTCCACCAACATCGCAGAGACCAGCATCACCATCAACGACGTTGTTTATGTGATCGACTCCTGCAAGTAAGTCCAGAGCCTGAGAGATGTGGTTAACCCATTAAAGCCTATGAGCCTTTAAGCCTCTTATTTTCTTATACTGAAAATAAAAAATATAAATGTTACTCATACAGTTTTCTTTTTTCTAATGACATGATAGACAACTTAGACAAGAGATTTTAAGCAAATGTAAGTTTTTAAGTGCTTCCTGTCATATGACATCCTCGACTTCCTCCTGAGAACATGGAGAAAACAAACCCTCCCAGAAAGAGTCATTTTATTTAGATTATTATGGTTTTGACATGTATATATCTATTTAATCATTCAAGACTCTACAATAATCCCCAAAAAAGAATTTTGTACATGAGATAAATAGGTTTTGGTTTATGTGCAGATTAGTGAAAACAGCAACTATAACAGACAAAATGATATTTTCTGCAAAGAAAATTGCACAAAATGGGAAAAAATACACAACACGATTATTAGTGACTCAACTAATATAATTATATGCATTAATAAAAAATATCTGGGTTTAAATGGGTTAAGTATCAAACGACAGTCATAGCAGCTCTTGGGCTTACACAGGTTAAAGCAGCAGGTTAAAGGTCAGAGGTGATCTGTCTGTGTCGGCAGGCAGAAGGTGAAGCTCTTCACGTCTCACAACAACATGACCAACTACGCCACCGTCTGGGCCTCCAAGACCAACCTGGAGCAGAGGAAAGGCCGAGCGGGCCGAGTCCGACCCGGGTTCTGCTTCCACCTCTGTAGCCGTGCACGATTCGAGAGGTAAGACATCATGAGAAGAAAGAAACAAACCCCCCACACTGGCTCCCAGTCACTACACCACTACACCAACAACAAACACAAGAAGGCAAAAAAATATACAATGAAGAAACAATACAAATAAATAAAATAAAAAAATTAAATATACATATGAAAGTAAATTCTATGAAATAATTAAATTGATAATTGAAAATTGATACATATATAGTAAATATGTACATACACATTTATTGTAATCCATTTTCATCTGCTTTACATTCTAGTTCAAGAAAGGGTACCAGATGTCAAACTCAAGGTTGCGTTTCCTGAATCACGGTTTTCAACCTAAAACTACAACCTATCCCAGACCTCCACAGACACTATCACATTAGTTGATTGTTGTGTTTCTATGTCCTCTCGCTGAAGGCTGGAGACTCACATGACCCCAGAGATCTTCAGGACGCCGCTGCATGAAGTCGCCCTGAGCATCAAACTGCTGAGACTTGGAGCCATCGGAAATTTCCTGTCCAAGGCCATCGAGCCGCCTCCACTGGATGCCGTCATCGAGGCAGAACACACTCTGAAAGGTACAACACACACACACACCTTCCTACTGCCAGAAATACTCATTTACCTTCTATTTGTTTATATAAACATCTGCACCCTGCATTTGATATTTTATGGTAAGTCGAGATCAGAAACACTGATAAATTTCCCAGGACAGTAGACCACTATCAGTGGTAGAAGATAAAGTTTAAAATGTGCGGAGACAAAAGTTCATTCAGAGAAAATAAATGTTGCTTTTGGGGCAATTATTATGTGATAATTTCGATTAATTAATTAGATTAGATGTTTTTAACTCTCTATTACATAGTGTTGCCATATGTATATAACAATCACTTTATCTTCATTTTTCTAATAAGCTGTGATATAAAATTATGTTTTTACAGTTAAGTGTGAAAAGGGGACTTTTATTTTGAAGGACAAAGAATTTATAAGGTCACATGACCAGTATATACTGTTTGCTCAAGGACATTTGACATGTGAGCATCACTGTCTCACAACCAAAGGTTGTCTTTTATTCATTTTGAATTAATTTTGAAAAATTTTCACCAATTAAAAAATTTAATTCACTATCTGGAGTAAGTAAACTTTATTTATTTATTACATTTTTTTTTCTAATATGCTAAATAAATTTGTTAACATATGGCCACAATATGCAAATATGGACAATATGTTTACAACTTTTTCTTATATCTTTTTTAATATATCTATTATTTAGACCATTTTAAGTAATAAAAATATTCAAAACCTTTTTTTACCATGTGTCGGTAATATTTCATGTGACTGGGTTAACAGGATCTCCTGTTTACTACTCCCTTTTGCTCATGTGAGCATCACTGTCTCACAACCGAATTATTCAAAATTTGGGAGTTTTTTTTCACCAAATTCTTTATCTGGAGTAAGTAAACTTTAATAATTTTTTATATTTAGTTCAGCTTTGACATGTGTGTGTGTGTGTGTTAGAGCTGGACGCTCTGGACTCCAACGATGAGTTGACCCCTCTGGGACGGATCCTGGCCCGCCTGCCCATCGAGCCTCGTCTGGGGAAGATGATGATCATGGGCTGCATCTTCCAGTCGGTTCTGTTTCTCTGTCAAAGCTCTGATGAATCGGCTGTTTCCTCCACAGCTCTTCAGTTAATCATATTCCCGTGCTTCCCCTAGTGTCGGAGACGCCATGTGCACCATCTCGGCTGCCACCTGTTTCCCGGAGCCATTCATCAGCGAGGGGAAACGTCTCGGCTTCGTCCACAGAAACTTCGCTGGCAGCCGCTTCTCGGACCACGTGGCACTGCTGTCTGTCTTCCAGGCCTGGGACGATGTCAGGTACACTCATCTCCTTAGGCCCTAAGAAAAATATTCAATATTTTGGCTTTCATGAATTGTCTCCCAGGATAGGTTACCCTATTAACCTGTTCCCCCCTAGGTCCCTGCCAGTGATTTCATTTATAAATAATGAATCCTTGTTGTTCAGTAGCAGCACCAGTATGTACATGTAACACACCAACATGTCAACAAGAAACTCAGCTACAAGTCTATATCAAACATTATTAGATTAACTAAACATCATCTCAACCCCAATCTATAATATGAGAACATAGTGAAAACATCAATCTGTAGATTTCTGCATTTTTGTGATCATATTTTTCCAACACTGTATTCTCTGTCACCAAGGAGGTACCAAGCTTGTCTCTATGAGATGAACACTCACTCCTCAGTCTTTCCAAGAACCACCAACAAACTCTTTCCTTTTTACTGATACAACTATAAATGTTGTCTTAGCTCTGCTGTTTTTCAATAAAAACTTGTTGAAGCTCATAAAAACGCTGCAATTTGCTGCTTCTAAACCTTCTTCATCATGTTATTTTTATACAGTCTACGCTGTTTATGAAGTTATAAACCAGATTATCTACAGAGTGTGAAGTCGCTCTGTATAACCTCTTTATAAAACACATCCTAACGTGTCCCTATGATGCGTGATACGTCAAATTAGACCACATGACTCGATTCTATTGGCTCCGACGGTTCCATAGAGCTGTCAATTATCCAAACTGACCAATAGGGTCTCAGATATCACTTTTAATGTTAACAGCTTTACACACATAATTATTACTGTACTTTTAGATAATTATTATTATATATTACACTAAAGTAGTCACCACTGGAGACTGATAATGTTGAAATAATCACCTTCCATTCATTTTTAATCTCTATTGTTCAGTTTGTGGTTTTTGATAAATCATGCGATTAATTGAATTTTAATCAGGATTTTGATTTGCGTGTCAAATGATCTCCAAACTCATATCATTGAGTTGAAACGATTTTTGACATTTTTCTTTACACAAATTATGAAAGAGAGAGTGAGTGAGTGTGAGTGAAATATCAGAGGGAGGGCAGCGTCATTTGGTTGAGAAAAAAGGCCGGGGAAAAGTTCTCTCATACCAAGTGAGACCACTTGAGGTTCCAAGAATGCGACAAGTAGCAGAACATTACATTAAATATTTGCTATGAGGTGATATTCATGACTCTTGGCAACATAACAAATGTGTTTAAACATCTCAAACAAAAGCACAAAGTCACTCATGCTGAATAAATGCATTGTGTAACTGACAAATAATGGTTTGAGTAATCGTGATTTCAGTATTGACCAAAATAATCGTGATAATGATTTATTTCCATTCAATTTGATTTTTGATTGGAATCTTTATTTTGAACATTTAAAAAGCCCAGAGGTGATAATATTTAGAAGTTGCTGCAAGTTCTCTCCTGATCCAAATATGTTTCTATCATCAGCAAATAGTATAAATTTGAGTATTTGTGATGTGTTACATATGTCATTGATGTACATGATAAATAGTCTTGGGCACTGATCCCTGTGGGACGCCATATTCAATGTCCAAACATCTTGACTTGTGTTGTCTCATTTTCACAAATTGTTTCCTGTTTCTTAAATAACTTTTCACCCTCTCGAGTGCTATTCCCCTAATATCATATTGGTCCAATTTATTGATTAATATTTCATGATTTATTGTATCAAATGCTTTTTAGGTCAATGAATCCCCCAACAGCATTTCTTTTCATCTATGGAATTTATGGTTTTGTTGAGTGTTGTTTGATTATGTCTAAATTTATATTGATTATCAGTGAGTAATTTATGCTTCTAAATTGTCTAACCTGTTTAGAGATTAGTTGTTACAGCCCTACTTGTCTATCACAAGTTCTGACTTTGAGTCTGGAAAAGTGTGGAATGTTAAAATGGATAAAGTGTAGGAAGCCTGTGAGCTGATGAATTGTTTGATCCGGTGTCGTCTCTGATCAGGATTAATGGTGAGGAGGCAGAGAATCGATTCTGTGACCAAAAACGCCTCAACATGTCGACTCTGAGGATGACCTGGGAGGCCAAAGTCCAGCTGAAGGAGATCCTGGTCAACGCTGGATTCCCTGAAGGTACCTGAGGATGAAGTAAATCCCTGTAAAGCTGTTAGAGTAAAGAATGTAAGACCTGACTGTCCTATCCTGCTCCCCCTGCTCCTCAGAGAGTCTGATAACACAACCCTTCAACACGGTGGGACCAGACAACAACCTAGACGTGGTGGTGTCCCTGCTGACCTTCGGCTCCTACCCCAACGTCTGCTACCACAAGGAGAAGAGGAAGATCCTGACCACCGAGGGCCGCAACGCCCTCATACACAAATCCTCCGTCAACTGTCCCTTCAGCAGCCACGACATGACCTACCCCTCACCCTTCTTCGTCTTCAGCGAGAAGGTAAAAAGTCATGCCTGAACCACGGAAAAATTCACATAAAGGGGGAGAAGATATTAACAAATCATAGAAGTCTGACATAAAACCACATGCTGCTTTTATATAAAACACAGAACACTAAACATTTACCTATAACTTACTGAAACACTGGATGAGTGTGCTGCAGGCATCAGACACATAACAAAAAATATTCCATTACAAACCTATATTTAATTTATTTAACCTTTCTTTATACAGGTAAGTATCTCAATGAGATCCAGGGTATCATTTTGAAGACAGATGTGTCGATTTCACAACGTTACAACAAACGAGACAGACAATAAAGACAATGTGAACACAAAGCATTAAAAAGTGCAAAAATACAAAGACAGATTTAAATCTGATTTAAATTATGTGCAAACCCCTGCAGACAAACCCCTGCAGACAAAGCCCTCAGCCTTCAGAGTTAAAACTCCCCTAAGGAAATCAAGCTCAGAAGCTTCAACATCTGCTGTAGAGGTTGAGGTTCCAGGTTGAGGTGGAGTAGGAAAAGACCTTTATACCAAAATCAGACTGAAGAGATGACGAAGGTGAAATAGTCCAGAGAACAGAGATTATAGCTTGAATGTGTATGTGTCATATACGTAGATAAGACGATGGATTTGTAGATGAATATATGCCAATGCATGGTTCTGTGCATAGATGGTGATGAGCTGTCAGCTAGAGAATATAACATACAGCGATGTGTGAGAGGATGAATCTCAGACTCCATCATATACAGTATCGGGATAGGAGGAGAGTGGTTTGTTCTGAAAGAAAATACAAATATTATGCTGTAGTTAAAGTACTGCAGTACAGTCAGTATTGTGATGAAGTAGAAGTACTGCAGATGTAGTAAAAGTACTGCAGGTGTATGCTGAGTGTCCTGTTGTTCCAGATCAGAACCAGGGCCATCTCAGCTAAGGGGATGACCCTGGTGAGTCCACTACAGCTGCTGCTCTTCGCCAGCAAGAAGGTGAACTCTGATGGAGAAATCGTGGATCTAGACGACTGGTGAGGACCCATACATCTGGACCAATGATGTAATAACCAAACATCTGGACCGACGATTTCTGCAGCTCTAATGTTTTTCGTGAATGTGTTCAGGATCAAACTGAGGATTCCTCATGAGGTGGCGGGCGGTATCATGGCTCTGCGGGCGGCTCTGGAGGCTCTGGTGGTGGAGGTGACTAAAGACCCGGAATACATCCGACAAATGGACCGGAACAACGAGCGGCTGCTCAACCTGATCAGACAGATATCCAAACCCTCAGCAGCTGGACTCAACATGATGGGAAACAACCAGAGGTGAGACACCAACCTGTCACCATTCAACCAGGAGTTCAATAGCTCAATAGAGCTCAATCAATAGAGGTTCAATATTGAGATGCTATAATTTGTCCATATCCTGCAGCCCTCGATATAACCGTTAAGGTTTTTGGTCAATTAATTTTTCTTATGTTTAGTTTCATCCAAATGTATGTTACGTTGTACCAGAATTTTCTGAATATTAATTGATACTAAACTAAATGTTCAGAACAAGCAGCAGAAAGGGTCACAAGGAGGTGATGTAGGTGTGTCTTAACCTATTAAAGCCTATGAGCCTCTAAGTCCATGACTGTCATTTATACATAAAATTAAAAAATTGAAAGTTACTCATAGTTTTAATGACATGATAGTAGTACTTCCTGTCACATGACATCAACTTCCTCCTGAGAACATGGAGAAGACAAAACCTCCCAGAAAGAGTCATTTTTTTAATTTAATTGTGGTTTTCAACCCATATATATACACGTGTGTGTGTGTGTGCGTGTGTGTGTGCGTGTGCTTTTTCTGCAAAGAAAAGACAAAAAATGAAAAAAATAGATGTATAAGATGATTCTTAGTGACTAAACTGATATAAGTAGATGCATAAATATCTTTGAAAAAAATCTGGGCTTAATAGGGTTAAGGGTTGTCAGTCATAGAGGATTAGGATTAAACGGGTTAAAGCAGCAGTCCATCAGTAAAACATGTTTTTCCTTCTGTAATCATTCCTCTTGTAGTGGATGTTTCAGCTGCTGTTTATGACATAAAACTGGAAACTCCAGAACTCGTCCTTTTTAAAAACGTGTCGTCTTTCTGCACAGGATGGGAGACGGTCCTCGACCTCCAAAGATGGGACGCTTTGAAGGAGGAGGAGGAGGCTATCGAGGAGGAGGAGGTCACAGAGGTGGAGGATATGGAGGAGGGGGTGGTGGATACAGGGGGGGAGGTTATGGAGGAGGAGGTGGATATAGAGGAGGAGGATACAGAGGAGGAGGTGGTGGTGGATACAGAGGGGGAGGAGGATACGGAGGAGGAGGTGGATACAGGGGGGGAGGTGGATATGGAGGAGGAGGAGGCTATCGAGGAGGTGGAGGATATGGTGGTGGAGGTGGATACAGAGGGGGAGGAGGAGGAGGTTACCGAGGAGGTGGAGGAGGAGGATACCAGGGAGGTTATTAACATGACATCACTCATTCATCTCCTATGATGGCACAAAATGTAGATTTTTTTTTTTTTTAGAAGTCATGATGAATAAAGTTTGTCAGTTTAAAAGTTGAAAAAAAAAATCTAGAAATGTCTAGAGATGAGAAACAATTTTTTTTTCCAGAAGAATCTAAAAAAAAAAAAAGTCATCCAGCACATGTGACTGTTTCTGCTCCATCATTAGAAATGTGATGTCCTCGCTGGTGTCATTTTGGTGATGTTTTATTTTGTTGTTTGTGATGATTATCTTTTTTTCCTGTTTATGTCACCAATAAAACTTTCATATTCCCAATCATAGAACATTTGCTGAAGTACTTACTTACTTATGTACTTATACTTCACTCCTCTACATTTCAGAGTTAATGTAGCACTTGCTCCTCCACAACATTTATAGGCAGTTTTAGTTCCTTTAAGATGCAGATTTGATATTGGTAATGACTCAGTCAATGATGATCAGAGACAGTCTGGAGTTACCCGTTAGTCCTGTGACAAGTAGAAGACATCTGGGTGAAGCTGATCTATTTATGGACTGATGAGATAAAATAGTTCTTTTTGGGTCTAAGGGCTGCAGACAGTTAATGAGACGACCCCAAACTGTGAATTGAAGCCACAGTTCACTCTGAAGACAGTGAAGATGGTGCTGCAGCATCATGATATGAAAATGTTTCTCTACTCTGGTGTCAGGACTATTTATCACATACCAGGGATCATGGATCAGTTTGCATATATCAAAACACTTGAAGAGGTCATGTTGTCTTATGCTGAAGAGGAAATTTCCTTCAATGTGAGTTTCAACAAGACAACTCCCCCAAACGCACCAGTAAACGAGCAGCATCTTGGTTCGAAACTAATAAAATTAATATTATAGAGTGTTTAACCCAATCCTTGGACCTTCATCTAATCAAGAACTTGTGGGCTGACATCAAAACTGCTGTTTCTGAAGCAAAACCAAGAAATACTAATGGATGTGAATATTATACATCCACCCTTATAATCCACCCATGACCCCGCCCCCATACCCGGAAGTAACCCGGAAGCCAGAAGACCCTTGCTGGCGCCGTCAAGCAGTTCCACAATAAACAGTTACCGTTAGCCTAAAGATATTTTTGTTTATATAAATATACATATATATTTTGGGGGTTATTTATTTATTTATTTATTTTAATTCGTGTGTTTTGCTTCTTTTTTAATGAGTTTTCTATTTACTTTGTTTTGACTCGGTTGCTGGAAACTACTTTGAATAAAAGATTGTTAATTTCTTGTTTGAATTATAATGTCAATAAAAAAACAGAAATAAAAAAGACGAAGCGCCATTTTAGATCCGCTATCTGGTTGTTATCAAACAGCTGTGATCAACATCAGCTGCTGAAGTCTGGAGCTACATTAATATCCATGGATTAACTGTGAGTAATAAACTTAATGTTAATATAATGTAGTCAGAGTATTTTTTATTATAGTTTATGTTGTTAAACACGAGCTTATCTGCAGTTTCCAGCATCTCTATATATCAGCATTAGTTGTTTATTAATAGTTTATTTATATTTTTGGGCCGTTTGTCTGTTTTTTTATCCAGAACCCGAAGATTTTTTGTTTTCTAAGTGTTTATTTGTGTAGTTTTATTGATGGGGTGGTTTGTTTTCTTCTTCATCGAAGCGGAGCGGGTGGAGTTTAGTTCTATTTGTTCTGATTCGGTTCGTCTTTGCTGTAAATTCAGAATCTTCTGAAGAATAATTCCTGTTGAAGCCTCCATCGTCGGACATTTCTCAATTTGAAGCATAGAGTTAAAGATCAGTGCGTGATTATAGTGAATAAACCACAAATCTGTTCAAACTGTTCTTTAAACTTCGGGTGTATGTTTGTGTGTTTTTCACCAGGATGAAATAAAAACAAAACAAAACATGTGACCAACGAAACTTTAGCTTCACTTCCTGTAAAGTAATGTTGTTTTTATTTCAAAAACAGTCAGAAACTCTTCCTGTGTTTGTGTTTTATTACATTTTAAAAAAGTTTTTCTGGTTCGTCAACAACAAAACACACAAACCTCCTCACATCAGCCACCAGGGGGCGCTGCTTCCTGCTTATTTTAATATTTAATTTAATATTTGTTATAATGTAGGTGAAATGTTTTACTAACAAGTACATACGTATTATGAGTTGATGTAGTAACAGTATTGCAGTAAGTCTACATAAGTATTATGAGTTGTTAAAGTATTGCAGTAAAAGTACACAGGTATTTGTATTATATGTATTTGTTTATTGTCATGTTCAGAGTATAGAAACAAGATTCTTACCTGCTGAATGTTGTATCAATAAGAATAAAAATACTAATAAGGTATTAAAATTAAGATAAAATAGAATAAAATAAAACACAAGTAACATATAATATAAATATAAAGTATAAGTAGGCAGATTATGTACAGATATTTACAAATAATGTGCCAGGAATGAGCAAATGTTATTCTAATATTATTGTAATGTTAGGAACCATGTATAAATATTATGCATATATTAGACATTAACTGAATCCTCAGAGTCTTGTGGGTTTTATCTGTCATCATAGTTTTAATAGTAAGAAGAATAAAATTGAAATCATTTTAAATATTTCTGTGATTAATCACAGTAAATTATTTGTGAGCATTGATTTCATATAATTATATATAATAAAAATATTGTCTCCATTTCTATTGACACAACAAATCCAGAGTTAAGGTTGAAGGGAATAAGGATTGGCTATTGGCCATGATCATATTAAATATAGTATGAATATGTTTCTGAGAGACTCAGACTGAATAGTCCTGGTTTCCTTTGATTCTTGTAGGGTCTTAGAAGACCAGGGTAGACAGTCAGGCAGCTGAAATAGAAGATATGATCATGCTTTTGTGATTTAAAAGTCTGGCGGCTCTGTTTCAGACGTCCTGAAGCTGCCTTGTCATAGTTTGGCCAAAGCATGTGGACACGGCATGCGCATCTAATTTTGGAGATATTTCTTAAGTGGAAGAAACAGAACTGCTCCAGTCTTTTAACCTGCGACTAAAGACTGAGGTATTTTAGATATTGACTTTAATGCTTTTATTTTGAAGGAGTCTTGCCGGTAAGAGAAAAATCAGTGTAGTTTGGCTGAAGTGTGTCTGTATGGCATGAAGGTGTTTAACCAGCTGTTTGTTTGTTCAGCAGCAGGCTGATAAGGACACAAAGATGATCATTATTTGGTTTCATTCGGTATTTAATGTTTAATTATATTGTGACTCTTCTGTGTAGTTTTGTGCTCTTATGTTTAGACCGTCAGGACTGTTTTATTACCACAATGTAACTGCACTGCAACATGTAAGGTTAAAGGGAAATGTGTTTATCTATGGCTCAATTAGAGGTCATCACTAATCTAAAAGGTTAAAGTTCATATTTCATGTTGGTTTTGTTAGTTCATCGGGATGTAAAAAGATGGATACTTGATTTTTGGTTTTCATTCTTAGCTCTAATGGTGTGTTTATGGTTTTCATGGCACTACAACATCTTTTTATGCAATTAAGAAATGTATTTATTAGGAAATTGACTCATAAAAAAAATCTAAGAAGACAACTTAGCTGTTAGTTGCTGTTTGATTATGTGGCCTAAAGGGAGTAAATAAAGAGAAAATAAGTTGGTCCTAGAATGGAACCCTGTGGCATCCTGCAAATGAATTAGGTTGATATCCCTGGGTGATTTAGCATTTTTTTATTATGCTTATTCCATGTGTCTGGACTAGACACATTCCATGTGTCTGATGTCACTAACAGGCTCCTTACTGGACGTGGACATGCTCATACATCATTGTTCTCTCTCCTTTAGATCTACAGTTTGAAGATGGATGTAATCAAAATGTGGAGAAGTACGAGAGCTGTCCGCTTCCTGTCGCTGCAGAAACACATGCTGGTCGGATCTCAGCTGAAACTAGAGAAACAGAACGAGCCTGAAGAGAATCGACAGAATGTCCAGCAGAAGATCCAGGACAGAGAGGAAGACCTGAAGCTGCTTCAACAGGAGCTGGAGACCATCGACATCTCTGCTGATAGAGCAGTGGAGGACAGTGAGAAGGTCTTCACAGAGCTGATCTGTCTCATCCAGAAAAGAAGCTGTGAAGTGAAGCAGCAGATCAGATCCCGGCAGGAAACTGAATCGAGTCGAGTCAAAGATCTTCAGGAGAAGCTGCAGCAGGAGATCAGAGAGCTGAGGAGGAAAGATGCCGAGCTGAAGCTGCTCTCAATCACAGAGGATCACAACCAGTTTCTCCACAGCTACTCCTCACTGTCACAACTCAGTGATGCTACAGACTCATCCAGCATCAGGATCCGTCCTCTGAGACACTTTGAGGACATGACAGCAGCTGTTTCAGGGCTCAGAGATCAACTACAGGTCATGCTGAGGGACAAATGGACAAATATCTCCCTGATGGGGACTGAAGCAGAACCTAAAACCAGAGCAGAGTTCTTACGATATTCATGTGAACTCACACTGGATCCAAACACAGCAAACACGCGGCTGCTGTTATCTAAAGGGAACAGAAAAGCAAAAGTAACAACACAACAGCAGCCGTACTGTAGTCACCCAGAGAGATTCACCTACTGGTACCAGGTCCTGAGCAGAGAGAGTCTAACTGGCCGTTGTTACTGGGAGGTGAAGTGCAGAGGAGGAGTCGACGTCGCAGTTGCATACAAGAACATCAGCAGAGAAGGGAGGTCGGACGAGTCTGGATTTGGACTCAATGACAAATCTTGGGCTCTGAGTTACTCAGATAACAGTTACATATTCCTGTTCAACGATATCTCAACCCCCGTCTCGGGTCCTCGTTCCTCCAGAGTGGGGGTGTACCTGGACCACACAGCAGGGGTCCTGGCCTTCTACAGCGTCTCTGAGACCATGACCCTGCTCCACAGAGTCCAGACCACCTTCACTCAGCCGCTCTATGCCGGACTTTATCTTCACCTCGGACACACGGCTGAGTTCTGTAAACTCAAATATTTTTCTCTCCGTGGTTTCTGAGGGTTTGTTGCTGTGCTGGTTTTAAACTGCACAGACCGGAGGAGGACCTGAGTACCTGAACTCTGGAGTTTTTTATGTTTCATAGAGTGATATATTTGTCAGTTTGGCCTGAATCAGCTGAGCTGTACCCACCAAGAACAACATCTTCCCTTCAGTCTGGAGCATTTTATTAATCACCACAGCCTCCTCACTCCTACTGGTTGTCTTTACTCCACTGATGCTGTGGTTCTGCTGGTTCTGGTTTCAAGGAGATCGGCACGCTGCCCCCTGTTGGTTCTGTTGCTGCTGCCATGGTCACCTGGACTAGACCAGGGGTCATCAGCCCAAAACATTCAAAGAACCATATTAGACCAAAAAAACCCAGAATAAATGTGTCCATCACTGTAAAAACTAAACTCCTTCTCTAATCCTGATATGAAGCAGCCCAGGCTGGAAGTGTATATTATCTATATTAACCTATAGGGGTGTGACGAGACACGAAATTGGGTTCACAAGATCAAGATGAGACGAGATTTTAATGAACTTCTTCCTTTTAATGAACTTCTTCCTCTACAAATTGAAACTAAAATAAAATGGTATAAAAGTTAAAATATATAGAAAAAAATTATACATTTGTCATTTTTTCAAGTGCAAACAATATGTGCAAAACAAAAAGTTCTTCTCTGTCAGCAGCAGTTGTTGATTTGAGTACTGAGCTGTGGTAGTGCTGTAAATGTCTCTGCATTGTGCTCGTATTCACCGTGCTGTACAGCATTGTTTGCATACAGTGTCTGCATATTGTCCGTATCTTATCAGTCACTCTCTTACCATTTATCATTTCTGCTGGGAACCCAAAATGCTGCCAAACAAACGATTTAAAAGTGGCGGGGGCGTCATCAATAGTAATACCAGTGTTTTCCGTCATTCTGGCTGCTTAATGGATAAATCTCGCAACGAGCAATCTCGTCAAATCACATCTCGCGAGATCTCATCACACGAGATCTCGTCACACCCCTATTAACCTACTATCAAAACGACTAAGTAGGCTACAAATACATAATGAACATTCATGATTAAATAGTTATTTTCCTGCAGCTCATCCTGGTGAGAATAACACACCATGTGACTACTCTGCTGGACCAGATTTGCTGCTTTAACTTTAACTGATGGGCGACACGGTGGAGCAGGGGTTAGCGCTGTTGCTCACAGCAAGAAGGTCGCAGGTTCAAGACCTCCTTGGGTCCTGGGTCTGGGACCTTTCTGTGTGGAGTTTGCATGTTCTCCCTGTGTCTGTGTGGGTTTTCACCGGGTACTCCGGCTTCCTCCCACAGTCCAAAAACATGCTGAGGTTAATTGGAGACTCTAAATTGCCCGTAGGTGTGAGTGTGTGAGTGAATGGTGTGTGTGCCCCACGATTGGCTGGCAACCATCGGGTGTATCCCTGCCTCTCGCTGTAACGCGCTGGGATAGGCTCCAGCAGACCCCTGCGACCCTAATGAGGAATAAGCAGGTATAGAAAATGACTGACTGACTTTAACTGACACAATCTATTAGCTTTATTATAGAAATACAATAAAGAAATCTGATTTTTGGTTCATTTTAATTTTGAGGATTTGATCAAAAACTAAAATCCAATCCTCTTCTCTTTCCTCCTTATCTGGAAAACAGAGGCAATAAAACACAGCCTGTAATTATAAAAAAATAAAACAGCAGCCTTTAGAAAAGGTAAGTAGTCAATATAAAACTAAAATAATCCAGTTTAATTAGTATTTCAGGTGATTTCTGCTCATTCTACTGACTTATTCCACATCCAGCTGTTAGTTTACAGCAGCACCTGCCTGGCACCGTGGTGCTGAAACGTCTCAGGCTATGACGTAAATCTACGTTGACAGAAATGTTGACATTTAATATGTATTAGACCCATTTTTACAGCATTGGAATATGTTAAGAATGTTTGTCATGTTTGTCTCCTACAGAAACCAGATTAAAACTAAACATATATCCACCATCATTTTACATGTTCATACATTGTTGAAAAGGATACAGGGAGACACTTTGGGGGCTAGAGAGCTGCAGGTTGATGACTCCTGGTCTAGACGGATTCTGTTCAGATTTCCACTTCAGCTGGTTTCAACAACTTCTATAAGGATCAATAAGCGTCTCCTTTGTTGTCAACTTCACCACTTTTCTCAACCAGCCAGAACTCTGTAATGTTCTTTTGTCCAAAAACTGACCAAACACTGCAGCTACTGAACCATGAGGATGTTACTGACCCTTGTTTTCTTGTTAATCTTCTACATCAGGGGAGTCAAACTCAGTTTGATCCTGGGCCACATCAGTGTTCTGCTCAATTATAAAGATCATATATATATATATATATATATATATATATATATATATATATATATATATATATATATATATATATATATATATATATATATATACATATTTGTATTATTATACGTTATTATATTAGATAATTGCCTCTCCACTCATAATAGTTCTGGTGACAATTTGCTAAGATTTTTAAACTGAATTTAAAAATCTGCTGATGCAGAAATAATGTTATATTGTTGTTAGTGTCTAATTATTAAAATGCTGCAGCAAAACATGTAAAATCATCACAGATATCTAGAGACTCATACAAGAATATGCTGATAACCACCATTAACTATTTGATTTATTTAATGGATGTTTCAAAGATTGGAATCTATGGTTTTGTGTTGCTATGCTAAATATTAAAGAATAGAAAGTACAAGAAAGTAATGACAGATGTACTTCAACAAAGGAAAATAAGGAAAAACAGAAACTTTCCTGTTTTTAAACAACCTTCGTGGCCGATTGAGAAAAGATTTTGGAGTTAACGAAGTCGTACAAAGACAACGTGACCAGCGTGTCTCTGTTAAGTTCAAACATTTATTCACTTTCCATCTCTCAATAAATCACACAAGTCTGTGAAGCTCTTGAGGGGCCACAGAAAATGAGGTGGTGGCCCAGATTTGGGCCCTGGGCCTCGGGTTGGACACATATAATCTAATGTAGATCTGTTCATATCAGACAAGCCGACCTATTTAATCCCTGTGGGTAATATTAGTCGACAAAAATGTTTTACTCATCATCATGAGGGACTTGATCACTGCAGACCTGGACCTCCCAAGTCTGTTTCTCCTGTAGTTAATCTTTTTACCCAGCATTCTATCGCTGTGAAATGAATCTTTTATTCTGAATGGTTTTATCATCTCAAAAAAAAAATAGACATCTTATCTCCTACTGCGACTTGGCTCCTGCTTGGTCCATTACCTTAAATGTTTCCATCTACTGTTGGACCTTGGAGTGCAGCACTGAATGTTACCTACACACTAACTTAATCTTGTACAAATTTTATTAAAGAAACCTCCAATTTGCTTTCTTCTGCTGGACTCAAATGTGTCGTGATCATTATTGTAGGTGGTTTATTGTGATTTTCCCCAAACACAGAATTCATAAACATTGTGTTTCTGGCTCCATCTGTAATCCTAGCTCTGTGATGACCCTGACTCTGTGATGATGAGCATTTGCACCTTGGAGGTCTGTTTCACTGCCAGATTGCTGATCTTTGAAATCTGTGTAGTTCTTCCACCTGCTACTGTCCAATGATTAAAATATAAAATAACCAACATGTCTTCTTTGTTCCTTGTTACTGATTGAGTTCATTCAATTCCACAAACAATACAGGAAAAAGTAAAAATGCTAAATTAATAAAATGTGTTAATTACATTTTTTCCAAGTCAATAAATTGAACTCATCATCCTACATTCTGCATTCAGCTGTAATTTAGCAAATTTTTAATTGTAAAGTGCAGCTTTTTTACAGCAACTTTTTAAAAATGCTGATCAGGTTCAAATATGTGTAAAAGCGGTGTCCTGTAATTTAGAAACAAAACCCATGAAACATCCATGTCGTCATAAACCACCACACGGTCACACTTTGGCTCCTGTAGTAATTTTTTATTATTCAAATGTTAAGTTTGGATTTAGAGGCACATGTGGACAAACAGGGATCTCAGGTCCTCACAGGGCTGGAAACATGCTGCAGGCTGCACAGCACATACATCACCATCTAAAACAACAGGTTACAATACAAACAACTGGTACATTATAACTTAGAAATACTGTTTATACATCATGTCTGTATGTGCTGCACGACCTGCAGAACGGCACCTGGATGGAGGGAAAAACCTGCAAATACAAGTCAGAGAAGATTCTCTTCCACTGGTCAGACCCATAAATAGATAATCACTTGTGATGTTTTATCAGTTGATGTCTATAAAAACTGGACATGGTGTTTGAAACCGCCAGTGGAGAAGCTTTAAACTAATAAAAGATGATTTTTGGGTGGAGTGGGTAGAGCGGCTGCCCCATTTATAGAGGCTGCCCCATATATACTTAAAAAAAAAACCTGTTTTTGGAGATTTCTGTGTTCAGGACCTGATTTTTTAAAACCCTGTTTCGGTACCGATGTAAAGAGGCGGCGCGATAGAGTGAGGACGACGAGGACACGTGAAGTCAGACGCGGGAGCCCTGGTCAGGACTGTGATTACAACCGATTTGATATTAAGACACAAAACACTCATTTAAAAAAAAAGGAGAAAAAAAAGGATTAACTACTGCAACATGTGACCGAGCTGAGCTCCACGGAGTCAAGAAAACAACTTCAGTAAAATGATTTTAAACATTAAAACACGTCCTGATCGATAAAAGGGTCAAAGCTCAAAATAAAAATATTCAGTTAGGTTGAATTAACTTGTGAAAACAGAGAATCAATAAAACACAAATGAAATATTGGCATCGCTACGAGGCAGCAACATGGAGCCTTGTATACAAGCAAGCATATTATAATAATAACATACCACAGACGTAGTTATCATAGATATTTATATATATTTAACCTGGAGGTTTCAGTTGATTGATTGTGATAGAACTTAATGTGGCTGTTTTGCATGTTGGAGTTTCTATTTCTTTAAAACCAGCCAGTCCTGAATCATTTAAGCATATATTTACACAAATAACAAATTCCTCACTCTATGTCATAATAAAAAACATTCACACAAAAATATAACATTTGAAATAATTATTAGCACCAGTGTATCAGATAAAATTCTCGCTACGCAAAATGTACAAAGTTGCATAGTGTTGGATTTAGCCTGGAAGAAAATGTTAACGTGTGATTGGTAGAAACACCAGTGATAAGCAGCAACTTCTGGGTAATGAAAGTAAAATGTCGTAGTGTTATAAATTCAGTACATGAGACGGTGGGTGACCACGCTGAGAAACGTCAGAAGTGATTTAAAGACTGCAGAGCCTCTGAAGTCCTGAGAGATTGAAAATCTGCGGTTTTCAATAATATCTTGTTCACAATTTTGGGCACAAAACAAAACAAGAATAACTCAAGGCAACAAGATTAATATCCTGCACACACAAGTCTTCTTGTTCCCAGAATCTGATGCATATAAGATGATCAGAAAACAAGAGAAGGACGCTCACAAGATTCAATCTTGTTTTTCACCACAAGATAAAGATCCTAACACAAGTTAATATCTTGCAGCATGAAGATGATGATGATGTTGGACCTTACAAGAACAAGGTAGAAACTCATGCAACCAAGATTTGTACCCTGTGTTTTCTCTTATCAGATCTTTTCCCCACAGGATCCATATCTAGTTTGCTTGAGATGACATCGTTCAGACTTAATCACATCTTGTTTTTAGAAGATCCAAGCACCAGTAGGATCTACTGCATGGAGATCAGGTCCACATCAGACCTCATAGATGTGTATATATGGAGAATTGCTGTAAAGTTAATATCTTTCATGTATCACGTTGTTATTTGTGTAAATGAGATATTCCGTGGACTTTTTTCACGACTTCAGAGGCTCCAGATGAGCAGCAGAAGCTGCTGGAGGAGAAGAAAGGAAGTAAAGGACTATTCTGCTGTTTTCTCATCACTTTGGGAGAAGAAGAAGAAGAAGAAGATAAACGAGACAATTCCTTCACTGTGGTTTCTGTAACTCAGTTGATTTAACCATGTAGCTGTACATTTAGCTGAAAACTGTAAAACTCAGGAGGAGCTGGCGTGCCCCTGGGCATCATGGGCAACGGCTGGTTAGACACAGGAAACAAGAAATGGGAGCAGACATTCGTGGAGGAGTGAGGAGCTTCCTGTGAGGTGGAACTTCCTGTGCGGAGCTGCAGTCACGTTAGTTTTCTGGTTTTCGCAGAGGCTTCGCCACCTCTCTGCACGGCTTCTCTCTGCCGATTAGTTCGTTCTGCTGTGACCACGTTACCGCGTCTCCCAAACACACCTGAAACTAAACAAAACTTCTCTGTCGCTGAAAACCATGAACTGAAATGTTGGCTTTGCTCAAAGAATGGGAAAACAAAACAAAACAAAAAAAAAGAACTGTTTTGGTAAAAAGTCGGCATGTTTGCCAGAGTGTTAGAAGTGAAGGTGGTGGGGGGGGCGGGGTTAAGGCTTCTCCAGGGACGGCGTGTTGAAGCAGCCGTTGGGTAACGTGTTCTTGATGTCGTTGAGGTTGGCGATGTCAGCACGGATCTCACGGATCTGCTGGTCGTAGTCGTCAATCATGCGGCCCTGGGTCAGCGCCACGTCGTTCAGCTCCGCCAGCTTCTTGTCCAGCATGCTGTCGGCCATCTTGCCCTTCGCCCTCTTCAGGGACTCGTCGATCTGGTTCAGTTTACTCAGGTCAACCTTGTCGATGTTTCCTGAAGACAGAGGTGGAGCCGGGTCAGAACCAGCAGCTGTTGTGTGAGCTGCCGTGTGGTGGGATGTGTTGTCAGGTCTTACCCAGCTGGTTGAGCAGCGCCGTGATGGTGGTCAGCACCGTCTTCACGGCTCCTTTGGCTTTACGGGCGTTGTCCTCCGCCTCTTTAGCGTTATCTGACGCCTGCAGCGAGGAAGCACCACATCAGACTGTCATCATTCTCCACAACAAAAAACTCTAGATTCTGTATACTGTATTCTAGATACTGTATTGTCCCTGTCAAATAAATCAATAAATAGATAAACATTTGGACGGAATTTCCCTGTGATTTACTTTGCTGTAATTTTATTTATCTATTCTATCTATAGTTATGTTAAATACGAAAGTTAAAAACAGAGGTAAATATCCTGCATTGTTAATGATCTGCTGTCGAATGACTTCACCCCCAACAAACCCTGACCATGCATCACGCCAAGGCAAACAGCGAGGGCTGTGATTGGTTGGCTGTTCCCTCTACACAGAACCTAGTATGCACGAGGTACGCAGAAATATAAACTAGGCTTTACACATTGAGGTCTGGATCATTTTTCATAATTCTGGATTTATTTATAGTTTGAGGTCTGCATTCTCTGAATGTTCATCTTGATGCAATGACGTCTCAAAGCATCATCTGAGGAGGATGAACTGACTTCCATCGAGGGTTAATTTACCCTGGTAGACTTTAAATGCTACTTATTGTGTGTGTGTGTGTGTGTGTGTATCGTACCATCCCTGCCATCATCATGTCCCGGTCAGCCTCGGCCTTCTTCTTAGCCAGCTCGTCCTCTGCTGTCTTCAGCTGGTCCATGAGGCCGTTGACGTCCTCGTCCAACTTGGTTGAGTCCTGAAACGCCTTCTCTGCATCCTCCTTGGTCTTGGACGAACCCTGAGAGGACACGGTCCATCAGTGGGACATGTTGTAGGATTTAACCTATTTGCTCTAGGTCTATTTATCATCTACCTCTACGACATACCCAGACTTAATGTGGTAAATCTCTACCAAAACTTTTCAGAATGATCTTGGGTTTAAATAACGCTAACACCTGTGAGATAGTTGTATCAGTGACAGAAACAATTTAAAATACATACAGTGTTGAAGTACATCCCGCTAGAATAAAGAAAGTAGAAAAATTTGCTCCGCCCAACCCCATGTATTTAGGGTGTTTTAGAAGTTTTAGAGATGTTTTAGTACAGGTGTGTCCAGGCAGAGGTGATTTTGGTACATTTTGTTAATATTATCACAAAAATTGCAGAAATTTACAGATTTACACCACCAGTCAAAAGCTGTAGAACATTTTGATTTGTTCAGTTTTTCTCTAAATTGTCCTAGCTTAATGTGTCATGTGACAGATGATGATGACGTGACAGCCCAGAGGTCTGATGTGGATTATGTGGATCATCCTACAGGATGAACTCCTGACTAACTAGGACTAGATCATGGGGTTCTGCTTAGCTCTAGAGCTCTAGTCCTAGAAAAGACCCAGACATCAGTCTTCATGATTCTATACAGACAGGAGGTCAGTTAATTAACCAGGCAGGACATGTTGGGGTCAACTTTCAACACTTAATGTTCATCACTGCAGAAAAGCTGGATGTCTAAGTTCTTTACTAACTATTACTTCATTCCTGTAAATTGACATCCCTAACAGGATTTTAAGTGGCAAAGATCTTCTCAGTATACACTTTTTTTGTTTTTTTACACTTTTCTCCCCCTTCTTTCTAAGCCTCTCCTCCTCCTCTTTAAATGGCTGTGGGGGGTGTTGGTGGTGACTGTATAGTAGTGACATCACAACTTCACGTAAGTCATGACTGCTTGTTTTAAGGTAAACTGATTAAATTACAACAAAAATGTGTGTTCTAAAACTTCTGAACTGTACTGTATGTTTTCACTATGTTGAAATACTGTTTAGTTAATCTAATACTCGTTGATATAGACCTGTAGCTGAGTTTCTTGTGGACATTTTGATGTGTTTCATGTATCCCTTCCTGTGGAGACCTATGGAGGGGAACAGGTTAACCAGGATCAGTGGTTCCTGTCATACCTTCTGCACGCTGCTGGCGATCTTTTCTGCCTCCTCCGCCTTGACCTTGGCCTCCCGGGCGTCATTGGCGGCGTTGCCAAGGGCAGCCTCCGCCTGTCTGGTCTTCTCGTTGGCAGCCGTGATGATGGCGTCAATGGCGGGGATCTTCTTCAAAGCGTCCTCAGCCGCCGTCTTGTTGTCGTTGACCCTCCTGTCAAAGTCTGGTGGAGATAAAAAACAGAAGAAAATAAAAACCACAGACACAGAGAGACAGACAGACAGAGACAGATAGAGACATAGAGACAGAGACAGGAGGACAGATAGACAGAGACAGATAGAGACAGACAGACATACCTCTGAGGTCGTTCAGGATGCCCTCAGCCTCTCTGAAGGTGGACTGTCCTTTCTGAGCTGCCTCCTCAGCCAAAGCTTTGGCAGCATCTGCTCGAGCCAGCAGCTGATCAGCTGTCTGCAGGACAGAGACAGGGACAGGGTCAGGGTCAGAGACAGGGGTCAGGGTCAGAGACAGGGTCAGGGACAGACTGTAATAGGAGGTGTCTCAAGCTCTGGACGTGTCCATGTCTTAGCATGTATCACCATACCTGCTGCTCACTCTTTCCTTTCTCCAGCAGCTTGCGGACCTCCAGTTCTTTGGCCTTCAGGTCGTCTCTGAGGTCGTTGTACTCCTTCTCCGTCTTGTCAATGAGTTTGTCCAGGTCGGACGCCTCCTTCTTGATCTTACTGGCCTCGTCCTACAAACAGAGCAGCAGAGAACAGCATTAGATGTTGTCCTGTCTGTGTCCTGATTCTTCTCTCATTAACCAACATGTCCTGACCTCCAGGGCCTTAGTGTCAAAAGGCGGCAGACTGGTGAGGTTGGCGAAGATCTTCAGAGCTTTGTTTCCGGCTTCTTCAGCCTCGGCCTGAACTTTCCCAGCCTGTTTTTCCAGGTTCTTTGCCAGGTCCTTTGCCTCGTTATACCTGAAAACAACAATTTTTGACTTTTAGAACACCTCGGCCCTCATGGTTTAAATCTGTAAAGTTCAGTGAGTATTTTCAGTAGTTGGGTGGAGCTGCAGCGACGTACTTCTTGTTGAGATCTTCGATCTCCTGACTCGTCTTGCTCTCTCCATCCAGGGTCTTCAGCAGCAGGTTGTAGGCTTTGGTCGATGTGTCGTTGGCATCTTTGGCGATCTTCTCAATCTGGTCAGCATCCATCTTGTGCCTGAAAGGCGAAAAGATGTTAATGACCAATACACAAATATACAAATACTCCATAAAATGTCCCACATGAAAAATACTACCACCTGTTAGTAGATGAAGTTGAAAAATGAAGTATTATGAATAGGTGTAGTTAAAGTACTGCAGTAAAGTACATGAGTATTATGAGTTGGTGTACTCATGTACTTTACTGCAGTACTTTAATTACACCTACTCTGAGTTGGTGTAGTTAAAGTACAGCAGTGTCATCTGTTAATATATATAATATTAATAGTATAGTATAGTAGTATTATGTATTAATATAATAAAGTAGCAGTATAGTAGTAGAATAATACTAATGTAGTAGTGTATAATGTAGTAGTGTAGTAGTATAGTGTAGTATAATGTAGTATCAGTAGTAGTAGTACTTGTCGGCCAGGCGACGGGCCTCCTCAGCCCGCAGGGTCATGTTGTTATATAGTACAGTAGTAGTATAGTGTAGTATCAGTAGTAGTATAGTGTAGTATCAGTAGTAGTATCAGTAGTAGTATAGTGTAGTATCAGTAGTAGTATCAGTAGTAGTATCAGTAGTAGTATCAGTAGTAGTACTTGTCGGCCAGGCGACGGGCCTCCTCAGCCAGCAGGGTCATGTTGTTGGGGTCTCCGCTGCCACTGGGCGGTTTGATATCCTGAGGATGACATCATCAACACAGGGTCAGCTGTGCTCCAACGTGACCTGTAACAGTTTCCATGACAACGGTGACATGACGCACCACTTTCCCAACAGCGTCCTTGGCCTTGTCCAGCTCCTGCCGGGCGTGGTTGATGAGGTCCTCGGCGTCGCGGACGCGGCTGCGGGCACGGTCGGCCTGGGTCCCGGTGTCGTCCACTGTGCTGCGGATGTTCTGCAGCCGGTTCCACTGGGTGGTCAGAGTGCTGTTGATGGTGTTCAGCCGCTCCAGGAGGCCTCGGTCTACGTCTGCGGGGTTAGAGGTCAAACACGATTTGTTTTTTAATGTTTCTATCTGAGAAAAAACAAACAAACCCTGACCTGAGGGAGGTCGTCTGTCTTACGTTGTCTGTATAATTGTATTTTACAGCATAGAAGTGTGTGTTTATGGCCTAGGTTGTGTTCACATGTTGAATAGTCAGTGGTAGAGGTGCAGCAGGTGCTGCTACACCAGCCAGGAATGCCCTCTCATTACATTTGATTACATTAGATAGGACTTTATTGATCCTTTATGAGGTTCCTCAGAGAAATTGAAGATCTAACACGTCACATACAGACTGTTATAAAACTATATACACACACATAAAAAATAAACACCCTAAATACCAACACCAACAGAGAAAATAAATAAATAGAATAATAATAATGTATACATTATGAATTATATAAATATCTAAATATAACAATATATAACAATTATAGTACAGGTATAATAGATATAAAAAATATCAAATCATATTAAATATCATATCAAAATATTAAATAGGATATAATTTCTATAATATATACAATAAAATAATAAAAAAGATATCAATATAATATTGAAATGTAATATTCTACATGACATGATTGTACATGTTATATATAGTAGAAGTATATACATACATACATATCCTTGTGTGTGTGTGACATATACTATTGTAGATTGTTATAGTTATAATTGTAGTATGACTATGTAGTAGTTGACAGGTTTTATGTTAACAGGCTCCATGGTCGTCAGTGTAGAAATAACAAACATGAAATATTTTAATATATAAATGTGTGTAGTCGCAGCTCTATCCAGACTATGAAAATAACAGGTGTTACTGCTATGTTGTAGAATCCAGTACCTTTGCTGGTCTGAGCCTCCTCCAGCAGCTCCATGATGGCTCGCTCCGCCTCCTTCATGCGGTCCTCGAAGGCCTTATCACTGACCGTCTCCTGACCTGAGCCCAGGTTATCAATCAGAGACTGCAGGTCATGGAGCTTCTGTCTCTGCTGGTTCACCTGGACAAACATCACACACACCAGCTGACCAATAGGAACACACCCACAACCACAATAACTGGTCACAGCAGAGTCCACCAATCATGTTGAGCTGGCTGTGATTCCAGCAAGTTGAAGACTGCCATGGACCAAACTGGCTTTTTATTAGCTTTGTACCTGTTCCTTTTAGCCTTCATTGACTTTTACTAGCTTTCATTAACTTTTAGCACCTCGTCTCTGACCAGGCTGTAACAGGAGGGACAGTAATGTGTCTAAGGGACAGTAATGTCTCCCCTTGTCTCTGAGGGACAGTAATGGTTTTAATGGACAGTAATGTCTCACCTTGTCTCCGGGGGACAGTGATGTCTCTGACGGACAGTGATGTCTCACCTTGTCTGAGGGACAGTAATGTCTCTGAGGGACAGTGATGTCTCACCTTGTCTCAGAGGGACAGTAATGTCTCTGAGGGACAGTGATGTCTCACCTTGTCTGAGGGACAGTAATGTCTCTGAGGGACTGTGATGTCTCACCTTGTCTCCGAGGGACAGTAATGTCTCTGAGGGACTGTGATGTCTCACCTTGTCTCTGACCAGGCTGTAACAGGTGGGACACTGCTGGCAGCCTGGTGCTGAGCGGTTGTAGAAGTAGTTTTCTTCACACATGTCACAGCGGGCTCCTACGAAGCCGGGTCGGCACACACAGCGTCCGTCCTCCTGGCACTGACCTGACTGGGAGCCCTCGGGGTCACAGTCGCAGGCTGGAGGTCACACAGAGGTCAAAGGTTAACTGCCATGCGTCCAGCACCACCACCATGCCACGTTACAACAGAAAAAAACCTCCTTACGTTTGCAGCCGGATGAGCCAAAGCCGAAGAAGTTGACCTCACAGCGCTCACAGTGCAGCCCGGTGACACCAGGCTGGCATTCACACTGTCCTGTTGTGATGTCACACTGGCCATTGGTGGAGCCAATAGGATTACAGTTACATCTGCAGAGAGAGAGACGGATATAAACACACTCATGGACATGTGATGTGAGCATCACTGTCTCACAACTAAATTATTCTGAATTTTTGAAAATTTTCACCAAATAAAAAATTTAACTCACTATCTGGGGTGAGTAACCATTTATTTATTATTTTTTTACATTTAATTTAATGTTGGTTTTATAAGTTTTCATGACAGATGGTTGTCTTTTATTCAGAATTTTGAAACATTTTCACCAATTAAAAACTTGAACTCACTATCTGAGTAATTTAAAAAGTAATTAAAGTCAAATTTATTTACAATCAATTCAAGAGTTTTTTTTTTTAATCTGCTAAAATAGATTTCTTTCCATATGGCAACAATATGCAAATATGGAAAATTCCTAGTGTATACAACCCAATTGGTTCCCATCAACTTATATAGCATGAAACTATCCTGGGTTTATACCTTTTTCTTATATTTTAAATATATCTATTATTTAGGCATTTTAAGTCATAAAATATTCAAAACATTTTTTACCATGTGTAAAGTAATATTTCATGCAATAGAGGTTTCAAAGTGTGTGAAACGTATATTTATCTTAGTTTCAGTAGTTGTTTATGCAGGGAATGAGTGAGATAGAATCCCCCAAAAATACAAAAAATAAAGGCTTGAAATATTTCTGTTTCTATAGCACTGCGTTCTTTCCGTACCGTTCGCAGCCGTTGCCACTGAGCAGGTTGAAGAAGCCGGGCTGACAGGCGCTGCAGTCCCGCTCGGCGACGTTGGGCAGACACGGACACTGACCGGTGACCTGGGAGCAGCTGGTCTGACGGCCCACGGTTCCAGCAGGAGAGCAGGAGCAGGCTGAGGAGGAGGAGGTCAAAGGTGAAGGTTCCCCCTCTGAGCTATGGACAGGCCGGGTACCGGCGGGCAGAGGAACTCACCTTTACACTTGTCGGCAGGGTTGGGGGCCAGGGCGTTGCCGTAGAAACCGTCCTTGCAGCGGTCACAGAAGAAGCCGTCGGTGTTGTAGATGCACTTCAGGCACTCGCCGGTCTCTCGGTTGCAGTTGCCGACGGCGTTGGGGTCGATGTTGTCGCTGCACTTGCAGGCGCGGCAGGTCCGGGCCGGTCCGCCCTGACCCAGTGGGTCGCCGAAGAAACCGTCATCACACAGCTCACAGCGCTTACCTGGGGACAGGTGATGAGACAGGTGATGTCACAGGTGATGTCAGAGGACAGAAACAGCTCAAACTGAGACTAGAATTTCATATACACAGTTATTATTTTAAAATCTGACAGGGATAGGTATTGGTCAAATATAGACAGGTCTTGGTCAAGTATGGACAGGTGTGGACAGGTATTGAATCGGTGTGGACAGGTGTTGAACAGGTGTGGACAGATACTGGACAGATTTGGACAAGTTTGGACATGTACAGACAGACTTTGGACAGGTATGGATAGGTGTTGAACAGGTGTGGACAGGAATTAGACAGGTGTGGACAGGTGTTGAACAGGTGTGGACAGGTAGTGAACAGGTGTGGACAAGTAGTGAACAGGTGTGGACAGGTAGTGAACAGGTGTGGAGGTGCTGTGTGAGTACCTGTGGTGCCGGCAGGACAGTTGGTGCAAACCACTTCTCTGGTTTTGGGGACGACAGCACAGGTGGCTCCGGATGGACAGGGACAGGGCTGACAGTCATTGGACGTCCCCTGGCTGGCGTCGCCATAGAAACCATCTTTACAGCGCTCGCAGCTCAAACCGCCGGTGTTGTGGAGACAGTCACATGCTCCTGAAGGGACAGAAGACACAAAACAGCCAGTAAACAGCCAGTAAACAGTAAATAGTCAGTAACCAGACAGTAAACAGTAAATAGTCAGTAACCAGCCAGTAAATAGTCAGTAACCAGCCAGTAAACAGTAAATAGTCAATAACCAGACAGTAAATAGTCAGTAACCAGCCAGTAAACAGTAAATAGTCAGTAGCTAGTCAGTAACCAGCCAGTAAACAGTAAATAGTCAGTAATCAGCCAGTAAACTGACCGGTGTCGGGGTTGCAGGCGTCGCTGTGGCCGTGACAGTTGCAGGGTTCACAGGGGCTGAAGGCTCCGAGCTCTGGGCGGGCGCGGCGGTATCCCAGGGTGCACTGCTCACAGTGTTGCCCCTGGTAACCCTGAGGACAGGTGCACTGCTCCACCCAGCGGGCCGGTTCACCTGGGCCCCGCCACGCTGTCACCAAGGAGACGTCGTCAAGGTAACCAGCACCTGAGGAGAGTGATCCATTACAAGACAGGTACTGGAGTGTTTTTTTTAAAAAATATTTAGGACTTTTTTGTGTCTTAAATATATTTGTAGACATATGTTTGTTTGTTTATGTGTTGTGGTGTGTGTTGTTTATTTGTTGTGTGTTTTTGTGCGGTTATTTATTTGTTGTGTTATTTATTTGTGTTGTGTATGTGTTTTTGTTTATGTGTTGTTTGTGTTGTTTATGTGTTGTATGTTGTTGTTTATGTGATGTGTGTTGTTTTTTATGTGTTGTTTATTTGTTGTGTTGCGTACTCCTCTCGCTGTAGGTTCCGCGGATCTTGATGGCGGTCAGGTTGTGGAGGAGTTTCTGGAAGTCAGAGTGGCTGATGGTTGGTCTCCAGGGATAATCAGTGCTGTCATGGAGCCTGGATCACAAACACAAACAACAACTACATGTCAGTTTCATGTCTGGATTATAATAGTTTTCACAGATGATCATTATCGAATATTATCAGAAATCAGATCAGACAACAATCCACCTCCTCACCTATGTCAGGCAGTCATAACAGCCAGTCAGCATCAAACAGTAAACAGCCAGCAACCAGCCAGTAAAGAGCCAGCAACCAGCCAGTAAACAGCAACCAGCCAGTAAACAGCCAATAAACAGCAACCAGCCAATAAACAGCAACCAGCCAGTAAACAGCCAATAAACAGCAACCAGCCAGTAAACAGCCAATAAACAGCAACCAGCCAATAAACAGCCAATAAACAGCAACCAACCAGTAAACAGCAACCAGCCAGTAAACAGCAACCGGCCAGTAAACAGCCAGTAAATAGCAACCAGTCAGTAAATAGCAACCAGCGAGTAAACAGCAACCAGCCAATAAACAGCCAATAAACAGCAACCAACCAGTAAACAGTAACCAGCCAGTAAAGAGCAACCAGCCAGTAAACAGTACTCGCTAACCCCGCCTCCTCACCTGAACACATATCTCTGCATGTTCTCGTTGGGGTAGGCGTTGCCCTGGGCGATGAGGGGGACAGCCACCCTCAGGTTGGATCCTTCCAGAACCAGATCCTCTGCTGAGAGTCGCGTGTCCCTCCGGTCCACACGGAAACTCAGACTCAGGTTCTGGCCATAACTCAGCATCTGGTTCCCCAAAAACTTCTCTGTGATGCACACAAAACACAAAGTACATGTAGTATTATCTGTGTACCTGGGGCAGTGAAGTACATGCAGTATTATCTGTGTACCTGGGGCAGTGAAGTACATGCAGTATTATCTGTGTACCTGGGGCAGTGAAGTAGATGTAGTGTTTTCTGTGTACCTGGGGCAGTGAAGTACATGCAGTATTATCTGTGTACCTGGGGCAGTGAAGTACATGCAGTATTATCTGTGTACCTTGGGCAGTGAAGTACATGCAGTATTATCTGTGTACCTGGGGCAGTGAAGTACATGCAGTATTATCTGTGTACCTGGGGCAGTGAAGTACATGCAGTATTATCTGTGTACCTGGGGCAGTGAAGTACATGCAGTATTATCTGTGTACCTGGGGCAGTGAAGTACATGCAGTATTATCTGTGTACCTGGGGCAGTGAAGTACATGCAGTATTATCTGTGTACCTGGGGCAGTGAAGTACATGCAGTATTATCTGTGTACCTGGGGCAGTGAAGTAGATGTAGTGTTTTCTGTGTACCTGGGGCAGTGAAGTACATGCAGTATTATCTGTGTACCTGGGGCAGTGAAGTACATGCAGTATTATCTGTGTACCTGGGGCAGTGAAGTACATGCAGTATTATCTGTGTACCTGGGGCAGTGAAGTACATGCAGTATTATCTGTGTACCTGGGGCAGTGAAGTACATGCAGTATTATCTGTGTACCTGGGGCAGTGAAGTACATGCAGTATTATCTGTGTACCTGGGGCAGTGAAGTACATGCAGTATTATCTGTGTACCTGGGGCAGTGAAGTAGATGTAGTGTTTTCTGTGTACCTGGGGCAGTGAAGTACATGGGGAAGTAGTCGTCTGAGATGAGGGAGATTTCCTGGCCACTGGCAGACCACTGGACATGGACACTGGAGCCATCACGCTGCTGAGCGCCCCACCCCTCGTCATCTGACACACACACACACACACACACACACACATTAGTGCACATTATAACACACACACACAGAGCCTGTGTGTGGCTGCAGTGGTGTTTTACCGCTGGAGAAGGAGGAGCTGATGGTGTGGACGTTGAATCCTTCGGCGCTGTCACACACAGACGAGTGCTGGAAGCAGAAACACGGCGTGCAGCCCTGAGGGTTGTTAGTGTCCAGGTTGAAGAAGCCGAGTTTACACCTGAACACAGACAGGAAGTTACAGCAAACACCTGCATCCCCTTCAACATTTAATACACACAAATATGAAACTAAACAGATGTAAAATAAACTCTGGCTGCAGCGGAAACCACCTACTTCCCAGATACGTAGTCTGCAAAAATGGTGAATCCTCCATGTAGTCTGAACATCTGAAAATCTTAGTTTTAGTTTCATCTAGTACTGAATGGTACCTAGATGTTTACTACATCAGGTTATACTTTGTAGTTTGCAGGAGAACCACACTACATATCCCAGAATTCACCAAGAGGTCAATAACTGCAGTAGAAGAAGAACTTTTCCCTATTTTTCCACAAACTTAATTAAACAAGGCAAGGCATGCTATTTAAGACATTGAATTTTCATTCAGTTGTAGAGATTAATCAATTATACAAGTTCTGCCAAAATTAACTTGTGACTCTACATCAGAGGAACTTTTCCTGCTGCTGCTGTAGTTCATCCTTTGAACATCCTGGTTCAAAGGACGGCCAAGATGGCTGCTGTATTACAGCCAAGATGGCTGCTGTAGTACGTCAGAATTGTTCCTTCTACTGGTTAACTTCCTACATAGAAGCTACTACTGTGGTGTTGCAGCAGCAGCTACTGGTTAGTAGCAGGATTCAGATGCAGCCTTTGGCATGATATATATGTGATTGTGTGTATGAGTGTGTGTGTGTTACCTATCACAGCTGAATCCCTCCACATTGTCTTTACAGCGGCACTGACCGGTGTTGACGTCACACTCCTGAGTGCTGCCAGAGGGCGAGCAAGAGCATGGCCTGACAGGATAGAGAGAGAGAGAGAGAGAGAGATGATCATCACTTTTCATTGAGGTTCACCAAAAATATTTTCATCCAGTAAACTACAGGAGACACCACGGTTCAGCAGTAGCCCCTAAACTGTGGAATGAGCTATGATAAAATGTTGTTTTTATGTTTTTATTTGTTTTACTCAATAGTTATTAGTTTATTATATTTATTCAGGTAACCTTAATGTTTTTGAATGTGTTTTATTAATAGAGCGTATTGGATTTAACAACAGCTGTGAAGCTGTGTCTCTGCCAGCAGGGGGCGCTCTGAGAGCACAACACTTTGCTACAGGTTTTTCTCTGACTTCTGACAGATTTAACAGGACAGAAAATGTCATTCCGATTTTTTTTAATCAGCTCATACATAATTCCATCCTCATCATGTAGAAGCTGATAATAAATCAGTCAGTTATACAGCTCTGGAAAAGATAAGCGAGCACTGCATCATATTTTTCGAAAATCAGCATCTCTACATGTATTCCAGTCATTCCATTCCAGCGTTTCTGTTGAATTCCAACACATCAACACCTCATTCTGCTTAAAGAGGAACCAGGACTGTGGAGAGCATCAAAGCTGGGATTTAAAATAAGGGTTATTGCACCAAATATTAATTTCTGAACTCTTAAATGAAAACATTAGTTTATGTTGTGAATGAATTTGATGTTGTTTCTTTGCATTTTTTAGGTCTTTTTTATCATTTTGACCATTTGTCATTTTCTGCAAATAAATGCTCTAAACAATAATATTTTAATTGGAATTTAGGGGAAATGTTGTCACTAGTTTATAGGCTCAAACTAAATTGTTCTCTTTGCCCAAACACATACCTAGAAGTAGTAAAATCAGAAAAACTTTTTTCCAGAGCTGTTTATTATGTTTCAGATCAACAAAAGCAGAAGCAGATACAGAAATTTGTAGGCCTCACAACATTTGCTGCTGAGCCGCGAGGAAACATATGATTCATTAAAGAAAGCTGAAGAATGAATGAATTCTTTATCAGCTTTATGTGCAATAGCTCATGTGACCGGTGTCTGTACATATGTGCCGCAAACAGATACAAGTGAGAAAGGGAAGTTTGTGAGGGAACCAGCTGTCGTGTTACTGGGGTTTATTGACATATCTACACTTCTCCTGGTTTATATACAGCTGAGCTGTCATTAACTACATATATTTATGGAATCATTTCAGTAGAGTTTAACTCCAATCCAACAGCTTGTGTCTTATATCACCGTTGGTTCATTAAATGCTGCAGCTTTTTGCCTGATTGTGATTGGTTGATGCAGGTGGAGGTGAGTCAGCTGATCAGAGTGATGATGTCGTACCTGCAGCCGGCCTCCGTCAGGCTGTGGAACCCCGACTGGCAGCGGTCACACTTCTCTCCGGTCACTCCGGGTTTACACACACACACTCCTCTGTTGTCACACTGTGGAGACTCCGAGCCTACACACACACACACACACAGCACATTAGTTTTCCACCATGTGCAAACAATCAGCTCCTGTGAACAGAAGTGTATAACTGTGCCAGCAGCTGCTTCACATTAACTCATCATTATTCTGTCTGAAGGAAGGAAGGAAGGAGAGAAATGAGAAAGGAAGTAAGTGATGGAGGAGAGAAATAAGGAAGGAATCTCCTGATCTACTAAGTACTCTGAGTTTAAAGCTGATGTATCTTCTTCCTCAGTCTGAAACTCTTAGTTAGTCACTGCTGATCTGTGACATCACAAAGTAAGAGACCCTACTGAGCATGTTACAGGAATAATAATGGACTCACTGTTTAAATAATAAAAGGGAAAAAAATACCTCCTCACTTTTGTTGTTAAATTTGATGAAACTAAAAGCTGCCAGAGGCTCCATCCCAGATCATCTTGATCCACATTTTTCAAATAAAATTCCACAATGTTCCATGTATTAGTGTTTCTTTGGTGATGTGGTAGCAGCTAAAGGGAGGCATGTTTGATTCTAATAGAAGGTGAGAGGTCTGGATTGTAGGCAGCGTGAAGCTGGTTCAATGGGTTTTATTGTGCTCCTAATTCTCTGAGATGCCTTCAGCCTTCAGTCAGAAGCTGCTTCATCTCTGTACGTCACTGTTACTGCTCTGTAACTTCATTTATCATGTGCAATAATCTATCCTACTCAATGTAGCATATATATCTTGTATATATGGTGCATCTATCCTATATTCTATTCTATTTATTTATATATATATAGTCTGTGTGCAGTCTTTTCTTTTCTTGCATGTCACTTGTTCTGTCTCTACTGCTGTTGCTAATGCAACTTCCCCACTGTGGGACCAATAAAGGATTATGTTATGTTAACATCTGTTCAGTGATTATGGGATGTGATTGTTTTCAGCAGCAGGTCCAGATGTTGTAGTGTCCGTGTTGTTGTTGACTCACCGACAGCGTTGCAGCTGCAGGGCAGGCAGCGGCTGCCGCTCTGGTCTCTGTAGTAGTTGTCCAGGCAGCGCTCACAGTTGGGGCCATCGGTGTTGTCGGCACAGTTCCTGCAGTGACCTCCATGACCTGTGGCCCGGTACAGCTCCGCGTCGAAGTAACACTCGAAGCTTTTCCCGTTACAGTCACAGGCTGAAACACACAAGCGCACATGCGCATTTTAACTGCCTTGTTTTAACTTTATCTTAATTTCATCTGGCTTTTGACTTGACTATATCACCATCTGAGTATTATTACTGGGTCAGTCACAAATCATGTTTGGTAAGATGAGAAAGTCAAAAACTTTTTTAAATACAGTTTTATTCACCAATCATCAGGTCTCTATAAATGAACATTTTGTGTTCATGTTGGTTTCTTGTTATTTAAAAGTCCATTTGTAGCATTATTTTTTTTCTTACAAAAACTATGATGTGTGATTTTTTTGACACAAAATGTCTAATGGTGTAACCCAAAAAGAATGAGAGACTTTAAACATATCATCCACTTAGAATATAAAACTAGTTGATAGCATGTGTTTTTAATTTTTTTTTAAACCTTGTCAGGACAGTGTCTGCAGTAAAGCAGTAGTACTGGTAGTAAAACAGTGTGAAGTAAAGCAGTAGTACTGGTAGTAAAACAGTGTCTGCAGTAAAGCAGTAGTACTGGTAGTAAAACAGTGTCTGCAGTAAAGCAGTAGTACTGGTAGTAAAAAACTGTGTCTGCAGTAAAGCAGTAGTACTGGTAGTAAAACAGTATCTGCAGTAAAGCAGTAGTACTGGTAGTAAAACAGTGTCTGCAGTAAAGCAGTAGTACTGGTAGTAAAACAGTGTCTGAAGTAAAACAGTAGTACTGGTAGTAAAACAGTGTCTGCAGTAAAGCAGTAGTACTGGTATTAAAACAGTATCTGAAGTAAAGCAGGAGTACTGGTAGTAAAACAGTGTCTGCAGTAAAGCAGTAGTACTGGTAGTAAAACAGTATCTGAAGTAAAGCAGCAGTGCTGGTAGTAAAACAGTATCTGAAGTAAAGCAGTAGTACTGGTAGTAAAACAGTGTCTGCAGTAAAGCAGTAGTACTGGTAGTAAAACAGTGTCTGCAGTAAAGCAGTAGTACTGGTAGTAAAACAGTGTCTGCAGTAAAGCAGCAGTGCTGGTAGTAAAACAGTATCTGAAGTAAAGCAGGAGTACTGGTAGTAAAACAGTGTCTGCAGTAAAGCAGTAGTACTGGTAGTAAAACAGTATCTGAAGTAAAGCAGCAGTGCTGGTAGTAAAACAGTATCTGAAGTAAAGCAGTAGTACTGGTAGTAAAACAGTGTCTGCAGTAAAGCAGTAGCACTGGAAGTAAAACAGTGTCTGCAGTAAAGCAGTAGTACTGGTAGTAAAACAGTATCGGCAGTAAAGCAGTAGTACTGGTAGTAAAACAGTATCGGCAGTAAAGCAGTAGTACTGGTAGTAAAACAGTATCTGCAGTAAAGCAATAGTACTGGTAGTAAAACAGTGTCTGCAGTAAAGCAGTAGTACTGGTATTAAAACAGTATCTGAAGTAAAGCAGTAATACTGGTAGTAAAACAGTGTCTGCAGTAAAGCAGTAGCACTGGAAGTAAAACAGTGTCTGCAGTAAAGCAGTAGTACTGGTAGTAAAACAGTATCGGCAGTAAAGCAGTAGTACTGGTAGTAAAACAGTATCGGCAGTAAAGCAGTAGTACTGGTAGTAAAACAGTATCTGCAGTAAAGCAATAGTACTGGTAGTAAAACAGTGTCTGCAGTAAAGCAGTAGTACTGGTATTAAAACAGTATCTGAAGTAAAGCAGTAATACTGGTAGTAAAACAGTGTCTGCAGTAAAGCAGTAGCACTGGAAGTAAAACAGTGTCTGCAGTAAAGCAGTAGTACTGGTAGTAAAACAGTATCGGCAGTAAAGCAGTAGTACTGGTAGTAAAACAGTATCGGCAGTAAAGCAGTAGTACTGGTAGTAAAACAGTATCTGCAGTAAAGCAATAGTACTGGTAGTAAAACAGTGTCTGCAGTAAAGCAGTAGTACTGGTAGTAAAACAGTATCTGCAGTAAAGCAGTAGTACTGGTAGTAAAACAGTATCTGCAGTAAAGCAGTAGTACTGGTATTAAAACAGTATCTGCAGTAAAGCAGTAGTACTGGTAGTACTACAGTAAATCCATTCTTCTTGTCTGATCAATATTTTATCTGTGAAATATATGACCACTTTATAAAATAACATGTTTTCAACAATCTAAATTGGGACTTTTTGCATTACTAGAAGGTTTACTTCTGATACTTGATGTCCACTTGTCTGTACTTTAACTTGTGGGTAATACTACTTTACATGTCGGCCCTTCTGCCCTGGACCAGTGTCCTGTGCTGTAGCAGTGAACAGCTGTTGAATCAGGTTGTAAATCAGGTTAAATGAGGTGAAGTCAGCTGCTTCTACATGTTAAAGGCACTTTTCCATATGATTGGCTGCTGCAGCTTCCTGAGCTGGTGGGAGTATTGGAGGGATTATAGCAACTGTGGGAGAAGGAAAACACTCATGTTCCCTCAACACAGTTAGTCATGCATCTGCACTCTCACAGCATGAACAGGAACTACAGCTCCCACAATCCCCCAGGGACGGACCCTCCCCTCCTGTATCATCATGTTTCTGTGGATCAGTCCTTTACTCTGCTGGGTTTGCTGCTACTGTGGTTTGTTGGTTGCAGTTTTTATACTGATTGATACTTCTATTCCACTTGTACTACAGGACTTTTTATATTAAAATTGAACATAAAATAACATAATGAAAAAATTCTAAATGACTATGCATTGGTACAGACTGGTTCTGTCTGCAGCTCCTGTCTCAGATGTCAGAACTGTCAGCAGTTCTACTAAACACACATTTCCCTCTAAATATTCTCACATGGTTTCAGATTAGTAACTGCTCAAGGCCCAAAAACGACAAACTCAACAACTTCTCAAAAAACATAGAGATTAAAGAAACATTTACATCTAAATTGATATGTCTGTGAGCAAAACAGGGTGAAAGGAGCCCCATGTTTGATTAACTTCCTTGTTAAACTTTGCTCTGCTTGGTTATACCCGTCTCTGTCTAGCAACAGTTTACACATTACTCAGTAATTACTAACCAGGATATTTTCAAAGTTCCCGTGGTGCAACTGCAATTAGTGAACAACTAGTTTGACTGAAGCTTGTAACGTCGAAGTTTAGTCACTATTAAATCCTAGAATTTAGTGACTTAAGCTAAACTAGTGTAATGCAGTCCATCTCAGATGTATTTTGTGTTTTTGTAGCTCTGTCTCCTCCAGCTCCATCATTAAAATGCATTAGCTGTTTATTTTTTTTTTAATATATCAACATTTTTAGTTATGTTTAGCTGGTCATACATATATTCTTTAACTTATGGAGGCTTCTGAATATGTGACTTTTACTGTAGACCAGAGGAGTCAAACTCAGTTTGATCCTGGGTCACATCAGTGTTCTGGTTTCCCTCAAAGGACCAATTATAAAGATCATATATATGTATCTACATATTATTATTATTATTAGATATTTTATTATATTAGATAATTACCTTTCCACTCATAATAGTGCTGGTGACAATTTACTAAGATTTTTAAACAGAATTTAAAAATCTGCTGATGCAGAAATAATGTGATATTGTTGTTAGTGTCTAATTATTAAAATGATTTATTTGATTTGATTTTGATTTATTTAATGGATGTTTCAAAGATTGGAATCAATGGTTTTGTGTTGCTATGCTAAATATTAAAGAATAGAAAGTACAAGAAAGTAATGACAGATGTACTTCAACAAAGGAAAATAAGGAAAAACAGAAACTTTCCTGTTTTTAAACAACCTTCGTGGCCGATTGAGAAAAGATTTTGGAAACAAAGTCGTACAAAGACAACGTGACCAGTGTGTCTCCGTTAAGTTCAAACATTTATTCACTTTCCATCTCTCAATAAATCACACAAGTCTGTGAAGCTCTTGAGGGGCCACTTGGGTTGGACACCTATGCTGTAAAGGTTTACATGCTGGTATTGACTCATTTACTTCAGTAATTTACACCCAGAGTTTTTCTCCTGCTGTTAGTTGAGCAGCAGCAGACTCACCCAGACATTCGTTGGCGTTGTCGGCGGTCGCTCTTCTCCAGGGCCGGTCGTTGTAGAACGGTTTGCAGACGTTGCAGTCATCGCCCTCTGTGTTGTGTTTGCAGTTACACACCAGCCGTCCTCCGCTGTTCTTCACACACTCGCTGGCGTGGCCGTTACACTTACACCTGATGGCAGAGACACACCTGTTACACCTGGACAACACACCTTCAGGCCTGTTCGTATGGACACATGTGGACTGTTTCACATGCCCTGTCCTTATGGTTACGGATGAAACGGAGGAAAACCATTAGAAAAAGTGGGGCACTATTGAGTTTATAGTCCAAAAGGTGGAAACAAGTCATGATGAAGAATATCTATCATGGCTTAAAACAATGGCAGGATTTGAGGAGCAATTAGCGAAGCTTCTCTGCACTTATCCTCATAATTACCAGGAACCTGGTAACATAAAACTTGTGAACTACTACATAATCATATTTTCTTGTGTGTGTGTGTGTGTGTGTGTGTGTGTGTGTGTCTATAGTTTTATAACAGTCTGTATGGGACATGTTGGAGCTTCAATTTCTCTGAGGAACCTTCCAAAGAATCAATAAAGTCCTATCTGATCTAATCTAATTTACAATGCAGTGTGTCCTCGTACAGGGATAATCAGCAGGTACATAATAGATTTGATGAGATCTAGAGGTTTTTGAAGGGGGTGTGATTAAAAGCAAATGGACCATCATCAATTTTCCTGCAAATCAAAGGGTTGAGTGAGGTTTAGTGGCCCCACATTCCCTGCTGGTTCTTTTCTTCTTTTTTAAAACTCATGCACTAATATCATCGCCTGGACAGTCAACAGTACTATTCACGCTGTTTTTGGTGCCTAGCACCCCCACCTAGAGGAAATATTGTGTATTGTGAGCCACAAAATAAAAGACAGACGGGTATGAAGGACAGATAAGGACGGAAGTAACACACGTAGGGTATAAATGAGTTTTTAGTTAGCTATGGGACTATTAGCTTTGTCTTTAGTTATCACTGAGACCATTACCTTCGATTTTAGTTAGCTATAGCACCATTAGCTTTATTTAAATGAATTAACTTATTCAATTTACTATAATAATACAACCAGGTTACGATTTGATAAAAAAACAGATGATGATGACCGGACAGATGTTTTTGAGAAATAGATTTATTCAGAAAGGTTTTCAACTTTATATTTAGGCTACATAACATAGGCAGTAAAATCACACCCTGAATATAACAGTCTGCATAACTTTTACTTTTGATACTTCAAGTACATTTTGCTGATAATACTTCTGTACTTAACATTATGAAGGGACTTTTACTTGTTATTGAGTAGTTTAAGATGTCAGTATTTCTACTTTTACTTAAAGTATCTGAGAACTTCTTTATAGCAAAGATAGATGAAGATGACTGTCACTAGAATATATATATATATATATATATATATATATATATATATATATATATATATATATATATATATATATATTGTTTTGATGAGCTTTTTCTGCTCGGTGGCTGAGGGAAACTTTAGCTGAATCTCCTTGGGGGAAGAGCCCCTTACTGCAGGAACGGACTTGCTCGGCAGCCACCGCTGCTTATTGTTTCAGGTGTTTCTTGGCAAAGAGATGTGGAAAAAGTGATAGCAGGAAGGAAGACTGTAGCTTAAAGGGGCTGCTGCTCATCTGCAACTATCGCACAAAGACAGCAAACATATATGTAGTTAGGGTTTATACATTCCTACATGCTTGTTTTCTAAACAGAAACCAACATTCAGGAATTTAATCTTGGCTGAATGGTTGGATTACATTACTCACATTGGGATCTACCAGTGCAACGAGCACTCCAAGGACAAGTTACTCTGTTTTTATTTCACTAATTCTCGGCTATGGGCCAAAACATCCAGTATGTACTGACGTATTTCAGCCTTATAAGTAGAAAGGGAACAGATTAACTTCAATTTCTTCAAGTTCAATTTAACGACATGTTAGTGTGGTATATAGAAAGAACATCCAAGGGTTAATAGAGCATATCTATAGTGTTTATGATTTCCCTCAAAACTGCCTTGAGTTTCAGGAACTCAGAGTTCATCAGGTACCAATGACCTACACATGTTTAATTGTTCAGAACAGAATTGATATGTCCAGTTGAGAAGAAGTGCTTGCACACAGCGAGGCCATAACATATAATTCACTTCCTTTATGATAGAAGAGGAAAAGAATCATGTTTCCACATCTAATTATGTATGTAAAACAGGAATTTATAATTATGTATAGAAGTCCTATTTATTAGTTTAAATAAAGTCTTTTTATACAAGTTGAGTGGTGGAACCTTTTTTCATCCATCAAGACCATCCTTGGGAGCCTGAAGTCACCTCATTAGCTTGAAATGTTAACAAAGCCATTAGTTAGCTATGAGAATGATAACTTGGGCTTTAGTCATGGTCAACTTGGCTCCTCTTTGGATAAAGAACAGTTAAAACCTGCAGCTCTGACAGGTGCTTCCACTCAAGACACGTCCCTTTTATTCCTCCTGTCATGGTGGTTGGTCCGCCCCATTCCGGTTTCCCTGTAATCCAGCCCTGCCAGCCAGGAATGCCAGGAATGCAGGCTGTGTAATGGAAATCTGCTCCACATTTCAAACAGATTATGGCTGCAGAGGCCATGTAGCAGCAGGCTGGCAACCTGTTATCACTGCTATAACACTGCTCTAACACTGCTGTAACACTACTATACCACTGATGCACCACTGCCGTAACGCTGCTGTAACACTGCTGCACCGCTGCCGTAACGCTGCTACACCACTGCTGTAACCCTGCTATAATACTGCTGCACCGCTGCCGTAACGCTGCTACACCACTGCTGTAACCCTGCTATAATACTGCTGCACCGCTGCTGTAACACTGCTGCACCGCTGCTGTAACCCTGCTGTAACACTGCTGCACCGCTGCCGTAACGCTGCTGCACCGCTGCTGCACCACTGCTGTAACCCTGCTGTAACACTGCTGCACCGCTGCCGTAACGCTGCTGCACCGCTGCTGCACCACTGCTGCACCGCTGCTGTAACCCTGCTGTAACACTGCTGCACCGCTGCCGTAACGCTGCTGCACCACTGCTGCACCGCTGCTGCACCACTGCTGTAACCCTGCTGCACCGCTGCCGTAACGCTGCTGCACCACTGCTGCACCGCTGCCGTAACGCTGCTGCACCACTGCTGCACCGCTGCCGTAACGCTGCTGCACCACTGCTGCACCGCTGCCGTAACGCTGCTACACCACTGCTGTAACCCTGCTATAATACTGCTGCACCGCTGCTGTAACCCTGCTGTAACACTGCTGCACCGCTGCCGTAACGCTGCTGCACCGCTGCTGTAACCCTGCTATAATACTGCTGCACCACTCCTGCATCGCTGCCGTAACGCTACTATACCACTGCTGTAACCCTACTGCTGCACCGCTGCTGTAACACTGCTGCACCACTGCCGTAACGCTGCCGCACCGCTGCCGTGACACTGCCGCACCGCTGCCGTGACACTGCTGCACCGCTGCCGTGACACTGCTGCACCGCTGCCGTGACACTAGTGTAACACCGCTGTAACACTGCCGTAACACTAGTGTAACACTGCCGTAACACTAGTGTAACACCACTGTAACACTAGTGTAACACTGCCGTAACACTAGTGTAACACTGCCGTACCACTAGTGTAACACTGCTGTAATACTGCCGTAACACTAGTGTAACACTAGTGTAACACTGCTGTATCACTAGTGTAACACTGCTGCACCACTGCCGTAACACTAGTGTAACACTAGTGTAACACTGCTGTATCACTAGTGTAACACTGCTGCACCACTGCCGTAACACTAGTGTAACACTGCTGCACCACTGCCGTAACACTAGTGTAACACTGCTGCACCACTGCCGTAACACTAGTGTAACACCGTCGTAACACTGCTGTAACACTACTGTAACACTGCTGTAATACTAGTGACTAGTGTAACACTGCTGTAACACTGCTGTAATACTAGTGACTAGTGTAACACTGCTGTAACACTACTGTAACACTACTGTAACACTGCTGTAACACTAGTGACTAGTGTAACACTGCTGTCATAATGCTGTAACACTACTGTAACACTGCTGTAACACTAGTGACTAGTGTAACACTGCTGTCACACTGCTGTAACACTACTGTAACACTGCTGTAACACTAGTGACTAGTGTAACACTGCTGTCACACTGCTGTAACACTACTGTAACACTGCTGTAACACTAGTGACTAGTGTAACACTGCTGTCACACTGCTGTAACACTACTGTAACACTGCTGTAACACTGCTGTAACACTAGTGACTAGTGTAACACTGCTGTCACACTGCTGTAACACTACTGTAACACTGCTGTAACACTACTGTAACACTACTGTAACACTGCTGTAACACTACTGTAACACTACTGTAACACTAGTGACTAGTGTAACACTGCTGTAACACAATGACCCACCAGGACCACCACACACCACATGTCTGCTGGAACATGTTGTCACTCAGGAGGAAGCAACAAATAACTGTTCTGATTAGAGCTGTAACTTTAAACAATAAATATTCTGGTGAGTTTTGACTCAGTGTTTCCCAACCTGCTCTTTGTGATGAAGAGCCTCATCATCACCACAATATCATCCATTTAATTAGAATTACATAATTAGAAATTATGAACCATTCATTTAGCAAACTGTCTTAACGCCTCAGCACAAGTGATGCAGGTTGATGGAAAAGTCAATGGTATTTGAATATATATCTGTATATATCTGTGTTTTAAATCCTGGTAGTATCCTTAGTTAGCTATGAAATGGTTAGCTTAGACTATATATACACATATAAACTAAATACTAAATAAACTAAATAACCCTGATAAGACACAACAATGAAGTGTTTTAGAAAACATGTTTTCAGTTATTTCACCTTTTTTTGTTAAGTACATAACACCACAAACCTTTTTTCATCAATATCCTTACCTCATGCACAACTGAAGTAGTAATGGTACTTTATTATTCATAATTATATTTATATCATTGTCATTATACTGCAATATTTTTACACCACCAGTCACTTTACCTATAAATACTTTTAAATAAAGCACCTTATTTTTATATCCTCAGTATTTTCTTTTTGCACATTGCTGCTTTGAAAGTTGATTTGTTCTTGTTTACTGTGTTGTTTGTAACCTTCTCTACTTAGATCATAGTTCATCTAATCTAAATACATTAGATCTTCTCTCAGCTCTTTACCTTCCTCCCACAGCGAAGTCAGAGATGGCGTAGTAGTAGGACTTGAGGACCTTGGGGTCGTTGAAAACTTCGTCTCCGAACGTGTTGAGCCTGTTCAGGGTCACTCTGATATCGGTCGCTGTCACCCAGTCCTGTAGAAAACAGCAGGAGGAGACGTGTTAGAGACACCAGGACCATAGAAAACAGCAGGAGGACACGCGTCAGAGACACCAGGACCATAGAAAACAGCAGGAGGACACGCGTCAGAGACACCAGGACTGTAGGAAACGGCAGGAGGACACCAGGACCGACCTTAGAAAGCATCACTTATCTGAATCTTATAAAAATGACACAGACACACAGATGACAGATGTCACCCAGGGTCACTGCACTATCCATCAGATTAAATGTTTTTTAAACTTTGACTGAGAAGATTTAAAATCATTAACACAGAAACACACATTTGAAATCAGTTTTAATCATGATGTAAAATCACGTAAATTGACAATCAGTGGACTGTGTCCCACTGTTAGAGGGCTTGAAGACGGCTGGCTCGGTGCTGGAAGTCCGACATAGGGATATTTTCAAGTTTTTTTTAATCATGTTGCTGCAGCAGTGTGAAGCAGTCGTTTTAAAATGCTGTAAAATGTGTTTCCCAAAGCTGAAGATTCAACCTAAAATGTCTTTTTTTGTCCAGACCAACAGTCCAAAGAGAAGAGAAGCTGGAACTAGAGAATTTGGACATTTACTTCTCAAAAATCAAATTGATTAATCAATTAGAGATTATTTTAACTGTTGAACTAATCATTCAATTGGCTGATCATTGCAGCTCTACTTGACAAAAACTTAGATTCATAATTCAAAATAAGATGTTTTACAGAAAATGAAACCATGAGACAAATATTCTTTTAAGACACATGTTTTGCACATTTCCAGCTCTACATGTATATTCTGAGGCTGCATGAACCAACCCTTTATTGATCCAAGGTTCAGGACTAACATTTAGATTTTCTGTGGTGGAAAAAATGGAAAGAGAAAAGCCCTTGTGAGAACATGGAGGAGGTTTTCTGACCTGTGACGTAACACCACTCACAGCTGTACTTTTATTTTCTTGGCTTCATGTCTCAGAGCCCAGATGCAGAATAACTGAGGGGCACCTGTTCAGTTTCAGCCACAGTGCATCATCGTGGCAGATAAGGAGATTTGTCAGGAGGCCTGTGTGAACGGCTCGTGGGAACCTCAGAGTCGGGGCTCAGATAGCTTTGTTCAGTATCAGCAGGAAGCTTATCAGCCTCTCCAGCTTCTTATTCACAGTCCACATCAGTTCTGTGAAGACAAACAGCTCCGAGCTGAAGGAGGTTTTTTTAGATGACAGCTTCAGAATGAGTATGAATCCATATCTGAGAGGAAAAGGTTTGTGACTCCCAGCGTCATGTTGTGAATCTGCTGACAGGCTCCTGGCCTCCATCACATGGTTTGACCCAACATGTTCCTTCAGGATTAACTTTGTGTTTTTATACAGGAGAAACATCCACATAAAGTCACCCACATGAAACCAGTGAGGCCACAGAGGAAGCAGCTAAACAGCAGCGGCAGCAGCTTCTCCTGGTGGCTTTAAATCACGTTCAGCCTGTTCATTTATCTGCCTACTCAGGGAAACTTCTGCCTCCTCCTGTAACTTTACACACGGCTGTTAAATCCTCACACAACTGCTGGGAATTATTCACCCGCCAACGCTTCACCTGACACCTGCAAACAGGAAGCTCACCTGTCAGCTCCCTCTTATTTTTAGCCTCCACAGTCAAAGCCAAAGTCAACTTTATTATCAATACTTCACACGTACTAGACACACAACAGGATCCCTCACAGTCCCACTACTATATATAGACCATAAATACACATGTTAAAAATGTTTTAAATATTATTATTACTTAAAATGGCCTAAATAATAGATGTATTTAAGGAATAGAAGAAAAATTAGTAAACAGAGATTCAGGATAGTTTCATGCTATGTAAGTCAATGGGACTCCATTAGGTTGTTACACCAGGGATTTTCCATATTTGTATATTGTTGCCATATGGAAACAAATATATTTAATCATATTTTAGCACAGCATAACATATAACATCAAAATTAAATTAAATTCAAGTTACATTTTTTATTTGGTGAAAATCTTCCCAAATTCTGAGACAGTGATGCTCATGTTAAATGTTAAACAAACAAGATATCCTGGTCATGTGATCTCATAAATTGTATGTCCTTCAAAATAAAAGCCCCCTTTTCACACCTAACTGATAAAACATAGATTATATATCACAGCTTTTTTAGAAAATGAAGTTAAAGTAATTGTATGCGATTAGAGGGTTAAAACCCAAAACTTTTCTGCTGCTCCTGAGGAATCCCGAGGTGTTCCCACGCCAGATGGGATTATTACTCCTCCCACCCTCACCCAGCTCACCCTCCCAGGCCTGGAGCCCTCAGAGACCACTGCCCAGACCACCTGTAGTGACCCCTATCTCTAGGAGGGGAGGGGGTCCAATTAAAACCACATTCCTCCCATGCTGAGAGCTGAGCAGTAAGGGCTGTTCCTGTCCACTTGGCTCCCGATTAAAATCTTAAAGTGGTTCACTGCGATTCAGTGGGACACTAAAGAGATAGAGTAACAGAAATGTGAAGTGAAGGAGGAGCTACAGAACCAGCTCAGTGTGTGAGACACAGTGGATGTGACCCACAAAGTTGTCCTCCCCAGCAAATCTTTGTCAACACAAATACTATTATTAATATTATTTTGAATATTAAAGAAATGTTAAATAAACGTGCAACATGTGCAGCTAAACAACAAGGTGTTTCTTAACTGTTAAAATGTTGGACCCCCCCCCCCAATTCCTCAAAGTGGTTTGGTCCAGATGTTTTTTTCCAGTGGATGAAACCAATCAAACTAATCCAGTAGGTCATTGATCACACCACTTGTTCAACATTAGTCCAAAATCAGCCTTTTTTTACCAGTCTGCTGGTTAAGACCAGACCTAATGATCATTAACGAGTTCTAACGATGGAAGTTACCATAGCAACAGTAACTAGTGGGAGGGAGGAGGGAACAGGAAGAAGAGCAGAGAGAGGAGGATGTGGTCCTCCTCTCTCTGATTTTACTAGTTTTACCTCATTCATTCATCAGTGTATTTACCTTATGTATAAATATAAATAAATATGGGACATTGCTATTGCTAACTACTATTATTTCTGTTAATACCATTATTTAAAATATTACAACATGATGAGGGCTCAAACCTGCAAGACAGAGCGAGAGAGGAAGACAGTGCCAGATTATTATGGTAGTATAGTATTTTTTGTCATGTCCCCTCTAGAAATGATTCATTGAATATTTCCCCCCATCAATGAACTGGGTTTTGGTTCCCTGGAGACGAGGCTGTGAGAACGTCCCTCAGCTGCTGCTCTGACAGCTTCATCTCTGCAGCTCCTGCCTCCTGGTCCACGCTCGCTGGAACACAACATTTGTTCGCCATCAATCATGCGCTGCTCTGCGGCGGCGGAGTGGAACGCCGCAGCCTGGGACGTGAGTTTTCTTGACGCAAGAATGCTGCCTGGCGTAGGAAAGTCCTCTGGGAATCACAAACATCCCGCGGACTGGGAACAGACCCAGGCAGCGTCTGTCAGCGAGGAACGCTGCCGAGGATTTACCGATGGACTCTGACCCGTTTACATTAGAACTCTGTTCAGTTCAAACTGATGAAGCTGTGATTTAACAGAAAACTCATATAAACAGGACAGTTACTGAAGCAGCCAGCAGGCACTGCAAAAACGGAAAGGTGAAAATATCTGGTTTTTGGTACAATTACTTCAATATTGAGTAGAATTATCTTATTCCACTGGCAGATAAATCCATTCACATCAAGTTGTTTTTTCCTGATTTCAATTAGGTTTTGTTTTAAAATTAACTTTTTTTATAAATTGGATTAAAAGTCAAAGAAAAAAACTTGAAATAAGATAAATTATCTGCCAATGGAATTAGATAATTCCACTCCATATTGGACTATTTATACCAAAAACAAGATATATTCACCTGTTAGGATTTACATTTTCTCTGCTGCAGAGTCACAAGTTACATTAGGCTGAATGAAAAATACTCAGAATATAAATCAGAATATATTCAAGACTATATTCAGACTGTAATCTGATTATTTTCAGACAACAATTAGAATACAATCAGACTATATTCAGATTTTATTCAGTTTATATTCAGACACCATACACCGTAGATCATCTGTGATGTCATAAAGCAGCGTTCCACAACCATAAGTGTTACTGAGTTATTTAAGATTTTTGTGGGTCTCCAGAGGGTTAATGCAGCGTATACAAGTACACAGTTCAGTATATGAGGGGTCAAAGGTCATATGTCAGGCTGCATCTCACAGGAACAGAAATAAGGGATAAATCCTCATCAATCTAAAACAGAGGAGTTAAACTCAGTTTGATCCTGGGTCACATCAGTGTTCTGGTTTCCCTCAAAGGACCAATTATAAAGATCATATATATGTATCTACATATTATTATTATTATTATTATATATGTTATTATATTAGATAATTGTCTCTCCACTCATAATAGTGCTGGTGACAATTTGCTAAGATTTTTAACCAGAATTTTAATATCTGCTGATGCATAAATAATGTTATATCGTTGTTATTGTCTAATTATTAAAATGCTGCAGCAAAACATGTAAAATCATCACAGATATCTAGAGACTCATACAAGAATATGCTGATAACCACTATTAACCACTATTACTATTAATTTGATTTATTTAATGGATGTTTCAAAGATTAGAATGTATGGTTTTGTGTTGCTATGCTAAATATTAAAGAATAGAAAGTACAAGAAAGTAATGACAGATGTACTTCAACAAAGGAAAATAAGGAAAAACGGAAAATTTAAACAACCTTTGTGGCCAGAACGAAGTCGTACAAAGACAACGTGACCAGCGTGTCACTGTTAAATTCAGTGAAGCTCTTGAGGGGCCACAGAAAATGAGGTGGCGGCCCAGATTTGGCCCCCGGGCCTTGGGTTGGACACATATAGTCTGAATGTATTTGATAGCTCAGATAAAGGTGATTACTGAGTTCATAAACATCTTTCTGGTTAACTACTGGACAGATTAGCTCCTCTGGTATCAAACATGTGACAGGCTAAGAACAGGCTTAGAGGTAGAAACTCAGCTCCTCATCATCTGACACCTGTGCCGCTGCTTTATTTTAAGGCTGGAAACACAGCTCCAGAATAAAACAGCATGATGTGGCATCTCAGCTGCTGCTGGTTTGGTTGTGAGGTCACAGACGACAGCAGGAGGAATGTCAGCCGTCTGACGCCTCCCCAACACACTTTGTATAAATAGCTTCATGCCAACGAGTCAAATAAGGAAACCTCCAGCTGAGCTAAATGTGGTCATTTACATGGTCCATCACATGTCTCCATCAGTAACAGCAGACTTCTGTAATTATAGCATCAAACATAGGGTGGACAGAAACAGACATTTTATTGTTATTTGTTTGTTTATTCTAACTCAGCTGATGTTTCATTCAGCAATTTAAAGGATTAAAAAGATCCTGTCAAAAACCGCTATAAACAGATTATACATCAATAAAATTTAACACTGACACTGACATCCTGATCATAACAACACATATGCATACTTTTTTTTTTGAATAAAAGATACAACTTTTAATTTATATTTACACAAGCAGCACAAATCCTCCTGAAGCAGCTAATCAGATTATATTCAAACTCTAATCAGACGATAATCAGGCCATATTCAGACTACTTGGAATTGGAATACAATCAGACACCAATAAGTTTATATTTAGACTATAATCATACTACAATTGGAATACAATTAGACACCAATCAGACTATATTCAGGTAAATTTTCAGACTATATTTTGACTTCATTCAGGCGACAATCAGGCTATATTTGGACTATAATCAGACTACTTGGAACTGGAATATAATCAGACACCAATCAGACTATATTCAGATTATATTCAGTTTATAATCAGGCTATAATCGAACTACAATTGCACTACAATCAGATTATATTCAGACTATATTCAGAAAACATTTGGATTAAAATCAGGCTATATTTAGACTACTATTGGAATACAACCAGACACCAATCAGACTATAAACAGACGTCTATGCTCTCTACACTCACTCACCACTTTATTAGGTCCACCATGCTAGTAACGGGTTGGACCCCCTTTAGCCTCCAGAACTGCCTCAATTCTTTGTGGCATAGATTCAACAAGGTGCTGGAAGCATTCCTCAGAGAGTTTGGTCCATATTGACATGATGGCATCACACAGTTGGCGCAGATTTGTCGGCTGCACATCCATGATGTGAATCTCCCGTTCCACCACATCCCAAAGATGCTCTATTGGATTGAGATCTGGTGACTGTGGAGGCCATTTGAGTACAGTGAACTCATTGTCATGTTCAAGAAACCAGTCTGAGACGATTCCAGCTTTATGACATGGTGCATTATCCTGCTGAAAGTAGCCATCAGAAGTTGGGTACATTGTGGTCATAAAGGGATGGACATGGTCAGCAACAATACTCCACAGGTAGGCTGTGGCGTTGCAACGATGCTCAATTGGTACCAAGGGGCCCAAAGAGTGCCAAGAAAATATTCCCCACACCATTACACCACCACCACCAGCCTGAACCGTTGATACAAGGCAGGATGGATCCATGCTTTCATGTTGTTGATGCCAAATTCTGACCCTACCATCCGAATGTCGCAGCAGAAATCGAGACTCATCAGACCAGGCAACGTTTTTCCAATCTTCTATTGTCCAATTTCAATGAGCTTGTGCAAATTGTAGCCTCAGTTTCCTGTTCTTAGCTGAAAGGAGTGGCACCCGGCGTGGTCTTCTGCTGCTGTAGCCCATCTGCCTCAAAGTTGGACGTACTGTGCGTTCAGAGATGCTCTTCTGCCTACCTTGGTTGTAACGGGTGGTTATTTGAGTCACTGTTGCCTTTCTATCAGCTCGAACCAGTCTGGCCATTCTCCTCTGACCTGGCATCAACAAGGCATTTCCACCCACAGAACTGCTGCTCACTGGATATTTTTTCTTTTTCGGACCATTCTCTGTAAACTCACTCAAATCACCTTTCTTCCCCATACTGATGCTCGGTTTGAACTGCAGGAGATTGTCTTGACCATGTCTACATGCCTAAATGCACTGAGTGGCCGCCATGTGATTGGCTGATTAGAAATTAAGTGTTAACGAGCAGTTGGACAGGTGTACCTAATAAAGTGGCTGGTGAGTGTATATTCAGACTACTTTTGGAATACAACCAGACACCAATCAGATTATTTTCAGGCTATAACCAGGCTATAATCAGACTACTTGGAATTGGAATACAATCACACACCAATCAGACTATATTCAGATTATATTCAGTTTATAATCAGGCTATAATCGGACTACAAATTCACTACAATCAGAGTATATTCAGAAAATATTCAGATTATATTTGGATTAAAATCAGGCTATATTCAGACTACTATTGGAATACAACCAGACATTAATCAAACTACATTCAGACTACATTCAGACTATAATCAGACTATAGGAGGCTATGAATAATCCCTGCATGACCTCTCTGACTGGTGTTTCTGGATCCTCCAGATGTGCGTGCTACAGGTGTCTGAAACACCACATCTGGTCCACAGGCCCACACCTGCAGCAGGAATCTCAAAGATTTAGTTTCCTCTGATGTTTCAGCTCCAACTCTTCACTCATGCTGTGAAATATCTCAACACCTGTGATGATCAGAACAACATGAGTAAAGAGTCCGTGTGCATGGAGCTGCTTCATATTCCATATTCACTCTTTTTTTTCAGGAATCAATGCTATTGATTAGTCGTAATGTTCATCTGTGGATTTTGTAAACTTTAGCCAAATGAGAAGCATTAAAAAGAGATTTAACTGAATCTCATAATTTTGCCTCTTGCCTTAAAACTGTATCTGACCAATAAACTACTGATTTTCTGATGACATCACACTGTCTCCTGATGACATCACACTTTCTCCTCCATGAATTTAGAATTTTGTTTCTAGGCTGATTTTTTTTCTCCAGTCAAGTTTAAAACTCGACTGGAGAAGAAAGAGATGTGTTCTCTGATTTAAAAACTCCTTCATGTACCTACAGATGTCGTCCAGAATAAATTCAGAACAAAGTGGGGGGGGGGGGGGGGGGGGCTGCCAGCTGGGATCAGTTATTGAACCCACTGACACAATGTGTTATCAATCAATAAAACCGATCAGTTCAACTCTGAGCAGAATAATCAGCTCCAGAACAACTTTATCCAACAAACATGGGAGAGTAGAAGAAAACAGCTGTGATCCCAGCAACTTCACAGCAGGAGGAGGAGGGAGTAGGAGTAGGAGTTGGGAGGTAGAAGACTAAGAGGAGGAGAAGGAAGAGGAGGACGAGAAGGAAGAAGAAGAGGAAGAGGAGGGAGTGGGGGTAGGAGTTGGAGGTAGAGGAGGAGTAGGAGTAGGGAGGTAGAAGAGTAAGAGGAGGAGAAGGAAGAAGAAGAGGAGGGAGTGGGAGTAGGAGGTAGAGGAGGGGGTTCTGGTCCAGCTGTATTCAGCCTGTTTTTCTCTCTGGAGCCAAAATGCTGCAGTGGGAAATCTGGGGGCGTCGCCTAGCAACATGTCGCAATACTTGGCAGACGACTAGGCACACACACACACACACACACACACACACACACACACACACACACACACACACACACACACACACACACACACACACACACACACACACACACACACACACACACACACACACACACACACACAGTTCATCTTATAGTTTAGTCAGTCTTGTTTATATATTTATATATTATATTTTTCACAATATCCAAACAGTGCCTTTTGTATTCATTTATTTCTAAACACCAGATGAAGTAATGAGTTGTGTGTTGCAGCTGCTGCTTCCTCCCATGTGTTTTCTCCTCAGGCCGAAGCCTGGCAGCCATTTTAACATTTAGAGGCTAAACTTGCCTAAATCAGTATTTAACATTGTTGACATCAACATCTTTCTGACTAGTTGTAATTAGATTTTGTTGCATCTTTCATTCAAGATATCTGTAAGGTAATAGTGACTAGATGACATAGAGATATCTGTAATTCAGTTTGGACTATATTTTATCATATAATTCCAACACAAAATGATCAGAAACAGTTATTAATGATAAATTGTCACAGAGCTGCAGCAACTACATGCTCATGGGTGAAATACTTTCTATGAAGGTGAAGTGTATTGAAATGAATGCTTCCATGCTGTGCTGGTGTTTCACCAGAGGCCACTGATTGGGTGATTGATAACACCTTGTACAGGTTAATTGAACTGCAGGGGCGGGGCTTTGGACCTATTTAAAAAGGGAGAAGCAGAACAGCAAACAGTCTCTCTCTTGTAAGCAGAGGGGGGGGGTTGTGCTGGCTGAGAGAGCCTCTGAGTTGTTTTTTGGTGTTTTAAGTTTGTTTTCTGTGTTTTTGGAATCCATTAAAATTACTCCTTGTTTTTGCATCATTTAAGGTTTTTTCTTCTGACCCCCCAGTCTGTCACACATATACATGGTAAAATAAATACACATGGAGAATATATACTGGGTATTGTGTTATTGTCCCAAATGATTTACCAAAGTGTCCCAATTCACCTGTTATCACCCTATCTGTAATTGTGGTGAACTAAGATACCTTGAAGTAGAATTATGACCAGTCAGAATCAAATTGTAGATATCTCAAACTGGAATTAGTCCTCTTCCTAATTCAGTTACAGATATGCATTTTTTTTGGATATCTGGAAACGAGTTGTAGATATGTGTGATGACAAACCCTAAACACAGGAATGTCAAAAGTAATGCCATTTGTCCTAGGAAGGTTGTAGTTGTGGATATGTGAAATGTTCTTTGGAATATAGATATCTGCAGCACATATGCAGACTGGCCAAAGAATCTTCATGTATTTTTGGTATTATATATATGCTAAGCTCCGCCCATATTGTATGACATCACTTCCTGGTTCTGCTGTGGATTCCTGTCTGTGTCGGGGTCACATCAGTGTTCTGGTTTCCCTCAAAGGACCAATTATAAGGATAATATATATGTATCTACATATTATTATTATTATATATGTTATTATATTAGATAATTAATGAAGAATAGAAAGTACAAGAAAGTAATGACAGATGTACTTCAACAAAGGAAAATAAGGAAAAAACGGAAACTTTCCTGTTTTTAAACAACCTTTGTGGCTGATTGAGAAAAGATTTTGGAGTTAACGAAGTCGTACAAAGACAACGTGACCAGTGTGTCTCCATTAAGTTCAAACATGTATTCACTTTCCCATCTCTCAATAAATCACACAAGTCTGTGAAGCTCTTGAGGGGCCACAGAAAATGAGGTGGCGGCTCAGATTTGGCCCCCGGGCCTCGGGTTTGTCTCTCACCTGCAGGACGGGGCTGTTGTCGAAGTTGTAGGCGCTGGGCCGGCCCTCCAGCGTGGAGAAGGCCACGTTGCCACCGGTGAGCGGTGAGATGTCACTGAAGTCATCGGTGCAAAGCGCTTGCTGCTCGTCCTCGCCAGTGCGGATGAATCCGCGGCTCGCCTTCTGATAGGTCTTCTCACAGGAGCCGCTGTAGTACTGGTAGGGCACCCACGGCCCTGTCTCGCTGCTACGCTTGTAGATGGCGAAGCTCTCCGGGCGACTGGTGTGGAACTTCAGCCGCACGTAGGTGATGTCAAAGGCTTTTCCTGCAGAGAGGGAGAGGGAGAGGTTAATGGAGGTCACGGCGTGGATTCACCTCAGAGTGGAGGATTCTCTGGAAAGTCCAGGACTGGAAACATCAACTACTTTTTTATTTTTTTAGTTTAGTTAATTTGTTTTGAGCATGTAAAGCCAAAATAACACAACAAAAATACAGTGAAAATTATAAAAAGAAATTAATACATTTATTTAGCATCAATTTACACGCTCAACAAGTAGGAAATGGTGTAGACTAGTATCCTACCTACCCACCCATCTACTCATCCATCCATCCATCTACCCATCAATCTACTCATCCATCCATCCATCTACCCATCCATCCATCCATCTACTCATCCATCCACCCATCTACTCATCCATCCATCCATCTACCCATCAATCTACTCATCCATCCATCCATCTACCCATCCATCCATCCATCCACCCATCCATCTATCTACTCATCCATCCATCGATCTACCCATCCATCCATCCATCTACTCATCCATCCATCCATCTACCCATCAATCTACTCATCCATCCATCCATCCATCCATCCATCCATCCATCTGCTCATCCATCCATCCATCTACTCATCCATCTGCTCATCCATCCATCCATCTACTCATCCATCTACTCATCCATCTACTCATCCATCCATCCTTTTTAAAGTGAATCATTGTTTTAGTTCCATGTAAAGACAATTCCACAGTTTAACCCCTGCAACAGAGAGGACCCGGAGCAGATTCATTGATTATGTTTTGATTGATCAGCAGTTGTTCTAACAATTCAAATCTGCAGCTGTTCCTAAAGCAGCGAGCTGCCCCTTTAACGCTGTGGCCACTGCTTGTCCTCTTTAAACACATATTTAGACGAGTCTGAGCAGGTCTGAGACCAGCAGCCATCAGTCAGTCAACAGAGGAACGCCACCATGTTGGAACCGGCAGCAGGGGGGGAGGTAACAAGTGTTTGCTCAGCCAAAGAATCTGTTCTGTAAACAGTGTGTGTGTGTGTGTGTGTGTGTGTGTGTGTGTGCGTGCGTGCGTGTGTGTCCCCCCACAGTAAATAAAGGTGAAGCAGCTGAGAGGACTGACAGGCTCACAAAGAGAGAGACGTTTATTACAGGAAACAATGAAGACACTGCAAATACACACTTCCTCCTCCCACTGAGTTTGTGTGTGTGTGTGTGTGTGTCAAGGTTAACAAGTTTTTGTGTTTTTTTTTCAAATAAAATCAATGCAGATTAATGTTCTGTCTGGATTGATTGATATGAATGTGTATTGATAGGTTTTTATCAATACTTTTATATAATTTATTTACAGTCATAATTGTATCCATAATATATTGTGTTTAAATTAAGTTATATTAAGTTTAACAAAGTTTTATTCCATCTGTTTGCATTCCAGTTACTCACTAAAACTTAAATTTTCTAATATTAACATCACTTTAAGTTACTTCACCAGTCCATAATATAAACCGATAATTAAACCAGCTCTTATCCTCCATTAAACTCACACTTTAACATTGATTCTTCTTTAACTAATAGACTAGTTATAAAGGTTGGCTTCGTTTAGTTTAATGTTGCTAATATTAGCCTCCTGATTAGCTTTAACATTAGCATCCCGACTAGCGCAAATACTAGCCTCCTGCCTGACTAGCGATAACCTTAGCCTACTGACTAACCATGACATTAGCCTCCTGCTGTCCAGCACTAGCATTAGCCTGCTGGATCATCTTCAACTCCACTTGCTGTTTAAGTCATTTCAGACTTTTATGAGCTGCTGAAACACTGAAAGAGGAGTTTCCTCTGGAACTCGTCGTCTGCTTCCTCTCAGATATGTGAACTTGGCTTTTCGACCAAACATTTACACATTAGTGGGCGAGCTGCTTCATGTTCTTGAATTGAGTCATTTTTCAAGGAAAAATGCCAAATATTCAACGTTCCAGCTTCCACACAGAGGAGGATCTGCTCCTCTGGTCTCATGTGAACCGAAGACATTTGGTCTCTTGGACTTTATGTTTATATCAAGTTAAAACTGAAGAGTTTAAACAGACGAGCTTTTGATGGATCCTGAAGTGTCAGCGGCTCAAAATAGTTTCACAACAAAAGAGACTAAGAGTTTTATTCATGAGTCTGAACATCTGTGATCTGAAGCGTCTCCTGGAGAGGACAGGGAGGGGACAGAGAGGGGGCACATTATGCTCAGAGAAATAAAACACCCACACATCCTCACAACACATGACAAAAGTGTCCATCAGCAAAGCAAAAGGAAACAACCAGAGACCACCTGGACACAGGGGGGATGATCTGATTGGACGAGAAGTTCTTCAGAAAGTGATGCAGCTGAGAGGAAAACAAACACTGGACTAGATTGAACCTTTGAGCCTCTGATCTGACAAACAGCAACAGATTCTCTGATGAATCCCCGTGAACCAGGATCAGTCAGATCAGACCCAACAAGTCGGAAAAAACGTCACGTCGTTTCTGTGAAAACTCGTCCACAGGGAATTCTCTTTCTGCTTCCAGAACAATCAGCGTATTGACAAGAGGAAGAATTTTACAGCTGAGGGAAAACAAAGGGGATGCTGTGATGGTCATATTCTCAACGTAGAACCACAGAAACAACTCTGACGAAGAGGAAATGGGAGGCCTGCTGACTACACACAGAACAGAAGAAGAAGTGAAGAAGATGCCAGGTGATTCCACAGGTGTGAAACTGCTCTCAGGTACAGTAGCTGTGAAGTTAACGGGGATTCTGACTCATTCCACAGCATGAAGCTGAGCCTTGTCAAAGCTGAACACACTTTTTCCCTCCAAGTTTGATCAGTGTTAAAGTGTCCCGCCAAAATAAAAGCCCAACACACTCACAGCACAGACGGAGAAGGATGTGTTACAGTTCTACGCTGAGTTTTTATTTCACAACTGATGGAAAAGATGTTAATACTGGTTTAAAGTGGTGTTTTAAATCAGGACAAACAGCTGAACGGAGGATGTTTGCAGTAGCAGAAGCTGATCTCTGATTATTATAAACAGGAAGCAGCACGTCTCAGTCGTCTCTAAGCTGCTGTCACCTCCTTCCTGGACCTCTCCTCTTGTTCCTCCAGGATTTTATATTAGCCGGTGCTGCTTTAAGCGGCTCTAACCCGCCTATTGAGGAGCAGTGACCCCGGGACGCCGTCCTCAGGCGGAGACGGGACATGAAAGAGCGTCCTGTCACTCAGGACGAGGCTTTTCTGGACAAGAGGGGGGGCAGTGACATGGTGATGGCAGCAGTGAACCAGATGGAATGTGGTGTTTCCGCCGGGCAGAAAGACACCGGACAGACTCAGAAAGAAAGAGTCCACAGAGAAGGAGAGAGGGCGAGCGAGCCTCACAGGCTGTTCAGAGAGAGAGAGAGAGAGATGAGATGAGTTTTTCCTGCCCAGATATGGAAATTCACATCTGAACTAATCCCCCCCTACCCCAAGGAGAAGATATCTCCTCCCACAGAGGGAGACGGAGACAGGAGACGTCCTTGAGGAGGAGGATGCAGGGGGAGAAGAGACAAACAATAAATGTCCTCCTGAGACCATCTTGTCCTCCCTAAACATCATCTCATCCAGGTCAATTCCATCAGTTTGTTTGACTCCAGCTTCTTATCTGTGATCATGTCCTCCATCCTTGATCTTCTGCTGTCAGGTCTGAAGGCATCAGGCAGGTTCTAGAATCAACTAGAAACAGCGACAAACCACAATTCAGGATTCTGGAATCAGTTGAAGATTTCCTTGATTCGTTAAACGGATGTTTTTTTTTTTTACGCTGCATTCCTGTGGATCCTCCTGCAGCCGGAGCAGGAGGCTCAGGGTCGGCCTGAGGGGAGGGAGGGGCTGGTGTGTGCGTGTGTGTGTGTGGGTGGGGGTGGGGGGGGGAGACACCCTGGCCTGCAGTACGGTCCAATTAAATTTCCTCCCATGAGCTCATCGCATTCTTCTCCCGAGAAACGAACAATGACCGCTTTGACTTTTGAACGTGTGGGTACAACGGAGCTGAGAGTCTCCATCTGCTCACACACGCACACACACACACACACGCACACACACACACACACACACAGTACAGCAGTACAGGCAGCAGGTAGTGAGCAGGACAACGGTCAAAGGTCACGCTGGCTTTACGCTGACTGAACACACACACTTGTTTAGAGGCTGTAATCTGATTACTCACAACTAACTGCTTTAATCAAACAGGAGACATCAGAGAATCTGAAGTTTCTGATGTTCCCTGAACCTCAGGATTCATGTTTAACCAGTGGAGTTTTCTCTCAGATCAGAATTAAAACTCACAGCTTCATCACGAGATGAAAGAAACAGAACAAACACAAACTGCTGCTTCTGAGGAATAAACTCAAACATCTGAACATGTGAAGTGTTGTTAATTATTATTATCAGGAATTAGTCGAGTTAAAAGTGGAGATTTATAGTCATAGAGACTTTGTGTGAAACAGAAAAAGGAAACACTTCAGTGAACATGTGAGTTCAAGTCTGTTTCACACTCATGTTACAGGCTGAACTTTGACCTCGTCCAAATAACCAATGAAAGCACTCGGCAGTTTGTCTGAACCTCGTCCTGACACTCAATGGTTTCAGCTTCTCGGTGAGGACGTTTGATGCTTTTCAGATGGATGAAGATATAAAAACCAAACTGGTGCATTCTGGGTAATAAATTAGAGCCACACACTGCCTCTGCTCAGCAGGTGCTGAGGTCAAAGGTCAATAGGCAGAATCCTCTCACTGATATAAACCAAGCAGAGTTTCTCTCAGAGGCAGGAATCTGAAGAACGCAGCACACACACACTTCACTCAGAGGTCAGAGGTCACTGTCAGGACCTCAGAGTCCAACGTCAGACTCAGAAACACCAGAAAAATCACCAAAGAGCAGTTTCTTTCCTTCCATATCACTGATTAAAAAAATATTCTGTTGTTGCTGTTTTCCATCTAATTTTATTTTTCATTTTATCATTTGTCTGTTTTACTTCTGTACGGAAGCAGACAGGAAAATGATCTATTAAGGGAGAAGGTTTTCTTTATACAACCTTAAAGTTAATATTTCAGACTTTAAAAGACTTGTGAAGCCTTTTTTCCATGTCAGAGACTAAACTGAAGGACCTGACCTGGACCTGAACAGAAGGAGGTTTTGTTTCTGTCGTCACAGCCTGACCTGATGTTTAAGATAAATCTGTCTGCTGCTGACTCACAGCTGTTCATAAATCTAAGAGGAATTTTAATCTTGTTCTGTTAAAGTGGCTCAAACTCACTTCAACTTCTGTGTAGAAAGAGGATTTTAAATCTGTTGTTTTCTTTTGAGTCATCTTACTTTTTGTCTTTTTGTGAATCTGGAGTACCTCAGGTTTCCATCCTGGGCCCACCGCAAGTTTCACTATATGCAGACAACCTGCAGGTTTAGATACCTGTGAAACCTTAAACTGGAGTTTAGATGGGTGCAAACTTTATTAGAATTCTTAGAATTTCTTGAGTCATCACCATGTGGCTTCTTAGAGACATTTTTCATAAATTTTTCAGGCCGTTGAGGTAAATATCAATGACCATATATTCTCTACAAAGTCAAGCTGTATTGATCCATACTGAGAGTAGAAACGATACAAACGTTAGGATTCTCAGATGAAATGTGCTTTACAAATAAAATCTATTAGTTCTATTGTTATAAATTGGCCAAACGCGTCTTTCACAGTTTCACTGTTTGTACATCTTGTGTACGTCCACAAGACAGATATATGCAGTTTACAATAAAGAAAACTAAGAACCAGGTCATTTTCATTCGTATTCATTCCTTAACTTGTCCAAGTGAAGTTTTTGTTATTGCACCAATTTACATTACAAGTAACGAGAATAATCTGCCCAAGTATTGTTCACCAATACAGACGCTTCGCTCCAAAACTTCTTTAGGACTGGAAATTTTTATTTCCAAATTCCAGGATTGTTCCAGCTTTTCCATGACCCTGGTATTTTAATGTCTTCCCACCGGCCGCAGTAGGTTTTAGGTCCTACTCGTTAAAATCACTTCATGCTCGGTTGCTTCCTCCTGATAATCCAGCAGGAACCTGCTGCCTAACGAGGACTGAAGGAGACGCTCGGCTCCACAGTCTCCGACCTGCAGATTCTTCATCTTATTTTTAACCCTTGTAACATTCAGTTCAGGAACATTTGACCCGTTTTACATCTGAGAGCAGTAAAAGTGGCTACGTTTTTATGTTTGTGCATCTGATGCACATGTTGGTACAGACTGGAGTGAGAGTTCTGGGTTAAATATGTATTTATAAAAGATTTCAAACAAGTTGCTGCATTCTTCACATTCACTGAAATCCTTATTTCATTACTTGTTACTTTACTTAAGTAACGAACTAGGATTTCCTACAATAACTAGAAATACTGTGGTGAAAAAAATGTGATCATTTGTTGGGTCTACGTCTTTGCTCATTTTGACTAGTGCTTTACTAAACTTTCTATTTTTCTATTAGTAACTATGAAGCGTGATATCAAGTGAACATGTGTGTTCTGAGGGTCAGGCTGTGGTTCAGCAGCTACACATTCATGTGAGTTAATGTTTAGCTGCTGCAGACAGGAATGCACAGAACCATAAAGGTGTGTTTGGTTTCACACATGAACAAACCTGCAGACTTCAGTCAGTCCCAGTGTCAGAGGAAACCTGAACCTGCACATTAACCTGCACACACCTGAGCTGTTTCCTTTATGCTGCTGAGTGTCTGCAGGACAGAGTGTGTGTGCTGTAGGATGCTGCTCATATCACCTTAATCTCTTCTTCTGTTTGATAAACAGAGCCGCCGCTGGCCCTGCGCTGTGATTGGATGAGAGGAGATTAAACGTGTGGCGGCTCCAGATCGATAAGAGCTGCAGGTGATAACGAGTCTGCAGCCTGAGGAAAGGCTTGTTGTAATTCCTGCTGTATTTACTCATCAACACTCCCTAAAATACCTGCGAAATACCTTAAAACACACTGAGTTCACATAGCTGTAGGCTGCTAGCAGCAGCGAAAACCACCAAACATCAAAATCTGCTATTTCTTCCATGAACTTCCACATTAAAACCAAACATATGACAAATTTCAATGAACAGATTAATTTTCAGGATTTTACCCATATGTTTTTCTTATATAAATATTAGTAACCATGGAGACAGATGTTTAATTACAAGATGATATTTTTTTTTTTACAAAGTTTCACAATGTTGGCAACATGAAAAAGTCCTAAACTTTTTAAAATCTAGTTTTAAGAAGCATTCATCAGGTCTCTATAAGTACATTGTACATTGTGTGATTTTTTGACATGAATGTCAAATGGTTTAAATGAAAATGAATGATTTTAAATATGTATTCCACCAAGAATATAAAACTAGTTGATAGCATGTGTTTTTAACTTCTTAAGTTAAGTTAAAACTATCTGGTCCCAAGGTTTTAGGTCTACACCACATATGTTCCTGCTGCTCTGTGATCACGTCTTTACTGTTGCAGCTTCTTCATTTAATGGCATCGACCTTCCTCTGGATTGAATATATGATAAATATATTAACAGTTCAACAGGAATTGTTGCTTTGATTCCTGTTTTAAATACATTTCATCATTCACTTGAAATCAAATGAACGTCCACCTGAAGCCAGAAACCACCTCAAACCCCCTGATCAGAGACCAACTGGAGAAGAGTTAACAGCAGAGACCACCAACGAAGAACCAGCCTCCTCCTCCTCCTAACCCCCCGGAGGAGTCCCACACCAGGACGTCAGGAACAAACCAACACATCCTCATTATCACACACAAAAGAAGCAGCAGGAGGCAGAGTTGCTGCTCTGCATCAACACATCAACAAATCAACATCAGAACAACACAAAAACACATCTGCTGCTGCAGCTGAGTTTCTGCCTCTCAAGTCTAGTTTCTGCTTCTCAAGTCTAGTTTCTACTTATAAAGTCTATTTTATTCTTCTGAAGTCTAGTTTATTTTTCTAAAGTCTAGTTTCTACTTCTAAAGTCTAGTTTATTCTTCTAACGTCTAGTTTCTACTTCTAAAGTCTAGTTTCTACTTCTAAAGTCTAGTTTCTACTTCTAAAGTCTAGTTTCTACTTCTAAAGTCTAGTTTATTCTTCTAAAGTCTAGTTTCTTCTTCTAAAGTCTAGTTTCTACTTCTAAAGTCTAGTTTATTCTTCTAACGTCTAGTTTCTACTTCTAACGTCTAGTTTCTACTTCTAAAGTCTAGTTTCTACTTCTAAAGTCTAGTTTCTACTTCTAAAGTCTAGTTTATTCTTCTAAAGTCTAGTTTATTCTTCTAAAGTCTAGTTTATTCTTCTAAAGTCTAGTTTATTCTTCTAAAGCCTAGTTTCTACTTCTAAAGTCTAGTTTCTACTTCTAAAGTCTAGTTTATTCTTCTAACGTCTAATTTATTCTTCTAACGTCTAGTTTATTCTTCTAAAGTCTAGTTTCTACTTCTAAAGTCTAGTTTATTCTTCTAACGTCTAGTTTATTCTTCTAAAGTCTAGTTTCTACTTCTAAAGTCTAGTTTATTCTTCTAACGTCTAGTTTCTACTTCTAAAGTCTAGTTTATTCTTCTAACGTCTAGTTTATTCTTCTAAAGTCTAGTTTCTTCTTCTAAAGTCTAATTAGCATCAGGCCTTGTTCATTCTTAGTTCTGTGTAGAGGGAACATGTTGGTCTGATGAATCAATGCTTCCTCTTCACAGTAGCAAACGTACACCAGGAAAAAAAACTAAACAAAGTCCAGCACAAAACAGAAAAAACAGGGAAAAAAAAACACCTAAATAAACATATTCTGGTCTGTATGTACCAGACTTCTTTTGCCTGTTTCTTTTTTCTTTCATTCTTGTACCAGGATGCAACGTGTGTGTTTGTAGCTCATTGATATTAAAGATAAAATTCTTTTATTGCAAATGTTAAATGTTTTAGTTCAAGTCACACTTGACGTGTCATTACCCAACACCGAGATCACAGCAGCTTCAGCACAGCTGCACACAAACCTGGTCTGTGAATCAAAGAGGAATTTGTTTTTTCTGTCAGCAGATTTGATTTCTGCTCTTTAAATATAACTCAATCTTCTCTTATGATTCACAGCTTCACTCCGGTTAAAGATCCTGACTTCGGTTTAGTTTAGAAAGCATCAAAGTCGACAAATTCACACAAGTCAAATTCAATAAAACGGACAAATGGACGGCATGAGTCTCACAGCAGAAACGCCACAGACTGAGGCTCCGCCCACACCATGACAGAGTTCTGTAAACCCAATAAACTCACTCTGATTCCTGCTTGCATAAAGATGGTTCCGGCGTTTTCAGCGACTTACTTTTGTATTTTCTGACAACAGGTTCCAGAGTGGTGAGTTTGAACAATGATGTTTTGGACATACCATTCATAGCCAGCCTTGTTGCTACTTGTGACATCACTGTATCATGTGACCAGAAGTAGGCGCCAACAGCCTGTAAAAGGTTTTCTATCCACCCTGGAACTCCTGTCGCTTTCAGGCATCTTTGTACAATAAATCCATACGGGTAGATACAATATTGACCATGTTATTGTCCCTATATTATAAATTATTGATCATATATTGCAGGAAGCATTGTCGCTAATGGGTATATGTGTTTCCCATATTGCTTTATGAGAAGCTTTTGACCAATCAGAGGCTGATCCAATCATAGATTTACATCAGAAAGATTCAATGTCTTCCCACACAGACTTGAACGTCCTCACCCGGCAGCCATCTTGCTACAGGGAAACTGTCTGACCTGATGTATTGAAGGTAAGTGAAGGTGAGTGATATGAACTAACTCAAATACAAATACTCACTGAAAACTTGATGGATTTACACACGGTTTGGTTTCATACAAATGTTATCAACATGGTTATAATTATATAAATATATGATACTTAAAAAACTATACGTTTGCAGTACATCTCTGACATTTATAACCAAAAATCCCGGTTGAAAATTGAGCAAGTTTTGGTCATTTAAAAGAACATGCACCATTAAAATACATTGTTATGGTTGAGCGGGCTCCCTGTAGTAAGATGGCTGCCAGTGTGGATGTTGGACTCGATTGGCTGTCAGACATTGAGAATTTCTATGTATATCTTTGGTTCCAACCACAAATTACTCTTTTCTTCTTCTTTTTACACCACCTAACCACCATGGAATATGTATTACATCTTTGTCACTCGTTATCACTCGTCATGACGCTGGATTATACATTTTTAAAACCTTTTTAAGAGAGTTAAACCATCTGGTACCAGGTTTTTGACCCACATATTGTTAGTTTCACAGGGAAATGGAAACAGCTGCTTTCACAAACTGAGTCTTTAAAGCAGCTTCACAAATCAGCCAATCAGAGAGGAGTCACATGAATATTAATGAGACACTAACGATCTGTTCTCAGAGCTGCAGAGAGGTGACATTAAACTACATTCAGGCTCCAGCTACACTTTTATTTACTAATATTTTGTTCCCCGGAAAAAAAAAATCTCCTTCCACACGTCGTGTCTCAGACGACACAGAACCTCAACATGAATCCCATCTGCCTAAAAGGCTGCGGTACCATGCAGGGCAGGAGTGTATCGCATAGTGTTTCCATACGGCAACAATTACTTGATCTTCATTTTTCTGAAAAGCTGTGATATACAAATCTATGAATTTTACAGTATGGCATGAAAAGGGGGCTTTTATTTTGAAGGACATACCATTTATAAGGTCCCTGATCCAGGATTTCCTGTTTGCTCATGGACATTTGACATGTGAGCATCACTGTCTCACAACTGAAGGTTGTCTTTTTTATTCGAAATTTTGAAAAAAAATAAAAAATTTAACTTTAATTTATTTCAATTTTGCTATAAGTTGTTTTTTTTAAAATATGTTAAAATTCAGAGGTGTCAAGTAACGAAGTACAAATAATTCGTTACTGTACTTAAGTACACTTTTTAGGTATCTATACTTTACTCCATTACTATTTTTTCTGCCTACTTCTGACTTCTACTCATTACACTACTTTTACTTAAGTAATATGTGTACTTTTGACACCACTGTTAAAATTGATTTTTTTGCCATGTACCAACAATATGCAAATATGTAAAATTCCTAGTGTATACAACCTAATGGAGCCCCATTGACTTACATAGTAGGAAACTATGTCTACAACTTTTTCTTATCTATTTTTTTAATATATCTATTAGGGGTGCGATGAGATCTCGTGTGACGAGATCTCGCGAGATGTGATTTGACGAGATTGCCCGTCGCGTTAAAATTCTGTCTCGCGAGATTTATCCAGCAAGCAGCCAGAATGACGCAAAACACAGGTATTACTATTGACGATGCCCCCGCCGCTTTTAAATCGCTTGTTTGGCAGCATTTTGGGTTCCCAGCAGAAATGATAAATGGTAAGAGAATGACTGATAAGACACAGACAATATGCAGACACTGTATGCAAACAATGTAGTACAGCGCAGTAAATACGAGCACAATGCAAAGACATTTACAGCACTACCACAGCTCAGTACTCACGTCAACAACTGCTGCTGACAGAGAAGAACTTTTTGTTTTGCACATATTGTTTGCACTTGGAAAAAAAAAATCTATATATTTTAACTTTTATAACATTTTATTTTAGTTTCAATTTGTAGAGGAAGAAGTTCATTAAAAGGAAGAAGTTCATTAAAAGTTAACGCTTACAGAGTTATAAAATCCATGTGCAACTCAGTAAAATAAAAGTCTGTTGTCCAGGCATTCATATAATTTGTAATTTAGTTTTCTTCGTCTCGTCCTCGTGAACCCAATCTCGTGTCTCGTCTCGTGAGCTGAGTGTCTCGTCACACCCCCAATATCTATTATTTAGGCCATTTTGAGTAATAAAAACACAAATTTTTCACAACACTTTTACCATGACTACGTCATATTTCATGCAATATAGGGTAAGAAGTGTGTGAAACGTGTCTTCGTCTTAGTTTCAGTAGTTGTTCGTACAGGAAATGAACTTGCTGCTGGTTTATTTTGGTGAATCTCAATAAATCAAAAAAGAAGAAGCCCAAACGTCGGGATGAAAGGTGAGCCAGCTGCCTCCCACTGGAAAGACAACATCTCCAGCTCTTTGAGAAATAAAAACCCACATCAGTCGATGTCTGAGACGTAAACATGTGAACAACGAGGACACTCAGAGACTATCTGAGGCCTCATCTGCAGCTGAGGAGCAGCAGGAAGACGAGATGCTGCTGATTGTTTCTGTGAAGCTTCAGACAGGAGGAAGGTGATCAAAGGTTCAATGAACCAACACTGAATCACTGCTGGAACCTTCTGAACCTTCACTGTGTTCAGGGTCACAGTAAAAACCTGGAAAATAGAACCTGGGCGACTGTTCAGAGACGTCACTAAACATAAAGAAGAAGACATGCGTCCTCTCAGATCATGTTTCAGGTTGAATCAGTCTGTCTCTATAATTACCTGTTTACACTCAGTCACTTTTTACTCCACTTTTCTTCCTCCTCCTCCTCAGAGAAGAGCTAAAATTACCCTGCATGCATCTGCTTGTCTCTGTAATGGATCCTGTCTGTAATAATAGAAAACCCTGCTCCTCTCCCCTCTCCCTGGGGCCTACAATCATTTCCTGATGCAATGTAAAGCAAATCTACCCCCCCCCCCCATAACACACACACATATACACAAACACACACACATATTTTTGTAGGACCACCCAAAATGTCCTCACAACCAAAAATGTCCTCACAGAAAAGGTTTCTCAATATCTGGTCCTGAGAAGTATAGCAAAACCAACACACACACACACACACACACACACACTGAGGTCAGAAGCTGCTTCTCTCTCTTCCAGATAAATTCCCAGAGTTTCTGTCTTCCCACAGGAGGAGGAAATGCCTCATGATGTCAGTTTAAAGTGAGCTGCGGGTCAAAGGTCAGAGATCACAGTCTCTTCAGGACATCAGCTGACTCACGCCCCAAGCTACATCAGCTCACTGAAAGACCAGAGTCCAGCAGGGACAACGTTTACGGTAGCTGCTGGCTACACAAACTATCACCAATCAATTATCAATCATCCATCAATCATCATCAACTCCTCACCTAACATTGTCTCTGATAAACTCATCATCATTCATCAAAAACTATTTTCAGATAGTTTCAGATCTGTTGTTATTGGAACAGTCCTGTCACTGAGATATAGAAAATAATCTGAATATGGCCCAGAAACATCAGAACCGGCAGTGGAGCAGCGGATCCAGGTCCAGGTGCAGGTCTCCCTGCCTCTAGCCTGGAGGACGCTGGGATTGGCTGCAGCAGACCATGTGACCCTATGAGGAATCAGTGGGTATAGAAGATGACTCAATATCAGACTGAGGACAGGCAGAGAAGACAAGGTTTGTCTCTTGGTTCGTCTTCTGGTTTTGTCTCCTGGTTCGTCTTCTGGTTTGTCTCCCAGTTTATCTCCTGGTTCGTCTCCTGCTTTTTCTCTGTAAACTCTTGTCAGTTTATCTGATGGCAGGTCTCAGGTGATAATTACAGCTGTTATAACTTCCTGTAACATCATTGACTCATGATCCAGATGTTTAATAACAACTTTCCTGACAAGTTGGACTACAACTCATCAAACAGTTCACTAGAGATATAATTATTATAATATTTGCTGTTTATCTTCCTTACATCCTGCTTCGTGTTGGATAGACTCCACACAACAAAGTTGACTGACAGCAGTTTGTCACTGACTGATTTTCCTTTCAAGTCTTTTTAAGAACTTCACCCATTGATGTGAAATTACATGTAATCCACAAACATCTGTAATCGTATGATTTTTCCCCATATTAAAGTTTTGCAGCTGCTTCTGCTCTACTTTATTCCTATTAGATGAAGGTTGGAAGAAGAGAAGGTTTAATTTACACTACCATTCAGTAGTTTGGGGTCACCCAGACAATTATGTGTTTTCTATGAAAAGTCACAGTTTTATTTACCACCATGAGTTGTAAAATAAATAGAAAATATAGTCAAGACATTGACAAGGTTAGAAATGATGATTTGTATTTGAAATAATCATTTTTCCTTGAGTTTTCTATCTTCTCTAAGCAGCTAAACTGTTTAAACCAAACATTTGCAGCTAGAATAGTCATTTACCACATTAGTAATGTATAGAGTCTATTTCTGATTAGTTTAAAGTTATCTTCATTGAAAAATACATTGCTTTTCTTTCAAAAATAAGGACATTTCTAAGTGACACCAAACTATTGAACGGTAGTGTACATATAATAAGTGATTTTTGGTACAATTAATCCAACATTGAGTAGATTTATCTTGAAATATATTATTCCATTGGCAGATAATTTTGCTTAATTTTTTTCCCTTGACTTTGGTCAATTTAGTCATGCTTTCTTAAAACGGGACTAAATTGTTTGACTTTTTACCCGAATTCTGTCTTTTTATCTCATATTTTGGACTTTTTGTCTTATATTTTTGACAAACTTGACATAAATAAAGTTCTATTTATGTCAAGTCAATGTTGGACTAATTCTACCAATGTGGACTTTCCTGCACCATCTGTGATATCATGTTGTGTGATAAATTTACAGATTGGGTAATTGGTCATTACCAGTCATTTACCACATTAACAATGTATAGAGTCTATTTCTGATTAGTTTAAAGTTATCTTCATTGAAAAAAACTGTGCTTTTCTTTTAAAAATAAAGAACTTTCTAAGTGACACCATTGAACGGTAGTGTACAGGATTCAGTTCCGGCAGAGAAACAAAATCCACCAGATGGACAAACAACAGGTGAAGAGCTGGTGTCTGCTGTGACCCTGAATGCACCACAGGCCTTTAATTAGCTGCAGGAACAAGAAAGTAGTTTGTTCTTCAGAGAGATGAGTGAACAAACACAGAGTTACTGTTGTTGTTGTTGTTGTTGTGTGGTGCTGACGGGAAAATAAAAAGCTCCAGCAGATGGAACATGTTCCTTCACACGGATTCATTCATCTACTGGATGTTGTCTCATTATTCAGCAGGAAAATGTCAACCATTTGGACCAAAAGACTCAAAGATTCATCTTGAACTGATATAAAACAGCAAAGAAAAGCAGCAAATGACCACATCACAGGACCTTTAGTGAAATTTGGACTGACTCAGATTTAACAGAAAAATGGGAGAAACAACTATGTTTAATTAGTTTACAATTTAATTGGATTTAGTCTTAGAGACACAGAAGCAGACTCTAATTAACTGATTATTGATTTAGGGATTATCTGAATGTTTATTTGAATTTTGTCCATTGATGAATTGTTTCGCATTTAAAACCTGACAATGGTTTGCAGCCATGTCACGAGTCAACGTGAAACTTTCCCGTGAAGCTTTTCACACGTTTCACAGGATAAAAGAAGCACGTGCGCACACACACACGCACGCACACACACACACACACACACACACATACACACACACACCTTCATGTAAAGAAAGACAAGACAAAGAGCTGCTGCCTCTGATCTGCTGATCAGACCCTCCTCCTCCTCCTGCTCCTCCCTTTGATGGGGGGAGGGGGCTGATTTAGGTCTGAAGACGCGTCTGAATTCCTGAGATCACTTCAGTCCTGGTTTGGACTCGGAAGACGAGGAGGAAGAGTCCACTTCTACAGATTTAAACTCTCGTTCTTCAAATTCAGACCGAGTGAGACATCGCCTTGCAGCTTTTTAATTAATTCACATTTTCACAACTCACAGTTGGATGTTGTATTTCTATGTTTCTGACACAGAAAGCTCCAAAGTTACAGGATTTGTTGTAAAGTGTTGATTTATCTCTTCAACATGTGGAAAATAACAACAACACAACCATCTGAACTTATTTACCCCTGAACTTACACTAAGTCATGAATTGATGAATAAATGAGTCAGTAATTAAATGCCCATATTTAATATTGGACTTTTTATTTATTATTTTTAATCATTATTACTATTTTCCATTTTCAGTTATGTTCATTTATTTCCACTTAGTTAAAAAATACATCAAATTGTGAAATTTATTTGCATATGGATTTATTTATTGAGTCATTTATTTTTGATCCCACAGGGGATTTAAATCTACAATAATAAAGTCAGTTTCCAGTGTAAATTCACTGATTGTGATATATTAGGTGGTTTATTACAGAGTAAAGTTTAGGGTTGGGTGTTTCTTTCTCCTCCAGCTGCTGCTAGTAATCACAGAGATGCTAAATGAGAGGAGGCGTCACTCTGAGCTGCTGAGCGTCACGTGAAGCCGTGAAGCAGCTGGACTGTGTGACGGCGCTTCGCTTCACTACCTGAGTGGCTCTTTGAAGTCGGCGGCGATCACAGAGGCCGAGCAGCGCCCGCTGATCCCATCACAGACTGAAAGTCTGCAGCCCACTCTCAAACAGCTGATTTCATCGACCTGATCGCCGCACGGTGAAACCGGTCGTCAGCCGCGAGGCTGAGTGAGACGTTTGTCTCCGACAGGAAACTGGAAGGAGCGTCTTTCGTCAGCTGCAATAACGCAGCTCCAGCTGTGCAGCGCCGATCTCTCAACGGCAGCGTTTCCCACGCTGAACTCATTCCTGAGACACATAACAATGACCCCCCCCTCCCCCCAACACACACACACACACACACACAGATTGGTATAATTTGCAGCAGCTGGTCACTCCAGAGGAAAAAAAAAGAACCTGACTGTAGTTTTTTTTCGGGGAGTTTTCCCACAGTGCACTGCTGTCTACGGGACAAACGTCTTCCTGTCCATGACTGACAGATGTGTCTCACATACAAACACAGCATTATTACTGTAGTATTACCACTACTACAGTACCATTACTTTAACAGCAGTGAATAAGACATAGCAGAAGCTGCAGTTCAGCTGAGGATCAACAGAGTGATGCCTCACTCTCACAGACCATCTTCAATCAATTATTAACTATTAAAAAACTACAATTCATTTGCACAAATACCTGAAATATATATAATTAACCCTCAAGAAATATTACTATTATATATAAAAATACGTATATATACACTAATTCCTTATTTGCATATTGTTACCATATGGAAACTCATGAGCATATTAGGGGAAAAATTATAACATCAAAATTAATTCATTCATTCATTTTGAAGTCCCCCGGAAAGTGAGTTTAATTTTTATTTGGTGAAAATTTTCCAAAATTTTGAATAAGAGGCAACTTCTGGTTGTGAGACAGTGACTTTCATGTCAAATGTTCATGAACAAACAGGAAATCCTGGTCATTTGATCTCATATATTGTAAATATATATTGTATGTATTGTATTGTAAATAAAAGCCCCCTTTCCACATCTAACTATAAAAACATTGATTTTCTATCCCAGCTTTATAGAAAAATGAAGATGAAGTAATCGCTGCCATATGGTAACACTATGTAATGGAGGGTTAAGGCAAAAATGCTCAAATCCTCTGATTGTCAGATTGTTCAGACTCAGTGAGGTGATCAGCTGACAGCGTCTCTGTAGGAAATCAACACACCTTTAAAAGGTATAAAGCTGGTTTTGTTTACAGCTAAACATGGAGGAGGCGTCTCTCTCCTCGCCCGTTTAAGGCGTGATCATGGCAGCTCTTCTTCTTCCTGTCTGCTCCAGTCTGAGTTAAGGAGTCAAGTCGAGACTCGTCGGCTTCGTGCCACAGATGCATCAAAGAGTCCAAACCTCCTCTGTTTCCTGGATTAACGGCGCCGGAGTCACAGCATCACAGCATCAATCTCAACTTTATCTCTGGCTACTCTGCAGCTCCTCAACCTGCAATCCTCTGATCCCAGGAACTAAAACTTCCACAACAACTTCTCTGAGCTTTCGTTTCAATAGGGGGATGAGTTTATTTCACTACTTCCAAACAGCTGCAGATTATTTCTGTAAAACATGTGAACAGGAAGTAAAGTCTCTGGACGTCCTCAGACTCTTGGGTCACTTCCTGTGTGACGCAGGAAGTGACCGAACCGGCTGCAACAGCCACCGACGCGTCTCCATGAGAGCGAACAGGAGACTCACTTCCTGTCACAGACAACAGCTGCTTTTTAAAATAAGAATGTCTGGTCTGGTCTGGTCTGCCCCCCCCCTCAAAAACAAACACACACACACACACAGAGTGTGTGAGGTGATCTGCAGCAGAACAAAGCTCAGCTCTAATTAAGAAGACAACAGCCGAGTGGAGCCTGGAGCAGCAGCAGCTGTAATTAGTCAGAGCTGCAGCTCTAATCACATTCAGCACCTGAGGCTGCAGCAGCATGACTGAACCACTCAGGAATCCACGGGTCAGAACAGCAGCCACATATATAGAAACAGGTATTTATACCCGGGAAAATAAGACGGGAGCAAACACAGCAGCAGACTGAGAATAACCACAGAGACACATCAGAACCACAGAGACACATCAGAACCACAGACAGAAAAAATCCGTATCTTATCAAACCTGAGTTTCATGTAGCCGCACCCAGGCCTGATTACTGCCACACCTGTTCTCAATTAAGAAATAACTTCAATAGGACCTGTCTAAAAAAGTAAATTAGACCAAAAGATCCTCAAAAGCTGGACTAGAGCTAAAGAAATCCAGGATCATGAGACAGAAAGAGATTTATCAGCCTGGAAGGCTGGAAAGGTTCTAAAGCCATTTCTAAAGTTCTGGGAACCTTCCAGAAGTGTCCGGCCAAACAAAATGACCCTAAAACCAATGGGGACTCATCTAAGAGTCATAAAAGACCCCACAACAACATCCAGAGAACTGCAGCCTCACTGCATCAGTTAAGGTCAGAGGTCAAGACTCCACCATCAGAAAGAGACTGGGCTGAAATGGCTGCATGGCAGAGATCCAGGACCAGAACATCCGCTGAGCAAAAAGAACGTTAAGGCTTGTCTTCATTTGCCAAAAAAGATCTTAATGATCTCCAACACCTTTGTGAAAATACTCTGGGTCTGATGAGACAAAAAGTTGAACTCTCTCCCATTACATCTGGAGAAAGAACCTGATAGCAGTTACAGTAAGATCTGGTGGTGGTGGGATGGTCTGGGCCGTTTTGCTGCTTCAGGACCTGAAGACTTGCTGTGATAAATCATGAATTCTGTCGTCTACCAAAGAATCCTGAATCCTCTGTTGGTGACATCAAGCTTAAAAACCAGCCTGGGTTCTACAGCAGGAAAATGATCCAAAACACAAAGTCTCTGAATGGCTGAAGAAAAACTAAATAAAGACTTTGTAGTGGTCTAGACAAAGTCCTGACATGGATCCTGTTGATGTGCTGTGGTGTGACCTTAAAAAAGATAAAGGTTCATGTTCCAAAACCCTCCAATGTGGCTGAATTACAACATGTCTGTCATGTAGGTTTGAGTGTTTTTTCTCCATTACTAATCTTGATTTAAAAAACTGCATTTTGTATTCACTTTTGTTGTCTTTGATATTTAAATCAAATCACATCACAAATATCACAGAATCATTCTCGGACAGCAGTGTTTACTTTACTACTACAGTACTCCGTATGTCAGAATATACAATACACCATTCCTAAAGTCACAGCCATCATTATCCTAGTTCTGAAGGAACCTCGTCCACAGGACAGTGACTCTAGACCTGTAGCCATAACTCCTGCTGTGATGGAGGCACTTGAACGCATCATGGTAAATAATCTGAAATTAATTCATCTGAAACTGAAGCTCAACATCTCAGACTCCTGACAATCTGCATACAAGGTGTGTGTAGTTGTGTATTAGTGTAGTCGTGTATTAGTGTGTAGTTGTGTATTAGTGTGTAGTTGTGTATGAGTGTGTAGTTGTGTATTACTGTAGTTGTGTATTAGTGTGTAGTTGTGTATTAGTGTAGTTGTGTATTAGTGCAGTTGTGTATTAGGGTGTAGTTGTGTATGAGTGTGTAGTTGTGTATGAGTGTGTAGTTGTGTATTAGTGTGTAGTTGTGTATGAGTGTGTAGTTGTGTATTACTGTAGTTGTGTATTAGTGTGTAGTTGTGTATTAGTGTAGTTGTGTATTAGTGCAGTTGTGTATTAGGGTGTAGTTGTGTATGAGTGTGTAGTTGTGTATGAGTGTGTAGTTGTGTATTAGTGCAGTTGTGTATTAGTGTGTAGTTGTGTATGAGTGTGTAGCTGTGTATGAGTGTGTAGTTGTGTATGAGTGTGTAGTTGTGTATGAGTGTGTAGTTGTGTATGAGTGTGTAGTTGTGTATTAGTGCAGTTGTGTATTAGTGTGTAGTTGTGTATGAGTGTGTAGCTGTGTATGAGTGTGTAGTTGTGTATGAGTGTGTAGTTGTGTATTAGTGCAGTTGTGTATTAGTGTGTAGTTGTGTATGAGTGTGTAGTTGTGTATTAGTGTAGTTGTGTATGAGTGTGTAGTTGTGTATTAGTGTAGTTGTGTATGAGTGTGTAGTTGTGTATTAGTAAGTGTCAGTGTGTAGTTGTGTATCTATTAGTGTGTAGTTGTGTATTAGTGTGTAGTTGTGTATTAGTCAGTGTGCAGTTGTATATTAGTCAGTGTATCTATTAGTGTGTAGTTGTGTATTAGTCAGTGTGTAGTTGTGTATCAGTGTGTAGTTCTGTGCAGTTGTGTATTGGTGTATAGTGTGTATTAGTCAGCGTGTAGTTGTGCATTAGTGTGTAGTTGTGTATTAGTCAGTGTGTAGTTGTGTATTAGTGTATAGTGTGTATTAGTCTGTGTGTAGTTGTGTATTAGTGTAGTTGTGTATGAGTGTGTAGTTGTGTATGAGTGTATAGTGTGTATTAGTCAGTGTGTAGTTGTGTATTGGTGTATAGTGTGTATTAGTCAGTGTGTAGATGTGTATTAGTGTAGTTGTGTATGAGTGTGTAGTTGTGTATTAGTCAGTGTCAGTGTGTAGTTGTGTATCTATTAGTGTGTAGTTGTGTATTAGTGTAGTTGTGTATTAGTGTGTAGTTGTGTATTAGTCAGTGTGCAGTTGTATATTAGTCGGTGTGTAGTTGTGTATCTATTAGTGTGTAGTCGTGTATTAGTGTAGTTGTGTATTAGTCAGTGTGTAGTTGTGTATCTATTAGTGTGTAGTCGTGTATTAGTGTAGTTGTGTATTAGTCAGTGTGTAGTTGTGTATCTATTAGTGTGTATTTGTGTATTAGTGTGTAGTTGTATATTAGTCAGTGTGCAGTTGTATATTAGTCGGTGTGTAGTTGTGTATCTATTAGTGTGTAGTTGTGTATTAGTGTAGTTATGTATTAGTGTGTAGTTGTGTATTAGTCAGTGTGCAGTTGTATATTAGTCGGTGTGTAGTTGTGTATCTATTAGTGTGTAGTCGTGTATTAGTGTAGTTGTGTATTAGTCAGTGTGTAGTTGTGTATCTATTAGTGTGTAGTCGTGTATTAGTGTAGTTTTGCATTAGTCAGTGTGTAGTTGTGTGTTAGTCAGTGTGTAGTTGTGCATTAGTGTGTAGTTGTGTATTAGTCAGTGTGTAGTTGTGTATTAGTGTATAGTGTGTATTAGTCTGTGTGTAGATGTGTATTAGTGTAGTTGTGTATGAGTGTGTAGTTGTGTATGAGTGTGTAGTTGTGTATTAGTCAGTGTGTAGTTGTGTATTGGTGTATAGTGTGTATTAGTCAGTGTCAGTGTGTAGTTGTGTATCTATTAGTGTGTAGTTGTGTATTAGTGTAGTTGTGTATTAGTCAGTGTGTAGTTGTGTATTAGTCAGTGTGCAGTTGTATATTAGTCGGTGTGTAGTTGTGTATCTATTAGTGTGTAGTCGTGTATTAGTGTAGTTGTGTATTAGTCAGTGTGTAGTTGTGTATCTATTAGTGTGTAGTCGTGTATTAGTGTAGTTGTGTATTAGTCAGTGTGTAGTTGTGTATCTATTAGTGTGTATTTGTGTATTAGTGTGTAGTTGTATATTAGTCAGTGTGCAGTTGTATATTAGTCGGTGTGTAGTTGTGTATCTATTAGTGTGTAGTTGTGTATTAGTGTAGTTGTGTATTAGTGTATAGTTGTGTATTAGTCAGTGTGCAGTTGTATATTAGTCGGTGTGTAGTTGTGTATCTATTAGTGTGTAGTCGTGTATTAGTGTAGTTGTATATTAGTGTGTAGTTGTGTATTAGTCAGTGTGCAGTTGTATATTAGTCGGTGTGTAGTTGTGTATCTATTAGTGTGTAGTCGTGTATTAGTGTAGTTGTGTATTAGTCAGTGTGTAGTTGTGTATCTATTAGTGTGTAGTCGTGTATTAGTGTAGTTTTGCATTAGTCAGTGTGTAGTTGTGTAGTTGTGTATTGGTGTATAGTGTGTATTAGTCAGCGTGTAGTTGTGCGTTAGTCAGTGTGTAGTTGTGTATTAGTGTAGTTGTGCATTAGTCAGTGTGTAGTTGTGTATTGGTGTATAGTGTGCATTAGTCAGTGTGTAGATGTGTATTAGTGTAGTTGTGCATTAGTCAGTGTGTAGTTGTGTATTAATGTGTAGTTGTGCATTAGTCAGTGTGTAGTTGTGTATCAGTGGGTAGTTTTGTGTAGTTGTGTATTGGTGTATAGTGTGTATTAGTCAGCGTGTAGTTGTACGTTAGTGTGTAGTTGTGCATTAGTGTGTAGTTGTGTATCAGTGTGTAGTTCTGTGTAGTTGTGTATTGGTGTATAGTGTGTATTAGTCAGTGTGTAGTTGTGTATTAGTCAGTGTGTAGTTGTGTATCAGTGTGTAGTTCTGTGTAGTTGTGTATTAGTGTATAGTGTGTATTAGTCAGCGTGTAGTTGTGTATTAGTCAGTGTGTAGTTGTGTATTGGTGTATAGTGTGTATTAGTCAGCATGTAGTTGTGTATTAGTCAGTGTGTAGTTGTGTATTAGTGTATAGTGTGTATTAGTCAGTGTGTAGTTGTGTATTTGTCAGTGTGTAGTTGTAATAGTGTAATAAACACACTTAACTTTCTGCATCAATACTTGTACCAGCTGATATTTGTGTATCAGAGTTTTTCTACTTCAGTAAAATATCAGTTTATAAAGTTCTACAGATACAAACTGATTCGGTGGTTCCATCAGACACGGGTCTGTGCGCGTCTGTGCGGGTCTAAGCAGATCTAAGCGGGTCAGAGCGGCTCTGTGCGGGTCTAAGCAGATCTAAGCGGGTCCGAGCGGCTCTGTGCGGGTCTTACCGAGGTGCAGGGTGAGGTTGATGGAGTTGGGGTACTGGATCCCGGCCAGCATGGTCTGGCTCTGCCACCAGGTGGTGTCCTGCTGGTTGTTGTAGTCCGTCAGGTAGACCGCGCTGTGGTGGTTTCGGGGGTCCCGGGCGTCGCAGATGTGGCAGGACTTGGTGACCCCGGTGGCTCCGGTCTGGACGCAGTACTCCTCCGGTGGAGCCCCGCAGGTGTTGGTCGCCACCACGGTGACGTTGAACGCGGCGTTCACGAACTCCGGCATGCAGCGCTGCGGCCGCTGCTGCTCGTCCGCGCACTCGTCCATGGCGGCGCGGACCCGCACCGCGACCAGGACCAGGACCAGCAGAGTCCGGATCACGGAGGGCATGTTTCGGTTCTGTGGCTCCCGGCTCGATGTGAACGTCTCCGACGTTAAAGTCGCTCAACTTTTCCCAACTCGGGTTTCTGCGGATTCCGGAGTTGCGGGGAACATGCGGCGCTGCTAGATCCGCTCCAGGCCGCGGTCCGGGGCTTCGGTCCCGGTCCCGGTGCTGCTGAGGGTCTGTGAGGGTCTCTGAGAGTCGCGGTGAGCTCGGCCTCAGCTCTTTGTGTCCGCCGCCATGCAACAAAACTCCAGCAGGAAAAGACCAGATTCCAGACTACACCCAGTCCGCCACCGCGCATGCGCAGCTCCGAGGCGCAGAGGACGCGGCGGCCACTTCCGCGTGAGACGAAAGACGCAGAAACTAAAACTCTAAAACTGATCAAACTGATCAGATAAAACTGATCACACTGATCGATCGAAAATAGCTTCGTCAACTTTAAACAACTTTTCCCCTCTGATTTCTGTCCGAAACATTCATAACTAACAACTTCTTTACCTGAAAGTATTAACATAATGAACATATAATAAATACATATTAAACTTATAATAAACACATCAAACTTATAATAAAACACGTCAAACTTATAATAAACACGTTAAACGTATAATAAACATGTTAAACGTATAATAAACACGTTAAACGTATAATAAACATTAAACTTATATTAAACATGTTAAACTTATAATAAACATATTAAACACACAATTAAAGATTCTTTATAGTCTTTGAATAGATCTAGAATTCAATTCAGAAGAAATAAACATTTTAGAAACATATTAAACTTAAAAACTATTAATAAACTATTATTAAACTATTATAATAAACACAGTAAACTTACAATTAAAGATTATTTATTTTCTTTGTACACACCTAGAATTCAATTCATACTTTAATTACTTCTTCAGAACCAAATGAAATCAAATCAGGTCAGAGGAGATAAAGCTGATGAAGCGAATCACTTTACTCTGTTTTCAGCTTCAGATTCAGCTGTGACTTTTGACCCACAGCAGTTTAAGCACCAGCTCATCCTAAAATAAACCTGTGACTGAGCGTGTGTGTGTGAGAGAGAGATAAGTTGATCTAATCAGAGCTGAACTGTTAATTAACATCATTAACACACACTTTATGTCTCTTCATCAGTTTTATCTCCTCTGACCTGATTTGATTTCAACTGGTTCTGAAGAAGAAATTCAAGTATTTAACAGAGATCAGACATGAAAAGAAATGTTCATTATGTGTTTTCTGTCTTTGTCTGTTTGCTGTTTTTTATATCATTTATTTATTTTATACATATTAATGTATTAATTATTTAACTATGTGTCTTTTTTAAAACTTCAACTACTTCATCTCAATCTCCATCAATAACACTAATCCAGACGAAATGACAAACATATTAAACACACATTTAACATAATAAACACATATTATACATATATTAAACCTATAATAAACATTTAAATAAATGCTTTGATTTCTTCTACTTCTTCTGAAATCAAATCAGATCAGAGGGGATAAAGTTGATGAACAGAATAAAGAGACATAAAGTGTTTGGTTGTTAAAACTCTGAGCATTTTAGCTACCAAAGGACATAATTAACATTTTCAATTAACTATATTGACTTGGTATTGAGTTTTTTTTTTTAGCAAATTATATTTGAGTTCATATTTGGTTGACTGGTCTTAACTAAAAGTACAAAAATATAATCATCAAAATGTACTTAAAATATCAAAAGTAAAAATACTCATTAGACTGTGGTTAACAGACTGTTATATTCTTATAATATATTATATTATATATTATAGTATATTATATTAGTTGTTTTAATCACTAAATACATGTGACATTTTTTTTTTACAGTTTGGGGTTATCAATGTGGAGCCAGCTTGAAATACTTAGTGTAGATTAATAGTACTTAAGTACTGCATCATAATATTTAAAGTATACAGACGGCGCCCCCTGCTGCTGCTGCTGAGTTTTTATGGACAGATGCAGAAAACTTCATTAAACTGAAGGGAGGAGACGCTCCTCATTAAAATCTGCTGCCATCTACAGGATGATGAAGATGAAAAGAGGATGAAAAACAAACTCAAAGCTGCTGGAAGCTGACGTCACAGCTAAAGGTCAGAGGTCACAGAGGAGGCCTGAACTTTCAACAGGTCAAAGTATTTGTGTAGATTAATGGGAATAATGCCTGGTCTGGATTTACTGATCAACTGAAAATTCTAATAATAAAATAATCACACATTTATTTTATAATAATACTAATTGATGTATCTTTTCCTTCACCCTCAACTCATCTTTAGGTTTAGTCACACAATAGGTGGTAGTGTGGAAGGTATTTGGTATAAAACAAATCCATGGACATAGAAATACTTGTGTGTATGATAAATATCTAATGTTTATCACAACAATCCTTTAATCTCAAAGTAGAAACAAGATCATTGATCATTAATTACAAATGTGAAACAGCCCATAAACATTCAGGATGTTGGAGGTTTGGGTAAAAACATCCGTTGGAGAAGAGAAGCATTAACCCTTCGATGCACAACATAATTCAGTTTTTATGCTCTTTATCTTTGTAATAGATTCATTTTATCCTTCAGTATTCTAGGTATTCCTCTATTAACTTGATTTTGATCAATAAACATCCTTATTTTATTATTTGTTTTCTTACTTTGTACTTACTTACTTTGTATAAAAATGATTTTTGTATCTCTACCCTTCTAATGCACAACATGGGTAAAAAATGTAAAAAATGTTATTTCATGTATGGCTGAGTGTTGCTTTGCTATGCTTTTGAATTACATGTATTTTATCATTACTATCTCATGTATACAGTAAATAACATGTTTTATTCAGCACAAGTCATCATTTTTATGTTTTTTCCTACTCTATGAACAAGCACAACTTTTGTATTCCTACATCAACTTCACACACATGAGTCAGAAATGACCCACCTGCATTCTCTGTGGCATTTGGTAGGAACCTTTGAATTTGAGCATGTTTGCAACTGGGAATGTATTGACTGTGAACAACTACTCACCTGCCTCACATTTTACTAATGAGCACAACTGCCTTTGCACATCTGATGCATCTAAGTAACTTTACCTCAGAAAATATTTGATGACTTGTACATAATTGAGTTTATGTACATCACTTGTCAGAAAGGGAAATACATCCAATACCATTAGGCAGCTGTTGACATATTCTATTCTAGTTAGCTAAATTGATCTTAGCTATGGGCTCTATGTTAATTTTCAGGCACATATTGCTAGTGCTACGGAGGATGATAGTCATGTAGCATAGGGCCAGACAATTATAAAGTTATATATACATATACGTAGCACTGTACCAAAATAAAACTCAGAATAGAAATATAAATTGATGTGCATTTGAAAGTATTGTGCTTTTGATTTGCTTTATCCAGAGTATGGCTGCTCGCAGATTTCCAACTGAAAAGGTTCTGAGAATGCTGGATGAAGAACCAGATGAGGATCCGATTGGAAATGATTCTGAGTGTGAAGTATCTGATGATGATGATCCAGACTATGTGACACAAAGTCAAGCTGGAAATGTGGGTGTGTCTTCAAATCCAGCTCTCCAACTTCACCAACACACCCTGGTTACATGGGTGGGGTCACCAATGCACAAAGGCAATTCATCAAGGAGCTGGGCAAAGAGCTTGTCATGCCACATATGAAGAGGTGCATGGAGGACACACCCACACTCCAGAAGCATATCATAGAGGGGTCTCCAACCCTGGTCCTGGAGATCTACTGTGGGTGCAGGTGTTTGTTCCAACCAAGCAGGAACACACCTGATTCTACTAATCAACCATTAGGGCCCTTGCTATGGAGCTTCATTAGTAGAATCAGGTGTGTAACTGCTTGGTTAGAACAAAAACTTGAAGATGCGGGATATATAGATAGGCCATCTACCAAAAACAGAAAAGCCAACAGCTGGTGTTCCCAGGTCCAGAGGCCTGTGTGCAATGAGCACAAACGTGTAGTCAGGGCCGCTGCTAAGGTTTTGGAGGCCCTAAGCTCAGCTTGTAGGGAGGCCCCCCCCGCCCGCTCCCGCCCGTCCACCAAACTCCTGGAAGCTCACGAAATTTACAGTTGAAAATAATAAAAGTAAAGTTAATAAAAATTAACTGTTTATTATATAATAATATACTGTATGTTAAATAATAAATCAGAGAGAGCAACAACACAATAACAAATAAATAAAACAACTACATCTGAGGGAAGGCTTTCAGTTGTGGGTGTGGATGTCTCTTCTAAGGTGACTGTTGTTGTTTGTGGCTGTTTACTTGACTCTTCAGACATGTTGGGTGGTTGCTGGCTGCTTACTGCACTGCTTGTCGTGGTTCATCATCTGGTTCATCTTCTTGCTGTTGTGGTGGTCCGTCTATATATTTGAGCATTGACCCTATGAATATGATTTAAATGAAAAAATATCTCATTAGTAAAACTTGAATAAAAATACCCAAACCAAAAATATCACTTCATTATATTATGCTATCTACTAGCATTTGTATTTATATGATATTAATATGGTAGGACAAAATCAAATACCTTAAAAATTAACATATTCTAATCCTACACATTAAACAAAACTATAGTGGCATTTTGTGAATGACCAAAGGTGGCCAAACATTTTGTTTTTGCACTACACACGACTTTAACACACCTTCTACAACACTGTGGCCAGATGTAAAACCATCCCCCAACCACCGCCCCCTCCCCTCCTCCTCCTCACTACCAGGACAGACTGGGAGTTATCCCCAACGACCCCTGGAGCAGAGAAAAGATGCTAGAGCTGAATTTTATTCTCTGTCTAATCCTGTTTACAGTTGGGCTAACGTAGCCTAGCTTGTCGAGTTTATCACGTAACGCTGTGTTAGCAAAACAAACACGGTATAACACGGACTTACCAGAAAGGGATGCAAGTTTGTCGTCTTTCTCTTTTTTCCTCTTCGGCTTTTCAGCTCCAGATTCATGGTGTCTCTTGGATGATATTGTCTCATTTCAATTGTTGTAGTTTTTAACTGAATAAAATTGCTTATTAAAGCCGTTTCAGAGCGTAGTAAAAAAAGTGGCTCCGAAGCTTTGTGCCGTCGTGAACGATCCGAGTCTTTAAAGTTGAACGATCCGACTCGACTCTTTGAAGTGACAGATAGGAGCCGGCTCCTCGTTGGGAGCAACAGAGGAGCCGAACGAGCCGACTCGTATTAGCGAGCTGAGCCAAAAGATCCGACTCTCCAAATAGAGCCGGAATTCCCATCACTCGCCGTACTGCTGGGGTCTGAGTCTTTTTATTACGCATTACACATTTAATTTTCCCGATTTCAGTGATGGTATACAAAACTCCCGTAGAACTAATTACATATTTTTGATATTTATTAGTGTAATATTTATTATCTTTTTTTTCCCAATCTTAATTTTGGAGGCCCCCCTCCACTAGTTGAGGCCCTACGCTGGCTGCGTAGTCTGCGTGTACGGAGCGGCGGGCCTGCGTGTAGTGGTCATTTGTGCTACATGTGAGGAATCTTAATAACTGAATTGACAAGTTGTGCTCTAGGGTTGTTCAGTTCCGGCCCTGGAGGGCCAGTGTGGCAGGCTTTTGTTCCAACCAAGGAGGACCTGATTCTACTAATGAAAGTCCTTAGCAATGGCTGTAGTGGTTGATTAGTAGAATCAGGTTGTTACTGCTGGTTGGAACTAAAACCTGCAGCCACAAAGGCCTTCCAGGACTGGATCAGTTCTATTTTATTTTGGTCAATGCACCAGTTTATTTTTAGTTATCTGTTGTCATATATATTTGTATGTGTTCAAAAATGACAAACATGTTTCAAAGGTTACATTTATATATTTAAAATGGTTAATTGAAGAAAAATATGATTATATGCCTTTGTTTATTTTTAAATCACACTTGGATAAATGGGTTATTTTTGACCCATGTATGTAAACTTGATTTATTTATTATTTAGTTTTACAAAAATGGCTTTTGTTCAAATAAATAGGCAGGAAAAATATAAATAATGATATATGGTAACCAAAAACAAGATAATTAAACAATACTTGGATTATTAAATAATAAAATACATTTGATTTCAAAAGATACAGCAAAGAAACGCTCAGCCTGCATGAGATAATATCGAAATGAATGCGGGTTGTTTTTGACCCATGTTGTGCTTCAAAGGGTTAATTGATAAAATCGTCATGACAACAAGTTTATCACAGCGAAATTAACTTAAATGTCTTTGATTTGATTTGTCTGGATTCATTGTCTGGATAAAAAGAAATGAAAACTGAGATCTAACAGCCCTCCATGTTGACAATTCTAATGAAGTGTAAAATGTGAAGTATTTAATATATTTGTATGTATGTATGATTTTAATATATCCACTTTCTGTTTGATCCTTATGTCTACTAGTAGTTTATAGAAGACGGATAGTTAAGGCTGTTATTTAGTTAGTGGTTACCAGTCTCTACTATAAATATATATTAATTAAGCAAAAACTATAAATTATACAAAAATGGACAAAGAAAGACAACCTGTACAAATAAAACAACACAGGATTACGTAACTCACATATTCAATTAAATCCTTTAATCTGAAAAGTTGTGGGAAGAAGTCTAAATTTATTTAATCCCACTCCTCCTCCATGAATTATTAATAAACAATTGTTTTCTATTATTTTTCTTTCTCTTTCTCTTACATTACTGCTTGCTTATCTTTATATAAATACGCAAGAAATAATACAAAGATGTATATATTTCCACAATACAGGCCAAAAGTTTGGACACATCTTCTCATTCAGTGTGTTTTCTTTATTTTCATGACTATTTACATTGTAGAATCTCACTGAAGGCATCAAAACTATGAATGAACACATGCTTATGGTGTTATGTACTTAACAAAAAAAGGTGAAATAACTGAAAACATGTTTTATATTGTAGTTTCTTCACCCTTTGCTCTGATTACTGCTTTGTACACTCTTGGCATTCTCATGATGAGCTTCAAGAGGTCATCAGCTGAAAATGTTTTCACTTCATAGGTGTGCCTTATCAGGGTTAATTAGTGGAATTTCCTGCTCTATCAGACTTTATCAGACTGCATCTTCCAAAGTGATATGGTTATGGCCACGGACAGCAAACAACATTGTCCTTCTCTTTTTATTGTTTTTTCCAAGGCTTTGGACCATACTGTATTAAGGCACTGACTAACTGTCAGTGCATTAATACATTCTAACTGTTTGTCAGATAGAACTCAGTGTTACAGTTGATGGGTGCTCTTCTGATACCTTGGATGTCCATAAGGGGGTGCCACAAGGCTCTATCTTAGTTCCCTAGTTAGTCACTATTTATATTAATGACCTAGGGAAAAATGTTCAAAATGCGAATTTCCATTTTTATTCACAAAAAAATCAAAATACAACAAAGGGTGCTCTGGAGGAAAATCACAGAGGAAGGCAGAAGTGGTAAAAGTCAAAGGCAGGCATACTCCAACACAGGGTGACAACGACTAGACAAAGAACTCAACAAAAACAGGGTTTAAATACAAGTGAGGACAACAGTGACTGGTGGGAACAGAATGAGGGTAAGGGGAATGAGGGGAATGAGGTGTGGCAATTAAAGGTGACAAAAAAGGAGCACATGGTGAAGGAAAAAACAAACAAAAGGTAATACCCTTGGTGGCCAACAAGGCAAGGAGTCAAACCATGACATAATGTAGATAAAAATAAAATGTTGATTTTCTCCAAAGCCAGAGACAAATCCAGTCTTTTTCATGTATTTACTTCTCAAAGTAACATTATTGAGATTGTTTCTACTTTTAAATACTTGGGTATCATCCTGGATGACAAGTTGTCTTTTAAGCCTCATAAAGAGAACCTGGCAAAGAAGCTAAGGGTGAGACTGGGCTTTTATTTCAGACATAAATCACGTTTTACATTTTTATCAAAAAAGAGGCTTATTGAAGATACATTTTTACCCCTATTAGATTATGGCGATGTCTTGTACCTGAATGCCTGTTCCACTTTACTGCATAAACTGGATGCCACCTTCCATTGTGCTTTCATCACCAGTTGTAAATCCCTTACTCATCACTGTACTCTGTAAAGTGGGCTGGTTGTCGCTGTCTGCCTGGAGACTTCTTCACTGCTACATCTTCATTTATAAAGCAATTATTGGACTACTCCCCCCAGACCTTCACACTTACCTCACTTTCACATCTAAATGATGCCATCATAGAGTTTGCACTCATTGGACTGCCTCTATCCCCATAACACTGTTTTTGTGTTCCTGTTGTGTATTATGATCATTCCTCCTTCGGATGGACCTCTACTCACCACCTTTTCTGACCTTATCCATCCTCATTTCTTTTCATAGACTCTGAGTCTGATCCACTCCTCTCATGTTTGTCTTCCAGTGCTCTCTGCATGTTTTGTTGCCATATTGGTCAAGCCTTGCTCGAAAAAGAGATCATTTGATCTCAAGCAACATGTCTGATTAAATAAAGGTGAAAAAAAGAAAAGATCTGGAAAAGTCTCTATTCCCTTTGTGATGTCACAGCTGTGTGATGCAGTGCTTATGCTGTGTCTCGGGAGAAAGGACAGGTTTTTATTAATTAATTAATTTTTTTAATTTATTTATTTCATTTTCTTTGAATGTTTTTTAATGTGATCAGCAAGTGAATTAAATGACTCAAATGTGACTCTTATTCGCAATTTGCACGTTCTCATCATCCCGTAGAAATAGGTTGAAATAGGCGCAGAAATAAATCCGGAAGTCAGGAACTATTTGGCGTATGAACCAGGAGAGAAACTAATATTGAAATGAATGGCGGCCATGTTTCAATCTGATATGCAGTTATATTATGCATCCATGCTCTTGTCAGGTTTTCTGTCTGTGAGTTTTCATGTGATGTTGCAGCATTTACACGTCACGCCACTCCCCCATGTGCTGTTTCATGGATTTGAGCGATGGCCCTGCTGAAGACAGGTCAGTTTTACCGTACTGATGATGTGTTGTTGCAATAGTAATCCTGCTCAGTACCAGAGGAACTGCAGGGTCAGATATTTGGTGTATTATTAGCTGACGACCGAATGGTGCCACGCTACCATCTGAAGGATTATGACTGAACGCCTCCCAGTCAGAATCCTTCGTAATGATACCATAATGAGCCAACCTCAGTCGATGAACAGAGCTGTTCATGATAGAGTCAGGGTGCTGCTGGATGATGGTCGCCACTCTCCTATCTCACACTGCATGTTGGTGGAGAACCTGGTGCTAAATCATTTTTTTATGATTCTCACGAAGGCATCAAAACTATGAATGGACCTGTGGCCCTACGGAGGACTCCTGGCTCTACGGAGGACCTGTGGCTCTACGGAGGACTCCTGGCTCTACAGAGGACCTGTGGCTCTACGGAGGACTCCTGGCTCTACGGAGGACCTGTGGCTTTATGGAGGACTTCTGGCTCTACAGAGGACTTCTCGCTCTGTGGAGGACCTGTGGTTTTACGGCGGACTCCTGGCTCTACGGAGGACCTGTGGCTCTACGGAGGACTCCTGGCTCTACAGAGGACCTGTGGCTTTACGGAGGCCTTCTGGCTTTATGGAAGACCTGTGGCTTTATGGAGGACTTCTGGCTCTACAGAGGACTTCTCGCTCTGTGGAGGACCTGTGGTTTTACGGCGGACTCCTGGCTCTACGGAGGACCTGTGGCTTTATGGAGGACCTGTGGCTCTATGGAGGTCTTCTGGCTCTATGGAGGACCTGTGGCTCTACGGAGGACTCCTGGCTCTACAGAGGACCTGTGGCTTTACGGAGGCCTTCTGGCTTTATGGAGGACCTGTGGCTCTATGGAGGACTCCTGGCTCTATGGAAGACTTCTGGCTCTGTGGAGGACCTGTGGCTCTACGGAGGACCTGTGGCTCTATGGAGGACTCCTGGCTCTACGGAGGACCTGTGGCTCTACGGAGGACCTGTGGCTCTACGGAGGACTCCTGGCTCTACGGAGGACCTGTGGCTCTACGGAGGACTTCTGGCTCTACGGAGGACCTGTGGCTCTACAGAGGACTCCTGGCTCTACGGAGGACCTGTGGCTTTATGGAGGACTTCTGGCTCTATGGAGGACTTCCGGCTCTATGGAGGACTCCTGGCTCTACAGAGGACTTCTCGCTCTGTGGAGGACCTGTGGTTTTACGGCGGACTCCTGGCTCTACGGAGGACCTGTGGCTTTATGGAGGACCTGTGGCTCTACGGAGGTCTTCTGGCTCTATGGAGGACCTGTGGCTCTACGGAGGACTTCTGGCTTTATGGAGGACCTGTGGCTCTATGGAGGACTCCTGGCTCTATGGAGGACTTCTGGCTCTGTGGAGGACCTGTGGCTCTACGGAGGACCTGTGGCTTTATGGAGGACTCCTGGCTCTACGGAGGACTTCTGGCTCTGTGGAGGACCTGTGGCTTTACGGAGGACTCCTGGCTTTACGGAGGACTCCTGGCTCTACGGAGGACTTCTGGCTCTACAGAGGATCTGTGGCTCTACGGAGGACTCCTGGCTCTATGGAGGACCTGTGGCTCTACGGAGGACCTGTGGCTTTATGGAGGACCTGTGGCTCTACGGAGGACTTCTGGCTCTACGGAGGACCTGTGGCTCTACAGAGGACCTGTGGCTCTACAGAGGACTCCTGGCTCTATGGAGGACCTGTGGCTTTATGGAGGACTTCTGGCTCTATGGAGAACTTCTGGCTCTACAGAGGACCTGTGGCTCTACGGAGGACTCCTGGCTCTATGGAGGACCTGTGGCTTTACGGAGGACTTCTGGCTCTATGGAGGACCTGTGGCTCTATGGAGGACTCCTGGGTCTACAGAGGACTTCTGGCTCTACAGAGGACCTGTGGCTTTACGGAGGACTTCTGGCTCTACGGAGGACCTGTGGCTCTATGGAGGACCTGTGGCTTTACAGAGGACCTGTGGCTCTACGGAGGACTTCTGGCTCTACGGAGGACCTGTGGCTTTACAGAGGACCTGTGGCTCTACAGAGGACTCCTGGCTCTATGGAGGACCTGTGGCTCTACGGAGAACCTGTGGCTTTATGGAGGACCTGTGGCTCTACGGAGGACTTCTGGCTCTACGGAGGACCTGTGGCTCTACAGAGGACCTGTGGCTCTACAGAGGACTCCTGGCTCTATGGAGGACCTGTGGCTCTACGGAGGACCTGTGGCTCTACGGAGGACTTCTGGCTCTACGGAGGACCTGTGGCTCTACAGAGGACCTGTGGCTCTACGGAGGACTTCTGGCTCTATGGAGGACTTCTGGCTCTATGGAGGACTCCTGGCTCTACAGAGGACTTCTCGCTCTGTGGAGGACCTGTGGTTTTACGGCGGACTCCTGGCTCTACGGAGGACCTGTGGCTTTATGGAGGACCTGTGGCTCTACGGAGGTCTTCTGGCTCTATGGAGGACCTGTGGCTCTACGGAGGACTTCTGGCTTTATGGAGGACCTGTGGCTCTATGGAAGACTCCTGGCTCTATGGAGGACTTCTGGCTCTGTGGAGGACCTGTGGCTCTACGGAGGACCTGTGGCTTTATGGAGGACTCCTGGCTCTACGGAGGACTTCTGGCTCTGTGGAGGACCTGTGGCTTTACGGAGGACTCCTGGCTTTACGGAGGACTCCTGGCTCTACGGAGGACTTCTGGCTCTACAGAGGATCTGTGGCTCTACGGAGGACTCCTGGCTCTATGGAGGACCTGTGGCTCTACGGAGGACCTGTGGCTTTATGGAGGACCTGTGGCTCTACGGAGGACTTCTGGCTCTACGGAGGACCTGTGGCTCTACAGAGGACCTGTGGCTCTACAGAGGACTCCTGGCTCTATGGAGGACCTGTGGCTTTATGGAGGACTTCTGGCTCTACGGAGAACTTCTGGCTCTACAGAGGACCTGTGGCTCTACGGAGGACTCCTGGCTCTATGGAGGACCTGTGGCTTTACGGAGGACTTCTGGCTCTATGGAGGACCTGTGGCTCTATGGAGGACTCCTGGGTCTACAGAGGACTTCTGGCTCTACAGAGGACCTGTGGCTTTACGGAGGACTCCTGGCTCTATGGAGGACTTCAGGCTCTATGGAGGACTTCTGGCTCTACGGAGGACCTGTGGCTCTATGGAGGACCTGTGGCTTTACAGAGGACCTGTGGCTCTACGGAGGACTTCTGGCTCTACGGAGGACCTGTGGCTTTACAGAGGACTCCTGGCTCTATGGAGAACTTCTGGCTCTGCAGAGGACCTGTGGCTCTACGGAGGACCTGTGGCTTTACAGAGGACTTCTGGCTCTATGGAGGACCTGTGGCTCTATGGAGGACTCCTGGCTCTGTCCTAGTAGAGGGATCCTCCTCTGTTTCTCTTCCTGTGGTTTCTTTCATTTTTTTTCTCCCCGTAAAAGTTTGTTTTTGTTTTTTTTTTTTCGTGAGTTTTGTACGATGTGAGGGTCTAAGGACATGGGATGTTGTGCTGTACAAACTATAAAGCTCATCGGGGTGAATCAGTGATTTGTGATTTTGGGCTATACAAATAAAACTTAAATGAATTTAAGACCAGATCTCAATTTAATCAAAGTGAGTTATAATACGCCCTACTTTTTGAATTATGTTGTTATATTTCATTTTTAGTTCCAACTTCTCCTGTCCCCTGTTGGATTGCATCTAAATAAAATACAGATTTTATTTCTATTCATATTCCTACTATGTCTGTTGGCATGGTTTCTCATGGTATCGGTGCTCCATTGATCATGGCTTTTTAAAGCGTAACTAAACATACTCCGAGTTGATTAAACTAGTTCAGATCAGATGTTCTGGAACCAGATACTCAGAGTTTCCATCCCAGAGTAAGTTAACTCAGAGTTGAGGGATAAACTCAGAGTTTTTTTAACCTCCTTTCTGGAATAACCCCTGATATATACTCCTGCACACACACACACACACACACACACACACACACACACACACACACACACACACACACACACATGCACAGCAGGTGGCAGCAGAGGCTCAGAGTGATGAGATAGTTGTTTGGACCATTAAGAGCTTCAGTCCAAAAGTCACATAATTTAAAATGTTGGAAAGTTCAAAACAAACAAATAAATGTTGACTTTTCCTAAACCAAATAAACAGCGTGGGGCTGTGTTCTTGTGGTAGTGTAGGGGTAGAGTTGTTGTGGTAGTGTATGGGAAGAGTTCTTGTGGTGGTGTAGGGGTAGAGTTGTTGTGGTGGTGTAGGGGTAGAGTTGTTGTGGTGTTGTAGGGGTAGAGTTGTGGTAGTGTAGGGGTAGAGTTGTGGTAGTGTAGGGGTAGAGTTGTTGTGGTGGTGTAGGGGTCGAGTTGTTGTGGTGGTGTAGGGGTAGAGTTGTTGTGGTGTTGTAGGGGTAGAGTTGTGGTAGTGTAGGGGTAGAGTTGTGGTAGTGTAGGGGTAGAGTTGTTGTGGTGGTGTAGGGGTCGAGTTGTTGTGGTGGTGTAGGGGTAGAGTTGTTGTGGTGGTGTAGGGGTAGAGTTGTTGCGTCGGTGTAGGGGTAGAGTTGTTACGGTTGTGTAGGGGTAGAGTTGTGGTGGTGTAGGGGTAGAGTTGTTGCGTCGGTGTAGGGGTAGAGTTGTTACGGTTGTGTAGGGGTAGAGTTGTTGTGGTGGTGTAGGGGTAGAGTTGTTGCTTTGGTGTTCAAGTAAGCTAGCATCCTTTTAGCTACAGTCAATCCTGGTAATAGAATGTACGAATAGAAGACAGGCTCAATGGTGAAGTGTCATTCAGGGGTACCACATCAATACATTCCCAGTACATATGTATCCCACATGACCCAGATAGATCACAAACAAGAGAATGTTTGAGCTTCATGTGGAATCTTTGCCTTGACGTGAGATAGATTCTGTGTATAAGTTTAAAGTGTATAGATTCATGATTTACTTTTTTTAAAAAGGTTTTGTCTAAATGGTATCAGATAGTCAACCAACACATTGTGTTATTGTATAGACCAAGGTCTCCAGCCCACACTTGATGAACAACCAAAGGCGTCACTTCTACATCTAATAATGTGTTTAACTTGTGAATGGTGAGGGGAGTACCCCAGGGCACGCCGCACACTCACATTACAGACCTACGGTGTAAATAGAAAAAAAAAATGTCCATGGCAGCTCATAAGTAGTTTGCAAATCATAAAAAATCCTAAGACCTTTATCATTACAGATATGAGACATGACATTAACCCCTCTATTACTCCACCAGTAAGTAAAAACTAGTTGTGAAAAATAGGACATTGTGTGTGCCACTTTAACATTAACTTTTAACTTTAAGAGCCAGCCACCTTCTCCACTGAGTGCCATATCAGCAAAAGTAAAGACATAATGGGCCCAAGCTTAAGTTTGGAACATTTAATTAAAAGACCTGAGTGTATTAATCTTGAAGCCTTTGAGGGGAGGCCAAATGTTCTTCTGGGGCTCCATGATAATTGTACCTGGGGGTCAAGCCAATAGGGCAGTGAACACAGCACTGATTTCTGTTTGTGTTCATCCTGAAGCCAGAAAACAAGGTTTAAATGTCAACACCAGAGACTTGTTACATGGATATGTCTCTTTATCAATATTATTGGATAATTAATTATCCTTTAATAAAACTGCATAGAGGCAATGTGGGTCCCAAACATTAGATCTACTTTCTCAGATCCATGTCCAGAGGTGGAAAGTAACTAAATACATTTACTCAAGGAGTGTACTTAAATGTAATTTGAGGTACTTGTATTTGAGTATTTCCGCATGATGCAACTTTATACTTGACTACATTACAGTTGGATCTGCTTTATTAAATCTGGACCCAAATAATTAAATCTGGATCTTTTTTTATTAAAGTGTGATTTACTTTATTAAACATAGACCTACTTTATTGAACCTGAATCTACTTTAAAAAACTTGGATATACTTTATTGAACCTGGATCTACTTTAATAAACCCGGATCTAATTTATTAAACCTGGATCTACTTTATTAAACCTGAATCTACTTTACTGAACCTGGATCTACTTTACTGAACCTGGGTCTACTTTAATAAACCTGGATCTACTTTATTAAATCTGGGCCTAAATAATTAAATCAGGATTTTTTTTCATTAAAGTTGGATGTACTATATTGAACCTGGATCTACTTTATTAAACCTGAATCTCCTTTATTGAAGTTGAATTTACTTTATTGATTTTGTATCTACTTTATTAAACCCAAATCTACCAAATTGAACCTGGATCTACTTTTTAAAGTTGGATCTACTGTAATAAACCTGGATCTAATGTATTAAACCTGGATCTACTATAACAAACCTGGATCTACTTTATTAAAGTTGGATCTACTTTCTCATGTCCTGAACACAGCTGTGATCCAGCTAACTGCCCTTACCGCTGCGCGCTCTCGTCCTGTCCCGCGGGAACGCGCTCGGTCAGGCTCGTCCCCGGCAGAGTGCGGGGCAGTGCGGGGGGGAGCTGCGGAGACACACCGAGTCCAGCGGGGAGCGTGAGTCCACTTTAGCGGCACCGAGGCGGTTTGTGAGCGGACTTTTTGTTTGTTTTCCCCCGCAGACACCACCGGACACCGGCCTGTTGGAAGTTTGAGCCCCGAGGAGCGCACCTGAAGAGCGGGACAATGCGGGCGAGCCGCCGGGCTGCGGGACCAGCTAGCGGCTAGCTCGGAGCGGTCAGAGGACTCGGCTGTCCGGAGGAAGACGGACTTTACCGGCGTACACGCACTTTAACTCCGTTACCGGCTCACGGACACCGAGCAGCGGCACTTTTTAAAGAGTTTGTTCCGGTTCTCGGACGCATGGAGGCGGACTCGGTGTCCGGGGACGTGGAGGCAGGTCCCGGAGGACTGAGCCTCCTGGAGCCGCTGTTGGACACCGTGTCCCAGCAGCAGGGCTGGATCCGGGTCTACGGTAGGACCGGACACACACACAACACACAAACACACACACACTTTACATACACTTTATACACACTTTATATACACACACAACACACACACAGGTAACAGCCGGTCATGGCGGCTAGAGGCAACTGGAGCCTTCGCTGCCAACTTCTCCATCTTCTTTCAGAGGTCAAAGGTCAACAGGTCCGAACAGAAGAAGTATTACTACTGTATTAAAAGTACAAATACTCTCATTAAAAATACTCTATAATAAGTCCTGAACTGCAAATGTTACCTCGGTAAAAGTACTCATTACAGAGATTGTGTTATATTATCATAGTATTTTAGAGACAGAACCGGACAAAGTACTCAGATACTTTATAAAGTAAAAGTAGAAATACATTAGTCTAAAATACTTAATTAAACGTCTTGAAATTTTACTTGTGTAGAAGTGTTATCAGCAAAATGTACTGAAAGTATCAACAGTGAAAGTACTCATAATACAGGCTTTTATATTATTACAGTGTATTATACTACTTGTTTTAATCATTTAAAGTGTTTTAATGTTTTTAGTTTATCAGTTTAAGATACTGTGTGTAGATTAATAGTGAAAGTACTGCTTCATAATATTAATTACAGATTTGAAAAGAAAAGAGACAATTAAAATAACTAAAGCTTAAGTCTTATGGAAATACTCAAGTAAAGTACATTTAAGTTGTATTTGGTACAATAATTGAGTAGGTGATGGTAGTTACTTTCCAGATCTGATCTGAGTGTCTTTAAGTTTCAAGTCATCCATTCAGCTTCAGTAAAAATGTAATTGTGAGATGATTAATGAGATGAAAGAAGAAAAACTACACTGCCTGGCCAAAGAAAAGTGCATTCATTTTCCACCAACATCTTGTTTTGATGAGGGTAGAGTCTGGCTATGAATTATGATACAGAATATAAAATATAAATAGGTGATACTGATAAATAGGTGATACTGTATAAGTATTTACACATACAATTGTGATGGGTGATTGTAATGTGATATAATCAATCAATCAATCATTAATCAATAATCCGTTTCTCCTCTGAACCTGATGCTCCATCACTTCTTCCAGTTTTTAATGATGCTAAACTCTACAAGATAAAGATGATCTGGATGAAGTGTGAACCTGCAGGGACAGTTTAGTATATATATATATATATATATATATATATATATATATATATATATATATATATATATATATATATATATATATATATATATTATAGTATTTAGTTTCTGAAACCTCCCTGAGATGTTTCCTCTGCTTGATGCCAATGATTTGACTCTTCTCAACAAACTAACATCTTCTCCATGAACACAGGATGTGTCTTTCCACCTGGTTGTTAAAGAAATGAGAAGCTACTCATTGCATCAGTTGGAGTTAAGTAACTTATTGCACCTGAAAAATATTCACCATGTAGAAATGATCCAATAAGAGTCTCTATTTATTTAAAATCCAGGAGGTGACTTCTTTTTAGGCCGGGCAGTGTCAGCTCTGATTCAATATTTTTTTATTGTTTTATTTATAGTTTTATTTTCTATAAGCTTTGGTTTTTGGTGAACATTTGTCAGGAGGAAACTTTAGTCTGATGCTGGAAATGACATATAATTTGCATAATTTTGAATTTAAATGACAGCGACACATCTGCTGTCTGTTGGTGTTTGGTGACAAATCCATTTTTATTCAATTTGTGTTTAGATTAAAGATAGAATTTAATACCTCTTTGATTATAAGAAGGTCTGAAGAAGTGTTATATAATAATAATAATAATAATAATAATCATTATTATTATTATTATGGTAGAAAGGTCTATGAGCCTTTAAGTCTCTGTCATTTTATACTTAATAAAAAATCTAAATGTTACTCGTACAGCTTTTTTTCTAATGACATGATAATAGACAACTTAGACAAAAGGGTTTAAGCAAATTTAAGTTTCCATCTACTTCCTATCATATGACATAATCAATTTCCTCCTGAGAACATGGAGAAAACAAACCCTACAAGAAAGAGTCATTTCATTTACATTATGATTTTCAACACTGACATGTATATATCTATTTAATCATTCAAGCCTCTACAATAATCCCCCCAAAATTATTTTGTACATGGGATAAATATCTTATAGTTAAATAGTTCATGGGCAGATTTGTGCAAACAACTATAACAGACATTAAAATGATATTTTCTGCAAAGAAAATACTATAAAATGGAAAAAAAAGATATATAACCTGATTGTTGGTGACTCAACTGATATAATTATATGCATGAAATCTGGTCTTAAATGGATTAAAATGACAGTCATAGACTTAGCAGCTCTTAGGCTTAAGAGTTAATGAGTCCACATGTTGTTGGCAGAGTTTTTGCTGAATAGTTGAGCTGAATGTGTGAACGGATGGATGAAGGAGGATGAAGTGTGTGTTCCTACGTGCCCTGAACGCAGCGTGTGATGTCAGCAGCCGGTTTGTGCGGTGATCTCACCCGACAGGACTCCGGCCCACATACCTCAGATACGTCTAACAATGGCCACCGTGCTGCTTTCATCATGTTTACACCCAGAAACACTGACGACATGAAGCCGCTTCATTGAGCTGCAACGATTCACTGACCCACAGAAAAATAAAGGACCAGCTCACACTTTATTAACCCCATAACACCCAAAAACTCACAGGTTGGTCATCGCTTCTGACAATTCTCTACTCCAGTCCCTGGTTGGGACAGCTGTAGTTGACTGTCATTTAAGACAAAAAGTTAAATCTTATCAGGTGAAACCCCTTTTATTTGGTACAATAAGTCCAATATTAAGTATAATTTGAAAGAAAACAACATTACATTGACCAAAATAGGGAGAAAAACTTGAAAAAAAAACAATCTGATCCTTTTACTCTATTCGACAAAATACAAGATATGCAAAAAGATTTTTAGAATATCAAAAACTTCAGTCCAGTGGAAGTTGCAGCTGTTTTATTCTATTATTTGATATAAAATGAACTGAAGTGAATATTCCTGTTAGTCTTCACACTAATACACAAACTCACAACACAAAAGTTTTGATTCAGTTCACTGGAATAATGTGCAGCTTTTTCCAAATATTATTTATGAGTTAACCGCCATGTATTTGCAGTATCAGTTGTTTTATCCTGGAGCGGTTTGTGTTGTGTTTGTTAGTTGTTTGTGTGTTTCTGGTTTTGCATCATTTCTGAATATTAAAAAATTGAACAACTTAACAACCGCACTGGATGTCCGGTATTCAGACAGGTGTTCTTATGCTATTCAGCTTCAGCCACAAATTTTATTTTCGGCGCATCCTTATCGAATTTTTCCTATTAAGTGATTAATCATCAAAGTAATTGATGGATTAATCTGTGATGAATGTAATGGTGAATGTTTGGTGTCTTTGTTCTGGAGGATTAAAATCCAAACTTATTTTCTGAGCTTGAATCAGTATTTTAATTCAGAGGTGGTGGTCTGGGTGTAATCACATTATCAGTCTGTGGATCAATAACTGATTGTTGAGTCCGTCGTGGTTGAGACAACAGGTTGAAAAGCGTTTGAGTTGCTGAGGACAATGAGCAGCGGCAGGATGAGAGGAAATGGAAAGTTCCCTGCAGTCTGGGGGTTTGGTTGTGGCAGGATTTCCCCTCTGAAACAAAACAAGATCCCAGAGCCTCCGGAGTCACAGACTCGCTGTCTGTTTCAGGCCTGAACTGATCGGTTCAATAATTACACACTGATCACATGGTTTGATCCAAATTAGACCAGAAAACCAAAAATAAATCTGGAGCCATAAAGACTCAACTCCTCCTCTAATCCCTCTATGAAGGCAGCCCAGGCTGTAAGTGTGTATTATCTATATTAACCTACTATCAACATGACTAAGTAGCTACAAATACATAATGAACAGTGTTGGGGTAGTTACTAAAAAAAAGTAACTAGTTACAAGTTACTAGTTACTTGTGAAATTTGTAACTACGTTACTTTACTAGTTACTGCATTTGAAAAGTAACTTCACTACTAGTTACTTTACTTTCCAGTTTCCAGTATGTTACCGCATGGATACATGGACAAATATCATAGCCTTTTCATCGCATTATTTTCAAGTATCAGTAAAAGCTTAGCTTGTTTAGGTGGGGTCAGTTCGTGAGTGTCTTCTTTAACAGACTGGCTAGTAGAATCTTTCGCCACAAGTTTTGTAGTGCGGTGCTGGGCAGTCAAATGTTTCATCAGGTTTAAGTTTAGTTTAATAAAGTAGTGTAGTTACTTATATTTTGAGTGTAAAGCGTTACTGCACTTCGTTACCCGTGATGGTAATAACGTTACTGTAATCCGTTAACTTGTTACCCCCAACACTGATAATGAACGTTCATGATTAAATGGTTATTTTCCTGCAGCTCATCCTGGTGACAATGACACACCACGTGACTACTCTGCTGGACCAGATTTGCTGCTTTAACTTTAACTGACACAATCTATTAGCTTTATTATAGAAATACAATAAAGAAATATGATTTTTGGTTCATTTTTATTTTGAGGATTTGATAAACTAAAATCCAATCCTCTTCTCTTTCCTCCTTATGTGGACAACAGAGGTAATAAAACACAGCCTGTAATTATAAAAAATAAAACAGCAGCCTTTAGAAAAGGTAAGTAGTCAATATAAAACTAAAATAATCCAGTTTAATTAGTATTTCAGGTGATTTCTGCTCATTCTACTGACTTATTCCACATCCAGCTGTTAGTTTACAGCAGCACCTGCCTGGCACCGTGGCGCTGAAACGTCTCAGGCTATGACGTAAATCTACGTTGACAGAAATGTTGACATTTAATATTTATTAGACCCATTTTTACAGCATTGGAATATGTTAAGAATGTTTGTCATGTTTGTCTCCTACAGAAACCAGATTAAAACTAAACATATATCCACCATCATTTTACATGTTCATACATTGTTGGGAGACACTATGGGGCTAGAGAGCTGCAGGTTGAGGACTCCTGATTTAGATCGTTTGACAAGACTAAATAACGTCAGCTTTTATCAATGAGTTTTCTTTAAAGTTGCCGTTTGTCATCAGCTGACTAAACTTTTAACCTCAGGATGATTCCATGTGAGTGTCATCGTTAGGATTCCATGCTCCTTCAGAGCAGTGTTCCACTGATTTAACTACGGATGCTGTGGGACCTCTGAGACTGGACTTCCTGTCTGGTCTCCAGACGTCGTCAGATCACAGATTTACCCAGCATTCCTCAGGGCGGCGTCCCTCCCTCCGCTGGTATCCAGCAGCTGATTTATCGCTCTCCTTCATGGCTGCAGCTTATTTTTAGCCGGGTCTTGCCCCTGGTTTCCGGCAGGATGAGGAGAGGAGTCCTCAGAGTGTTGTAGTGCAGCGTCTGTGCTGCTTCATCACGCAGGACGTTCACACCTGATCTACTTCCTGCCGCTGTCTGCGTTAGTCTTCTCTCTCTGTGTTGTTTCCTGTCCACGCTCAGTGACTTTTGGCAGCAGGAAGGACTTTGGTAGTATATTTTGACACACAAAGCTTCATTATCCATTATTCACAAAGGTTTTTTCTGACTTTCCTTCATGTTGCATAAGATACGCAGCTTCAGACTTTATTGACAATGTCTGTTGTGTCACTAATGATGTTTTTGATTAGGTCTGGTTTGGGTTTAAAGTCTTGACAATGAAAAGACTTTGGGAGGTTAATCCACAAAGGAGGTTTAACAAACTCTTGAGTTTGTCCTTCAACTCTGAGTTAACTTACTCCGAGATGATAAACTGAGTGTCTGGTTCCAGAACAGCTGATCTGAATTAGTTCATCAACTCTGAGTATGTTTACCTTGAGTCAATGGAGCACCAGACATGACTGCAGAATAAAAAGCTGTAGTTCTTTTAGCTGGATAGAAGTAGTTGTATTAATGCAGCCTACAGAGAGAAGCAACACATATTTAAGTGTAACAGTAACACTGCTGCAGCTGCAAAGGAGAAAACACTTAATACAGTGTTTACACATTTTTATTTTATACGTATTAAAGTCATTTAAATAGTGACGATGTGAACACAAACACTCAATAATGTATTAATTAAAAAAAAACTCAGCCAACAGAAAGAAGGCAGAAGCCCATAAAACAGGCCTATATATCCTACGTTTTAATACATATATCTAGAGTCCAGGCCAAAAGTTTGGACTCACCACCTCATTCAATGTGTTTTCTTTATTTTCAGCACTATTTACATTGTAGATTCTCACTGAAGGCATCAAAACTATGAATGAACACATGTTTGTGGTGTTATGTACTTAACAAAAAAAGTGAAATTACTGAAAACATGTTTTATATTCTAGTTTCTTCTAAATAGCCACCCTTTGATCTGATTGATAAAGCAAGAAATTCCATTAATTAACCCTGATAACACACAATACACATAAACATGTGTTCATTCATGGTTTTCATGCCTTCAGTGAGAATCTAGTCGTGTGTGTGTGTGTGTGTGTGTGTGTGTGTGTGTGTGTGTGTGTGTGTGTGTGTGTGTGTGTGTGTGTGTGTGTGTGTGTGTGTGTGTGTGTGTGTGTGTGTGTGTGTGTGTGTGTGTGTGTGTGTGTGTGTGTGTGTGTGTGTGTGTGTGTGTGTGTGTGTGTGTGTGTGTGTGTGTGTGTGTGTCAACATATGATTAGTTTAAAATCATCTGTTATATATTCACAACCCAGAAATATTCATTTTACTGTACGGCTAAATCCACATAGTTGATTAGTCAATTAATTGATTGGTTTGGTCTTTTTAGGATATTTTTTAGTTGAATAGTTGATTTTTATGTTTTTTTCTTGCTGGATTTTCCTGAAACAGAAATTTTAAGAGAAACTGAAATCAACCTGTCGATTATTAAATAATTACTCAGTTGAGTCGAATGAGTATTTGTCGACTAAGAATTTCTTTAGTTGAGAGCAGCTGTAGTTCAATGTCATTTATGACAAAGAAAAGCATCAAATGTTGACGTTTGAAAAGATGCAACCAGCACATATTTGATGTCTTTCTTACAAAAAGACAAAAAGTTACAACATTAAATTGACCAAATTAAAGAAAAAACCCTGAAATAAGCATTTTTATCCTTCTACTTTATTGGATTAATTTGACAAAATACAAGATATTTAAAAAGATTATTAGACTATCAAAAACATCATCTGTCAGTGCAGTAGTTGTTGCCGCTATTTTATTATCAGTGTTGAGTATTTGACATAAAGTGAAGTGAATATTCCCGTTAGCCATGGTTAGCGTAGTTTAGCATCAGGTTGATTATCCAGAGAATCAATAAGAGTGAGGCTCTGTTCCTGTCTCTGTCTGACATCACTTTTCTATTATGGAGCAAAACCACAATGAATTGGAGCTAAACAGGAAGAGAAGCTAAGAAAAGAGAAGCTAAGTACATGATTATTAATGAAACAGTCTCTGGATGTTAAACAGCTGCTGAGACGTTATCAGTGACATTTTAAAGTGTAAAGCAGCAGCTTGACTGAACTTGAACATCCAGATAAACTTTATATAAAAGTTGCAGCCAATCCCAACACATTGCAGGTGAGAGGCAGGATACACCCAGACAGGTAGCAGCCTATCATGGAACACACACACCATTTACTCACACACTCACACCTATGGTGATTTAGAGTCTCCAGTTAACCTCAGCATATGTTTGGACTGTGGGAGGAAGCTGGAGAACCTGGAGAAAACCCACCAGACAGAGAGAGAACATGAAACTCCACACAGAAAGGTCCCAGACTAAGGACTGGAACCTGGACCAGGACTGGAACCTGGACCAGGACTGGAACCTGGACCAGGACTGGAACCAGTGACCTTCTGCTGTGTCACTGTGTCACTGATGTTGAATATTCAGTTTCGGATTATTTACAATAATTTAAGGCTTTTCAACAGCTGCTGTTACTATTGACAACAGTTTCAGTTGAAAATCACCAGGTAACAGTCCCTAGATAAACTGAAACACACCTTCTGCAGGTGTAATAGCCGTCTCGTTCTGGAGGGGACATGGAAAAAAAATAATACTAATACTAATAAATAAATACATAATAAAACATACGATATGAATATAATAATCTGGCCCCATCTTCCTTCTTTCTCTTTCTGTGTAGAGGGAACGTGTTGGTCTGATGAATCAATGCTTCCTCTTCACAGTAGCAACCGTACACCAGGTAAAAAAACTAAACAAAGTCCAGCACAAAACAGAAAAAAAACAGGAAAAAACACCTAAATAACACATATTCTGTACATATATGTACCAGACCTTTTTTTCTTTTGCCTGTTTATTTTCTTTCGTTCTTGTACCAGGATGCAGTGTGTGTGTTTGTAGCTCATTGATATAAAAGAGAAAATGATTTTATTGCAAATGTTGAAGTGGAAGCGACAGAGAAGCTGTTTGTGGAGGCGACCGTAGAACACCACGACTGAACTGAGCAATCACAGCCCTGGAGGAGCTGAAATGACCAATCACAGCCCCGGAGGAGCTGAAATGACCAATCACAGCCCTGGAGGAGCTGAAGAGACCAATAACAGCCCTGGAGGACCTGAAGTGACCAATCATAGCCCTGGAGGTACACATAGACGTGTTGTCAGAATTTATTAGAGGAGAAGTCAGCCTACGACGTAGCTACATAGCTTATGATAATATCAGAAGCTATAGAACAGTTAAAGTAGGTTTGAATCTGTGAGTGTTAGTCATTTTACAGCCCATTGTTCCCACATGGTTTCATGGGTAATAAGTGTTGAAATAAGCCAGTGTTTCTGTGAATATTAAGCTCTGATCACAAGTGGAGGTGACCTCCCCTCAGACACCACTTTTAATAGAAATCATCCAGTTTGCAGTTTGAGGAAATGAGAATTTTAAAAAGTTGAAGTGACAGAGTAAACATGAAGACTGAGGCCACTTTCAGTTTCATCCTGTTTCATACGGGAAACCACAGTCTGCTGGTTTAGGCATCTGCTGGCAGCTGATTGGCCGGCGTCAGGAGGAGCTCGCTCTTCGTGTGACGCCCCACTTCCTGTCAGAGCCGAGTCGGCAGCAAGGGAGACGGGCCACCGCCATGAAGCCGAGCCGTCGCCATGAAGGAACCTGGAGCCATCAGCTCGGCTGTGAACCCGCGGGCTGTCCGGGTTGTGTCTGAGCCGCCGTCCGTTTGTCTGCTCGCCGCCCGGAGGAGGCGGAGCTTACCGAACCATGAGTGGAAGCAGGAAAGAAGCTAAGTGCAGTGTGGGTCCAGTCCAGGGACCTGGTCGCCGCTGGTGGCACCACAGGAAGCTCTGGAGGAGCGATGCGGGTCCGGATCAGCTGCTGGACAGATACAGCTGGAGCACGTCTGAGGTCAAAGGTCACGGCACGCCACCCCGTCACCTGGGGATGCTCAGTTTACCGAGGACCTCGGGGAATGGACCCGCGGGGAGAACCGGGTCACTGCACAGGTTCCTGCCCTTCCTCAGGTCCATGTCTGAGCCCGGGACCGGCAGAGACCCCGAGGGGCCAGGCCCTGCCGTCAGTGGCTTCCTTGGATCTATCCGCCACAGGATCAGCAGAGGCGTCAGGGAGGAACTCCCCACCGGTAGGAGATCAATCAGTCTGATCGATCACAAAAACTGAAACCTTAACAAGTAAAAATATCTTGGTTTTGGTACATTTAATCCAGGGGAGATAAACTCAGTTTGATCCTGGTTCACATCAGTGTTCTGGTTTCCCTCAAAGGGCCAATTATAAAGATCATATATATGTATCTATATATTATTATTATTAGATATGTTATTATATTATTATATTAGATAATTGCCTCTCCACTCATAATAGTGCTGGTGATAATTTTTAAACAGAATTTAAAAATCTGCTGATGCAGAAATAATGTTATATTGTTGTTAGTGTCTAATTATTAAAATGCTGCAGCAAAACATGTCAAATCATCACAGATATCTAGAGACTCATACAAGAATATGCTGATAACCACTATTAACTATTTGATTTATTTAATGGATGTTTCAAAGATTGGAATCTATGGTTTTGTGTTGCTATGCTAAATATTAAAGAATAGAAAGAGAACAAGAAAGTAATGACAGATGTACTTCAACAAAGGAAAATAAGGAAAAATGGAAACTTTACTGTTTTTAAACAACCTTCGTGGTCGATTGAGAAAGTTGTAGTTAACGAAGTCGTACAAAGACAACGTGACCAGCGTGTCTCCGTTAAGTTCAAACATTTATTCACTTTCCATCTCTCAATAAATCACACAAGTCTGGAGCTCTTGAGGGGCCACAGAAAATGAGGTGGCGGCCCAGATTTGGCCCCCGGGCCTTGGGTTGGACACACATGATGTAGTCCATTGTAGTCCAACTGGAATTATCTCGTTGCACTGGCAGATAGGTTTGCTTATCTGAAGGCTTTTTTTCTGATATGGGTTCATTTTGTCTTTATCATTTGGAAAACATTTGATGAACATTTTCTTAAAAAAAGATTACCCCTCTATTGCATAGTGTTGTCATATGGCAACAATTACTTTATCTCCATTTTTCTAAAACGCTGTGATATAAAATCTATGTTTTTACAGCTTGGTGTAAAGAGGGGGCTTTTATTTTGAAAGACATACATTTATGAGGTCACATGACCAGGATATCCTGTTTGATCATGGATATTTGATATGTGAACATCACTCTCTCACAACCAAATGTCTTTTATTCAGCCTGAGGAATTGTCACGAAACTCTCAGCTCTGGGTCTGGTTCATAAAGACCAGGAGTCATCAACCTGCAGCTCTCTAGCCCCCATAGTGTCTCCCTGGATCCTTTTCAACAATGTATGAACATGTAAAATGATGGTGGATATATGTTTAGTTTTAATCTGGTTTCTGTAGGAGACAAACATGACAAACATTCTTAACATATTCCAATGCTGTAAAAATGGGTCTAATACATATTAAATGTCAACATTTCTGTCAACGTAGATTTACGTCATAGCCTGAGACGTTTCAGCACCACGGTGCCAGGCAGGTGCTGCTGTAAACTAACAGCTGGATGTGGAATAAGTCAGTAGAATGAGCAGAAATCACCTGAAATACTAATTAAACTGGATTATTTTAGTTTTAATATTGACTACTTACCTTTTCTAAAGGCTGCTGTTTTATTTTTTTATAATTACAGGCTGTGTTTTATTGCCTCTGTTGTCCAGATAAGGAGGAAAGAGAAGATGATTGGATCGGATTTTAGTTTTTGATCAAATCCTCAAAATAAAAATGAACCAAAAATCAGATTTCTTTATTGAATTTCTATAATAAAGCTAATAGATTGTGTAAGTTAAAGTTAAAGCAGCAAATCTGGTCCAGCAGAGTAGGGAAATAAACATTTAATCATGAATGTTCATTATGTATTTGTAGCTACTTAGTCATTTTGATAGTAGGTTAATATAGATAATATACACTTACAGCCTGGGCTGCCTCCATAGAGGGATTAGAGGAGGAGTTTAGGTTTTACAGCTCCAGACACATTTGTTTGGTCTGATATGGATCTTTGAACATTTTAGGTTGACCCCTGACCTAGAATGAGCCTATTACCTGGATATGGAGCTTGGATGTATTATAAACCTGGATATGGTACCTCCTCTCTTTCTCCTAGTGGTCACTCCTGGTTCTGCAACAAAAATCCCATGGACCCAAAAATCATTTTTCCATAGACGTCAATAGTAAAAGAGAAGCTGATAAACTGTCTCCAGGACACATCCAGCTATAACCTTGGTATTACTGATCTTTGGATTCTAGATATTTAAGTCATGGACTTTTTATCCATCAAAAACCTTATACGGCCAGAAAAGCTCTGGAAAAATCTCTGTTCCCTTTGTGATGTCACAGCTTTGCTGTCTTTTTTTTTTTAATTTACTTTTTTTCTCCTAACAGTTTCTAATGTCATCTGCAAAATGAATTAAATGACTCAAAGAGTCACTCAAGAGTTTTTCTGTGATTTACACATTCTTATCACCCCGGGGCATGATGGAAGGCCCCAGAGCATCATGGGAGGTGGCTCTACTGATCAGTCTCTATGGGTCACAGAACAAGGAAATAAACCCAGAAGTCAGGAACTTTTCCAGCATCTTCCACTGAAATAAACAGCGGCCATTTTTCAATTCGGTATCTGGCTCTATAATACATCCATGTTGTATATGGAAACAACTACATTAAGGGTTTAACATCTGCTCCAATGAGTCCTGCCATTGGCCTTAAAAATAGGATCATAATTAACCTTGGGTTTTTCCACTTCCACAATGATCTCTCGTCATCTGTGGTGATTCTATTTTGAGATCCTCTCATGGATAGATTATCAGAATAATAAGAAATTATAATACATTCATGGGAACATGGAACCTAATGACTTGTGAACTGTTGCCACTGGATATGGCGTAATGTTGATGTTGTTGTTTCATATATGATCAACATTGTTTTATTTTGAAAGGTGACTGAAGTTTTATGCTGAAACTGTACCTCATTTCCTGTCTGTTATAACCCGATGAGCTAAGATTGATGTGGTTTAGAACCGGGCTCCTCAGCTGCCTAACAAAACAAGAACCAAGCCGTGTTGTTTAGGCCTCATAGTTTTACGTGAACGTTTTTTCTGTATGATCAGAGTCTGATTGAAAGAGTTAAATTCAAGCCCTTCAGATCATCATGGATGTTTTTGGTCCTTCAGGAATTTTGTAGTTCTGATGAATCATCTTCACATGAACAGCTGACGCTTTTATTTCAACCTGTGGTGAAGCATTGTGACTGTTGTTGAACAGGAACTAGAGTTAAAACAGACACTGTGTCAAAGTTTCCAGCAGCACAGGGGCATGCTGGGTCCTTAAAAACCACAGAGCTCTCACTTACACACACATACACTAGCCTGATTCTCCTCTGACACGTTGAGTGAACCAAATGAACAGTCCAAGTCTGTAAGAGGTTTAACTGACATTCAGATGATATCAGGAGAAACTCTGTCCTTTCAGGCATAGAAAGATAAATATGATGATTTGTTCATAAATCATCAGGAACTGTGAAAAATGCCCCAAACAAATAAAGTAGAATATTATATGTCTTGTTTCAAGTTCAAAATTAAGCCAAAAATACTTAAAAAATACTTAATTTACCATCGTGTTAGACCAAGAAAAGCACCAAATTATCACATGGGATGCATTTTTTTGTTTAAAATTCTTGCTCCTTTGATCAAATAATCATCACTTTATCCAGAACTCATATCACACCAGAATAAACCTCAAAAAACAGCTGCAACTTCTCAGGAGCTACAGACTGGAAACTGAAATCATCTTCTTATACTTCATTTAAATACACAAACACAGACGTGTGTGTGATGATGGTGATGATAACGGTGATGGTGATGATGGTGATGATGATGATGATGATCATGGTGTGATGGTGGGGATGATGGTAATGATGACGGTGATGGTGAAGGTGATGACAGCAATGGTGATGATGATGGTGGTGATGGTGATGATGATGGTGTGATGGTGGGGATGATGGTGATGATGACAGTGATGATGATGGTGATGATGATGGTGATGGTGGTGTGATGGTGGGGATAATGGTGATGATGACGGTGATGATGGTGATGATGATGATGATGATGGTGGTGGTGATGGTGATGACGCTGATGATGATGATGACGCTGATGATGATGGTGGTGATGATGATGATGATGGTGTGATGATGGTAATGATGACAGTGATGATGATGATGTTGATGATAGTGATGATGACGGTGATAGTGATGATGATGATGGTGAAGATGATGGTGATGATGATGATGGTCTGTTCATAAATAGACTAATCAGTCAATTCAATTTATTTATATAGCCCAATATTACAACACAGTTGTCTCAAAGTGCTTCACAGAATTCAGTCCAAAGTGACTCAGACATCCCCCATCCTTAGTCTCTCCTTCTCGGCAAGGAAAAACTCCAAAACCCAGTGGGAAAGAAGAAACCTCGGGGAGAACCACAGTGAAGGAGAGATCCACTCCCATGGATGGACAGGCTATAGATCAGGGGTGGGCAATCCTGGTCCTGGAGGGCCGGTGTGGGTGCAGGATTTTGTTCCAACCAAGAAGTTACACACCTGATTCTACTAATGAAGGCCTTGGCAATGGTTCTAGAGGTTGATTAGTAGAATCAGGTGTGTTACTTCTTGGTCACCGGCCCTCCAGGACCAGGATTGCCCACCCCTGCTATAGATGAACCAGGACTGACAGACATCCATCTGATGATGAAGTATTAGTCTGTAAAGATGTTTCACTCTGTAGAGATGCTGTAGGGTGGGTCCAACCAGGCAGGTGAAGGAGTACGTTCATCAGGGGCCTCAATGAGTCGCATCAGGAGTCGTCATCATTGGGCCTCATGTGCTTGAACTGAAACCGTAGCAGGGAGAGGGACTCCGTGTGAATTAGTCAGTCATTTAACAGTCAGTCAGCAGTCAGTAAAGTGACTGGCTGCTTCTCTTTTTATCTGCAGTGATGTAACAGCCCAGGCTGAGCTAATGATGTTCAGTCATGTGGTTTCTCCCTGTGAGAGAACAGCCTCCTGTCTGTGTTTTAGCTGATAATAACCTTGGTCTTCACATTATGAGGCTTTACTTCAAAATCTCCTTTTCAGTAGAACCTGCAGACATCACACTTTCCACTTATATTAGCTATTTCATATATTCTGAAGGTTCATTCATAAATGATACAGAGCCTGATTTATACTACATTTAATTCATAAAAACATGCAGTTTTTTTTTTTTTTTTTTTTTTTTTTTTTTTTTTTTTTTTTTACAGTATTTAGTGTTGTTTGGAGCAATAAAACAACAAAACTCCTTCTGTAAAAAACATTGACACAAAGATTTAAGCAGAACATTTCAGAAAATTTGTAATAGAATGTCTGCTATTTAAATTATTAAAATCAGATTTATTCTTTCATCAGACAAACTGATGAAACAGAAACTGATGAATCATCATTCACTAAATTCATCTTGTTTCCTGGTTTAATTCATGACATCTCTTTAGTTTTTGTTTGTGTCGAGGACATTAAAGCAGAAGCTTGTTCCAGCTTTTCTGTGTCAGACGTGATAGTAAAAATAAAACAGACATCACTTTGGGCTTTGAGACGTCATTGTCTGGCATCTTTAGCAGATGGTTTGTAGCTTCAATGCTTGATTCATAAGGTTCTTTTATTATTTGTTTATTATTATTATTTGTTATATATTTGCCTGAAATTTCATTAATGATTACAATCATTTTGTATTTAGCTGTGACAGATGAAGCCCTGAAACAGCTTCTTTCACCCCCTCCTGGCTCCTATCAACAGGTATTTCAGCTCAGGATTTGACAGTATTCCATAATTCCTCTGCATTTCTTGGTTTTGTTTCAGAAACTTTTTTGACATCACCTCACAAGTTTTTAACAGGATTAATGTCCAGGGATTGGGTTGGTCACTCCAGAACTTTAATTTTGTTGGTCTGGAACCATGCTGCTGGTTTACTGGTGTGTTTGGGGTCGTTGTCTTGTTGAAACTCACATTTCAAGTCATCAGCAAGACTTCAGCATAAGGCAACATGACTTCAAGTATTTTGATATAGGCAAACTGATCCATGATCCCTGGTATGTGATAAATCATCATCACATATCATAATGCTGCACTGTCTTCAGAGTGAACTGTGGCTTGAATTCAGTGTTTTTTGGTTGTCTGACAAACTGCCTGTGGTGCCTGAATCCAAAAAGAACAATATGAGTTCCTCAACATGTTTCACCATTTCTCTTTATGCCAGTTGATGTGTTCTTTGGAAAATTGTAAGCTCTTTTTTTTTTTTTTAAGAGTAGAACTTTGCGGGAGCCTCTTGCTCATAGATTAGCATCACACAGACGTCTTCTAATGGTCACAGTACTCACCGGTACCTTCAGTCTGTCTCAGATCCTCCTGGAGCTGATCATTGGCTGAGTCTTTGCTGGTTTTGATGATTCTTCCATCCATTTGAATAGTAGAAGCATTTATAATTAACCAAATAGCTTGAAAATCGATCAAAAATTCAGTGAGACACATACACATATATTAGTGCTGTCAGTCGATTAAAAAAAATAATCAAATTAATTACAGGATTTTGTAATTAATTACTGTAATCGAATTAATCACATTTTATTGTTATATCTGCTAAAGGTCTCCTGATAAAGATTTTAAATTCTAGGATATTAACAAATTACAGTGCATGACTAATCAATTGAATATAGTAAGAAGAGAAGATCTGAAATCCAATTTTTATTAGTGAACTGTGCTTCATAAATGAAATCCAAAAGTAAAGGTCCAGCACATTAAACCAGTTAGGCCAGGTGCATTATTCATAAATGTAAAACAAATACAGTAATACAGTTAAATAAATAAAATAAAGCTGTCTTCAAAAATGTATAACAAATTCAGCGATTCAGTTAAATAAATACAACTCTGAAATAAAATAAGGCTGTCTCAAATAGGCACTGAAACTCAATATAGCAATTCAACAATGAATAATAGAAGTCGTATATTTTGCGCTGCATTGTACCAACATAATTTTGCTCGGTGAGAGCAAACACGTGTGGTTTGAACCAATCAGAATTAGCGATGCTGATAACGTGACCACATGTCCATCGGCCAACCAGAAACTCATTTGTTCAGCTCGGCTCGTCTCGTCTCGCGTTGCTTATCAACCAGAGACGCGCTCAGACTTGTCGCTCCGTGCCAAACGGCACAGACACTGAAACAGCGTAGATTACACTGAAACGAGCACACTGGGATTGTTGCAGCACTCAGATAATGTAACTAATGTGACTTTAGTTCATCGTTTTCTTTATTTAACATGGGAGTTTGACAGGGAGCTTCTCCTTTTTTAACGGAACGCCGTTCCAGTCGTGAATCTTTTAACGGAATGTAGTTCCGGACAGTTCCGGCTCACTTTCACCCCTGAGCTCGTCACCGTTGATACTCATAATTAATTGCGTTACATTTTTTAACGCGTTAAATTGCGGCGTAATTAATTAATCGAATTAACGCGTTAAAATGACAGCTCTAATATATATATATATATATTTCAATTACGTATTTAATTACACAGACTCAGGAGTATATGTATCAGAAATGTTGGGTCTGTTGCTTTTCTATGACTATACTACACCTACTGATACATTATTTTCCATGTCGTAATAAAAAAAGTTTTTTACCAAAATCAATGACTGATCTGGTAGGTCATGTTGGAATGCTGGTATTTCAAACACAACTGTATATACTGTACTTTTTGAGGTACTTGTATTTTGAGTATTTCTGTCTAAATTTTTTTCATTCTTAGTTCCTTCAGATGCAGATTTGACTCAATGATAAGCAGAAGTTTTAAAATCCAACACTTTAAAGATGAAACCAGTGGTTTGAACCTTTGAGAATTTGTCTTACAAACAGCAGAGTGTAGTCGACTCACACGTCTATGATTGTACAACAAATACCGATTCACCCTTTAAGCCTCTCTCAGGACCCCTCACATTTATCTGCTGGCCCTTTGGAGGGGCCCAACCCCTAGGTTGGACACCCCACTGTGTATATACAGTCATTATTGGAAGTTTAGCTGATGAGACTAATTAGAATGTTTCTTATTATTTGAATTAGAGTTTTCAACTGTTTATATCCCCATAAATTGGCATATTGACAAATTGCTTAAATTTAAAAAAAAATCTATCAATCTAAAAATTCTACAATTGAATGTATGACTTTCATTAGACAGAATGATGTACAGAGTTTAACTCTAGAATACAACATTAATAGCTCATCTGTGGCGTTTTCACCTGGTAATTTCCCCTTACATGGAAAAGGACCTCTGGGATTTTATTTAATGTTTTTTTTTTTTATTTATTGCAAAATGAAGCAATTTAATGACCTTTCACAACCTTCCTTTATAAACGCGTAAGGGCCAACTAGTGTTTTTTGAAAGTTTGACCAGATATCTTTTGCTGTTTATTTAGAAAAGAAGGTGCAATTCTTGCCCTAATTTCATTACTATCCAAATACCTTTCCCGTTAACTAAAACATAGTGTTGAAATAGAGACTAAATAGCTTTCTGAAAATATATATTTTATCATCACTATGCTATTACAATCTACTTTAAAATTGTCTATGACAGGGTTGACGTATTTTGCCGTTTGCATGGACATTATCTGCTTGTAGTTAATCTATAAAAAGTGCGGGAGCTTGACCAACATGCATTTCTAACACTACAACATCTATTTAATACAATGAATGTGAAGTTAAATGGAAAATCTCCTCTTTTTTGGAGGGAATTGGGGAAGTCTCAAAGGTACCGTATGTTGATATTGACTCATATTAAATCAGTTAAATCAGCTCCTGTTATATATCGTTGGTGCGGTAGCAGATTTCAGAGAGAAACCCGACACATGTCAATAAGAAAACAGAAGCTTCACACGCGTGACCAGCATTCTGTGTGTGTGTGTGCGTTCCTCGTCTGTCTTTGTGGGGACCTGAGGGAAACGGGACATGTTGGGACACTAGCTTGTCTAGAGACCTGTTTGAGAGACCTGGTTTTGTGACGGTTCCGGTCTCAGTGAAGAGCTGCATTGAGTCAGTGGAGTCGACGTCCCCACTCAGACACATTTTCCAGTAGCTGTGTGTGGACAGGTGGTTGACTCTCCCTGGCTCTCACACATTCCCAGCAGAGGTTTGGCCGGAGTCGGGTTTCTCTTCATAACAGCAGCTTGTTCCTACTACTGCTAACGCTACTGCTAACGCTGCTGCTAACACTGCTGCTAACACCGCTACTGCTGCTGGTAACACTGCTACTGCTGTTGGTAACACTGCTGCTAACACTGCTGCTAACACTGCTACTGCTGCTGGTAACGCTGCTACTGCTGTTGGTAACACTGCTGCTAACACTGCTGCTAACACTGCTACTACTGCTAACAGTGCTGTTGCTAACACTGCGGCAGAACATAGAACAGATCAGACTTCTTCAGATCAGATTATTCGATTTTTTTTAACTTTCCTTACGATTTGCAAAAGAACTCAACGGCAAAATCAAGATTTAACATTATCGTTAAAGTTTGTGACTTCATAAAAAGTAAATAGCAAAAAAAATCACCTGTAAAATAAATAAACAAATAAATAAATCAACCATGATCCGCCCAGATATTATAATAAATAACAGCAAAACATTTATGTGTGCGTGCGTGCGTGTCTCTGTGTTGAGAGGATTTCGGAGGCTGAGAAATGACGTGGTGTCGCTCCGACCTTTCAGCAGCTCGACAAATATAGAAGCTGATCCTGTCTGCAGCTTCCTGGAGCCGCCCACAACAACAACTGCTGTTATCACGGAATGTCCTCACCGTTAGCTACTACTGTACAATAAAATAAAACACCAAGAAAATACCTGATACAGCTAAATGTCACATTATATCAGAACCTTTAAAACCCAACACTTTGATTTGAATCTTTATTATCAAACATGTATGTGAGCACTGAACAGTTTATTACTGTTTCCAAAGAAATAAACCCCAAAAATACATCCTCTTTTTTCCCCTTTCCTCCTTTTCCTTTTTTCATCTTGAATGAATGAATGAAGTTTATTCAGTCATGACATCACAAAAACAAGAACAGCACTAGAAAACCATCTTGCAGCACTGACATTTCACACAAAACCAATAATCATGTGTTGAACGGTGACTGAAAAGACCAGAAGCAAACTGCTTATTAAAGCCTGTCCTAAATTATCAACTTTTCCAACCTTTATGGCTACAAATTTCCAGAAAAGCAAAGAAACAACAAAGAGCAAAAAACAACATTAAAAAATCAAGAGAGCAACAACAGAAAAACAGTAAAACAGCAGAATGGCAATGAAACATTAACAGATAATCAGTTGCACTTATGTTCCAAAAATATCTTTACAAACCATTTTCTTAAGACCCAAAAGAGAATGACATGTTTTTAAATGAATGAATGTCCGTCCAGAATTTAACTTAAATAATGACACGTCTCCTTTTCATACCTTTTTTTTTAGCTTTTTGTTCAGTAAATTTACAAACACACTTGAGATTATAGAGTCTCCTGAATTGAATTCCATTAGGAGGTTCTGTACGTTTTCTTCTCATGTCTTCACTCAGATGTCTTGTTTCTCTGGGTCTTTTGTTGTCATGGTGATGAGGTTCAGGTACGAGGACATCCACTTCCTGTCTGTGTTCAGCTCACCTGTGGCTCGTAGGAGCCTGTCTCCCTGTCTCCCTCTGTGTCTTCCTGACCTCCTCCTCCCTGACTACTACTCCTCATCATCCTACTAATCCTCATCCTCCTCCTCCTCATTGCTCCTCCTCCTCCTCCTCCTCACTACTACTACTCCTCCTCCTCCATGGACATCGTCAGCTATTTCATGCACCACAGAGAGGACATGTCCAGTAGTCCGTTATTCTCTACCATATCTATCCTGTAGGAGACATGTCAGTTATCCTGTCTCTGTCCTGTAGGAGACATGTCAGTTGTCGCTATCCTGTAGGAGACATGTCAGTTATTCTGTCTCTGTCCTGTAGGAGACATGTCAGTTATCCTGTCTCTGTCCTGTAGGAGACATGTCTGTTGTCTCTGTCCTGTAGGAGACATGTCAGTTATATTGTCTCTATCCTGTAGGAGACATGTCAGTTATTCTGTCTCTGTCCTGTAGGAGACATGTCTGTTGTCGCTATCCTTGTAGGAGACATGTCAGTTATCCTGTCTCTGTCCTGTAGGAGACATGTCAGTTGTCGCTATCCTGTAGGAGACATGTCAGTTATTCTGTCTCTGTCCTGTAGGAGACATGTCAGTTATTCTGTCTCTGTCCTGTAGGAGACATGTCAGTTATCCTGTCTCTGTCCTGTAGGAGACATGTCTGTTGTCTCTGTCCTGTAGGAGACATGTCAGTTATATTGTCTCTATCCTGTAGGAGACATGCCAGTTATTCTGTCTCTGTCCTGTAGGAGACATGTCAGTTATATTGTCTCTATCCTGTAGGAGACATGTCAGTTATCCTGTCTCTGTCCTGTAGGAGACATGTCAGTTATCCTGTCTCTGTCCTGTAGGAGACATGGCAGTTATCCTGTCTCTGTCCTGTAGGAGACATGTCAGTTATCCTGTCTCTGTCCTGTAGGAGACATGTCAGTTATTCTGTCTCTGTCCTGTAGGAGACATGTCAGTTATATTGTCTCTATCCTGTAGGAGACATGTCAGTTATCCTGTCTCTGTCCTGTAGGAGACATGGCAGTTATCCTGTTTCTGTCCTGTAAGAGACATGTCAGTTATATTGTTTCTGTCCTGTAGGAGACATGTCAGTTATCCTGTCTCTGTCCTGTAGGAGACATGGCAGTTATCCTGTCTCTGTCCTGTAGGAGACATGTCAGTTATCCTGTCTCTGTCCTGTAGGAGACATGTCAGTTATTCTGTCTCTGTCCTGTAGGAGACATGTCAGTTATATTGTCTCTATCCTGTAGGAGACATGTCAGTTATCCTGTCTCTGTCCTGTAGGAGACATGGCAGTTATCCTGTTTCTGTCCTGTAAGAGACATGTCAGTTATATTGTTTCTGTCCTGTAGGAGACATGTCAGTTATATTGTCTCTGTCCTGTAGGAGACATGTCAGTTATATTGTCTCTGTCCTGTAGGAGACATGTTAGTTATCCTGTCTCTGTTCTGTAGGAGACATGTCAGTTATCCTGTCTCTGTCCTGTAGGAGACATGTCAGATATCCTGTTTCTGTCCTGTAGGAGACATGTCAGTTATATTGTCTCTGTCCTGTAGGAGACATGTCAGTTATCCTGTCTCTGTCCTGTAGGAGACATGTCAGTTATCCTGTCTCTGTTCTGTGGGAGACATGTCAGTTATCCTGTCTCTGTCCTGTAGGAGACATGTCAGTTATTCTGTCTCTGTCCTGTAGGAGACATGTCAGTTATCCTGTCTCTGTCCTGTAGGAGACATGGCAGTTATCCTGTTTCTGTCCTGTAAGAGACATGTCAGTTATATTGTTTCTGTCCTGTAGGAGACATGTCAGTTATATTGTCTCTGTCCTGTAGGAGACATGTCAGTTATATTGTCTCTGTCCTGTAGGAGACATGTTAGTTATCCTGTCTCTGTTCTGTAGGAGACATGTCAGTTATCCTGTCTCTGTCCTGTAGGAGACATGTCAGATATCCTGTTTCTGTCCTGTAGGAGACATGTCAGTTATATTGTCTCTGTCCTGTAGGAGACATGTCAGTTATCCTGTCTCTGTCCTGTAGGAGACATGTCAGTTATCCTGTCTCTGTTCTGTGGGAGACATGTCAGTTATCCTGTCTCTGTTCTGTAGGAGACATGTCAGTTATCCTGTCTCTGTCCTGTAGGAGACATGGCAGTTATCCTGTTTCTGTCCTGTAGGAGACATGTCAGTTATATTGTCTCTGTCCTGTAGGAGACATGTCAGTTATATTGTCTCTGTCCTGTAGGAGACATGTCAGTTATCCTGTCTCTATCCTGTAGGAGACATATCTGTTATTCAACAAAAAAAAAATCAACTACAATAAAACTACATACAACAAAGAAAGAAACCAGATTTATAAAGGAAGTTCTGCTTTAAGGAACAAAAGTACCTGAAGTACTTTTACTTCCAGCTGTGTGTTAATTATGAAATGTAACAGGACAGAACTGATGTTGCAGCTCATTAATAAATCCACTAAACCACGTGTCCAACCCAAGGCACTGGGGCCCAAATCTGGGCTGCCACCTCATTTTCTGTGGCCCCTTAAGAGCTTCACAGACTAGTGTGATTTATTGAGAGATGGGAAAATGAATAAATGTTTGAACTTCATAGGGCGAGCCTGTCATGTCTCTATAAGATATCATGGTGCATTTAAGAGCACTGTGTTAACTCCAATATCCATTCTCTATTGGCCACCAAGGTCTTTTTAAAACAGGAAAGTTTCCTTATTTTCTCCTTGTTAAAACACATCTGTCCTCACTCTCTTGTCTTGTACAGCAGTGTTTTATAATCACATAGCAACGTAAAAACCAGAGATTCTAATCTTTGAAACATCCATTAAATAAATCAAATAGTTAATAGTGGTTATCAGCATGTTCTTGTATGAGCATTTTTAATCATAACAATATAACATTATTTTTACATTGGCTTATTCTTTTTTAAAAATTCTATTAAATGGCAGTAAACTGTCACCAGCAACTAATTAATTATTAGTTATATTTATTTAGACATTATTATGAATGGAGAGGCAGTTATGTAACATGACAACATTTATATGATCTTTATAATTGGTCCTTTGAAGGGAAACCAGAACACTGATGTGACCCAGGATCAAACTGAGTTTGACTCCTCGGCACTAAACAGAAATAATAAGGTGTAAATATTCACATCCTGATGCACGGCGTCTTACTGCATTTTAATCTGCAAAAAAATGTAATCAAGTAGTGTGTGTGTGTGTGTGTGTGTGTGTGTGAGCGAGTGTGTGTGTGTGTGTGTATGAGCGTGAGCGAGTGTTTTTACATCCAGACAAATGCTGAATGATCCCAGCACAATCAGGCCCAGTGAAAGCACCATCTGTTTACTGGAGACTCTATGTCATGCACAGACGGAGCTTCTGTTCTACACTTAACATTGATTTACTGTCTCACACACATCACATACACACACACACACACACACACACACATATATACACTCTCACACAGCTCTGAGTGTATTAAAATCTGTTGAAGGAAAAAAGGTTAAATAAAAATTCCTTCAGATAAAGAAGTTGTGACACATCAAGGTGAAGAGGTGAAGGTGCAGATGAACATGTTTTATTTCTATATACTATAGTAGGAAGTCTGCTTTTGAATTCAATTACAGAAGTGAAGTGTTGACACCTGAACGCAGATGAGATCAGCATGGTGAAATCTGAGAAATCCTACTTACTGATGAGATTACTGTAACATGGAATACATCCTTTGCAGGCATCCACATTAATATAGAGTGAGCCAGGCTACAATTGATGCTGAAAGTGCAGATCTACATATCCATTTTTAAAATGTGGTGATAGGCCAAGTAAAACCAAACTTATAATAAATGTCTTTGTACTTTTTCCCTCTATACTTTCTGATATAGAGCCTGTGATATGGAGCTTTACACTGTATTGAAATTGCTGCTTCAGGATAGTGCTGTGATACTGAAGTATGGGGTTTTAAAATGTAATTATGTTTTAAATATCTATCAAAATCCACAAAAAGGATATACCATTGTATATTGGGTCACCACTCCTTAGCCACTCCTTAGATGCCCAGGTGGCGTATTTGGGATCATTGTCATGTTGAAAGACCCAGACATGTTTCATCTTTAATGCCCTCATTGATGGAAGAGGTTTTTACTCAAAACCTCACGCTACATGGCCCATTCATCTTTACAATGATCAGACGACCTTGGTCCTTTGCAGAAAAACAGCTCCAAAACCTGATGTTTCCACCCCCATGCTTCACAGTAGGTATGGTGGTGTTCTTTGGATGAAACTCAGCATTCTTTCTTCTCCAAACACAACAAGTTCAGTTTTTACCAAGAAGTTCTATTTTGGATTCAACTGACCATATGACATTCTCCCAATCCTCTTCTGGATCATCCAAATTCTCTCTAGCAAACTTCCAACGGGCCTGGACATGTACTGGTTTTAGCAGGGGCACAGGTCTGGCTGCAGGACTTGATGGTAGCCTTGTTACTTTGGACCTAGCTCTCTACCGTTCTTGTGATCATTTTGACCTCATGGGTGAGATCTTGCATGGAGCCACAGATCAAGGGGGATTATCAGTGGTCTTGTATGTCTTCAATTTTCTAATAATTGCTCCCACAGTTGATTTCTTCACACCAAGCTGCTACCTATTACAGATTTAGTCTTTCCAGCCTGGTGCAGGTCTACAGTTTTGTTTCTGGTCCTTTGACAGCTCTTTGGTCTTGGCCATAGTGGAGTTGGAGTGAGTGAGGTTGTGAACAGGTGTCTTTATACTGATAACGAGTTCAAACAGGTTCCATTAATAAAGGTAATGAGTGGAGGACAGAGGAGCCTCTTATAGAAGAAGGTGTGTGTGTGTGTGTGTGTGTGTGTGTGTGTGTGTGTGTGTGTGTGTGTGTGTGTGTGTGTGTGTGTGTGTGTGTGTGTGTGTGTGTGTGTGTGTGTGTGTGTGTGTGTGTGTGTGTGTGTGTGTGTGTGTGTGTGTGTGAACATAGTTCTTGTATTAATGATCATGTTATTTCACACTTGTGTTGACTCAGTGTAACTCAGGGGCTGGAGTCACAGCGCCCTCTGCAGGACAGTCTGAGCTCTACATCTAGTACTCAATCTAGTACTAATACTTTCAGTATTTCAATGTGATGCTACCTTATACTTAAATACATTTATCTGAAGCCTTAGATAATATTAGACAGATTTGAATATTTTACATAAACCAATATATATCCTATTATTTGTATTATATTAATTTCTCTTTGCTTTTTTTACACTTTTACTTTGTGTGAAAGCTGCCAAATATTATGAAGCAGTACTTTTACTATTAATCTACACACAGTATCTCAAACTGGCACCACATTGATAAACATTGAAGTACTCTCACATGTATTTTATTATTAAAACAAGTAGTATAATATACTATAATAATATAACAGTCTGTATTATGAGTACTTTCACTGTTGATACTTTCAGTACATTTTGTTGATAACACGTCTATACTTTTACAGAAGTAGCATTTTCAATTCAAGACTTTTACTTAAGTATTTTAGTTAAGTATTTTAGACTAAATTCTTTCTACTTTTGCTGCAATAAAGTATCTGAGTACTTTCTCCAGTTCTGTCTCTAAATATTTGCCTCTGAAATGTCACCCACTCGCCTGTTTTAAAAAAACATCTAAAGTCCTGGATACAATATGAACTGAAGTATTTTAACAAATAATATTTTAACAAATCATATTTTAACAAATAATATTCTACACAGCTGGAGTTTTACTCCCCTGCAAGACTGTGTAATTATTTTGTATGTGTAACATGTTAGTAACGTGTGTACTGTGAGGAGATTAATGTGTGTTTAACACGTTGTAACGTGTGTTTAACGTATTGTACAGTGTGATTTAATGTGTGTAATGTACTTTGTATGTAGCATATGTGTAAAGTTTGTTTGCTTTGTAACATGTTTAACACATTGTGTGTGTAATGCATTGTATGGCGTGTTTAATGTGTGTGTTGCATGTTGTCTCACATGTTGACCGTGTGTGTAACGTGTTGCACTGTGTGTTTAATGTGTATGTTACGTGTTGTACCACGTGTTTAATGTGTATGTTACGTGTTGTACCACGTGTTTAATGTGTATGTTACGTGTTGTACCACATGTTTAATGTGTATGTTACGTGTTGTACTGCGTGTTTAATATGTATATTACATGTTGTACTGTGTGTTTAACGTGTGTATTACATATTGTACCGCATGTTTAACGGGTGTGTTACGTGTTGTACCGCGTGTTTTACGTGTTGTACCGCACGCTTAACGTGTTGTACTGCGTGTTACATGTATGTGTAACGTGTTGCACTGTGTGTTTAACGTGTTGTACCGTGTGTTTAACGTGTTGTACTGCGTGTTAAACATGTGTTACGTGTTGTATCACATGTTAACCATGTGTGTAACGTGTTACACTGTGTGTTTAACGTATATGTTACATGTTGCACTGTGTTTGACGTGTGTTACGTGTTGTACCGCATGTTTAATGTGTATGTTACGTGTTGTACTGTGGATTTAATGTGTATGTTGCATGTTGTACTGCGTGTCTAACGTGTGTGTTACGTGTTGTACCGTATGTTTAACGCGTGTTACGTGTTGTACTGCGTGTTACATGTGTGTGTAACGTGTTGCACTGTGTTTAACGTGTGTTACGTGTTGCACTGTGTTTAACGTGTGCGTTATGTGTTGTACCGCATGTTTAATGTGTATGTTACGTGTTGTACCACGTGTTTAACGCATGTTTTACGTGTTGTACCGCATGTTTAACATGTGTGTTACGTGTTGTATCACATGTTAACCGCGTGTGTAACGTGTTGCACTGTGTGTTTAACGTGTATGTTACGTGTTGCACTGTGTTTAACGTGTTACGTGTTGTACCGCATGTTTAATGTGTGTGTTACGTGTTGTACCACGTGTTTAATGTGTATGTTACATGTTGTACCACATGTTTAACGTGTTGTTTAACGTGTTTTGTGTCTCCTCTCAGATGTGAAGGGTCCTCCCGCTCATCGTTTCTCCTGTGGTCAGAGTCCCTACACTGACACTGGTGCCTGGGACAGGAAGTTCTGCATCCTGACTGACAGTCAGCTGATCCTGTTCCACAAGGACAATGAGGTCACAACTACACAAACGATGACATCACAAAACCATGACACCAGTCAGATCATTAACCCCTTAGACGACAAAGGATTTTTTTCTAAAACGTTAGATTGCGATGTCTTAATTTCAAAAGGCTATAACTGAAGTGCTAACAGATGGAGACTTTCTGTCAATTAGAGAAATATTAAGGACGACCCTAAATTTATGTAGGGATTAAATGTACCCATCTAATTTGCATATTACCGCGTCACAGGGCAGGAGACAACTTGCATTATAGAATATTCATGAAATGTCACATATTTTAATTCTCTATTGCATAGTGTTGCCATATAGCAACGGTTACCTTATCTTCATTTTCCAAAATGAAGTATATATGTTTTAAAGTTATGTGTGAAAAGGGGGCTTTTATTTTGAAAAATATACAATTTATGAGGTCACATGACCAGAATTTCCTGTTTGCGCATGGACATCATTGTCTCACAATCAAAGAATGTCTTTTATTCAGAATTTGGAACATTTTCACCAAATAAAAAATTAAGCTTGAATTTTTCTCTAATTTGCTAAAATAGATTTGTCGCCATATGGAAACAATATGCAAATATAGAAAAATTCTAACCTTATTTGACAAAATCTGTTCCGTTTTATTCAGTGCAGCATCTTGTCGACAGTGGCGTCTATAGAGGTTTAAAGGAGGAGTCCACAGTGTTGGGCTCATTACTGCTTATTTGGCTCCGTTAAACTTGTTGTCGTTAAACTCGTCCTTTAATGTTTCCTCATCAGAAATAATCAAGTGTGGAAACATGTTTGTCTAAAAAAAAGAAAATCAACAACATTTTTAATGTTTAATGATGGATTAATCATGTTCATGATTAAAAACACAAAAATCTTCCATCTTTACAAAAGTCCTTTCTCTGTATTGATTCGTATGATATGAACATGTTTTCTGACTTTTTTCTCATTCTGTGGATCAGGCTGCAGCCGAGGCCCAGGACACGCCCCCAGACTCAGCCAAGGGGCGGAGCCTCCGCAGGACCGTCAGTGTCCCCTCAGAGGGACAGTTCCCTGACCTCCAGGGAGAGGGAGCCAGCTGCATGCTGGGTAGGAGATGACACAAACACACGTACACACTCTCACACAGACACACACACATACATACTCACTAACACACACACACACAACATACACACTCACACACTGTGTGTGTGTGTGTGTGTTATCTTTCATTCTGTTAATTTTGTTTTTCACTGAACCAGCAGAGCTCAGAGAAACTCTGTCATGATGCAGTACAAGTACTACAATACTATAATACTACTGTACTACGATACTACTATACTACTAGACAACAATACTACTATACTACTGTACTACGATACTACTATACTACTAGACAACTATACTACTGTACTACGATACTACTAGACAACTATACTACTATAGTACTATACTACTGTACTATGATACTACTATACAACTAGATAACAATACTACTATACTACTATACTGTAGGCAAAGCCAGTTTATTTGTATAGCACATTTCAATAAGGTGAATCAAAGTGTTTTACATAAAACATTAAGCAGTGAGAATAGAATAGAAAAGTCTTCAGCTCTGACTTTAAAACAGTGAGTTTTAGCAATATACTACTGTACTATACTACACCACTGTACTACAATACTATAATACTACTGTACTACTATACTATACTAAAAATACTATACTACTATTCTACTATACTATACTACAATACTACTATACTACTGTACTACAAATACTATACTACAATACTACTGTACTATACTACTATACTACAATACTATTATATGATACTACTATACTATACTGCTGTACTACAAATACTATACTATACTACAATACTACTATGCTACAATACTACTGATATGAATGATACTATTATACTACTATATGATACTACTATACTATACTACAATACTAATATACTACAATACTACTACATGATACTACTATACTACAGTACTATTATATGATACTACTGTATTATACTATTATCCTAATATGCAACTATACTAGTTGTATATACTAGTTGTATACTAATATTGAGTCGGTGCATATCTAACTACTGCCATACTACCGTACTACTACAGTACTACCATACTACTACAATGCTACCATACTACTACGATACTACCATACTACCATACTACTACGATACTACCATACTACTACAGTATTACCATACTAATACAATATTACCATATTACTAAAATACTACCACAATGCTACCATACTACTACAATACTGCCAATAGTGCTACGATGCTACTAGACCAGGAGTCATCAACCTGCAGCTCTCTAGCCCCCATAGTGTCTCCCTGGAGCTTTTTCAACAATATATGAACATGTAAAATGATGGTGGATATATGTTTAGTTTTAATCTGGTTTCTGTAGGAGACAAACATGACAAACATTCTTAACATATTCCAATGCTGTAAAAATGGGTCTAATACATATTAAATGTCAACATTTCTGTCAACGTAGATTTACGTCATAGCCTGAGACGTTTCAGCACCACGGTGCCAGGCAGGTGCTGCTGTAAACTAACAGCTGGATGTGGAATAAGTCAGTAGAATGAGCAGAAATCACCTGAAATACTAATTATACTGGATTATTTTAGTTTTATATTGACTACTTTTCTAAAGGCTGCTGTTTTATTTTTTATAATTACAGGCTGTGTTCTATTGCCTCTGTTGTCCACATAAGGAGGAAAGAGAAGATTGGATTTTAGTTTTTGATCAAATCCTCAAAATTAAAATGAACCAAAAATCTGATTTCTTTATTGAATTTCTATAATAAAGCTAATAGATTGTGTCAGTTAAAGTTAAAGTCACATGGTATGTCATTTTCACCAGGATGAGCTGCAGGAAAATAAACATTTAATCATGAATGTTCATTATGTATTTGTAGCTACTTAGTCATGTTGATAGTAGGTTAATATAGATAATATACACTTACAGCCTGGGCTGCCTTCATAGAGGGATTAGAGAAGGTGTTTAGTTTTTATGGCTCCAGACACATTTCTTTTTTTTTTTTTTTTGGTCTAATATGGATCTTTGAACATTTTGGATTGATGACCCCTGGTCTATAGTATGACACTATGATACTACTGTACTACTATACTACTGCTCTGTCTGTAGTTTAAACATATGGAGCTGTAAAGTTGAGTCTGTCTCAGTCTCACCTTCAGCTGTTTTCTGTTGTAATGAGGCGTTCGGGTGCAGCCTGTATTTGTGGCACTGTGTGTGGGAATGTTGCCGTACAGCGTGGGGCCGCTGTGTTTGGGGAATGTGTGCGAGGACAAAGCGTCCAGTGTCCGTCTCAAGGAGCCGGACTGACCTCGCTGCCCCCGCCAGGCCGCGGGGGTTCCCACCCTGAGCTGCAGGGGTCCCAGGAGAGGTGACGTTATCACTGAAACAACAGGGGAGGGAAGGAAAAGATTATTGATACACATTTCTATACATTAATTGATCGACCAGTTATCAGATTCTTTTCTTCCTCTCACTGCTGACCTACACACACACACACACACACACACACACACACACACACACACACACACCTCCTTCACCCCCTTGGTGGGTGAAGGAGGGGGGCCCCCTGGAACCCCTCCTTCACCCACCACTATCCATCTGAGGGGGAAACAGGTTATTTATATGTTAATCTGCAACCAGTTTAAACTGGATTTAAACTGTGTGTGAACTGGATTTAAACTGAGTTTAAACTGAGTTTAAACTGGGTGTAAACTGGGTATAAACTGGATGTAAACTGGATTTAAACAGGATTTAATTGACATATATGCATGACTGTTGATGTCTTTCTCTCGCTCTCTTTCTCTGTATGTGTCAGCAACAAAAAAAAAGCTGGAATTAATTGGTGGTGCTAGGTTTTCATTCTGTGGTGCTGCGCCATAGATTGGTTTATGTGTAGGAAATACAGGCTTGTTCTGATTCACCTAAATTTCCTGTCTGAGCAGCAGCAGCAGCAGTAATTTCCCCAAGACACCTGCAGCTCTTCCTGTTTGTCTTATTATTGTTCTTTTTGTTCTTCTTCCTGTTCTTGTTCTTCTTAGTGTTCTCCCTTTCCCTCTCCTCCTCCTCTTCCTTCTCCCTCCTCCTCTGGTCCTGAAACAGGACGTAGATCTGTGTGAAAACAGCCTCCACTTGTCTAGTCAATATCTAAATTAAATCAGTCGTGTCTCTCCCAACACACATCACAGTCTTTTCTGAGTGAGTTTTTAGCTGAAATCAGTAACACACGCCCTGTAGAAAAGGTTTGAAGGCAACCTTACCTCTAAGTTGTTGTCCTTTTCTAACCCATATGTCCTGTTATAAGAGAGAATAATAACCCGACAGGTTCAAATAGCCAGAAGAGAAGAAGAAAATTCGTCTTCTTTGTTCTTTATTTGTTTTTATATAATCCAGGATATGTATGACCTGATCAGTATCATGTTTTTTTCACCAGGTTTATTATAGAACAATGAACTACAGATGCCTGAAACCCTTAGAGAGGCACCGTGTGAGTCACACCTGTTCACATTCTTACCTGTGTGTGAGTTTACAGTCAGTCTGTCATATAACAGTGGGCCATTGTACTGATTAAAGGACCAGTTCCCAGTTTTTATTTTGACTTCTGTTCACACAACGCTCAGTGTGAATCACTCTTCTACTTTCAGCTTTCTAAATGTTATTTTTTCTGTTTGAATCATTATAATTTGAATACATTTGTGTTAAAAACCTTTAGACGATATGATCCCTACGTGACTTCAGCAGCTTTGTCTGCTGATAATTGCTGTTTTAGAATATTTCCTGGCTGCAACTTTTCCAAAGTGCTGATGTAAAGCTTTTCTGACCGTAAACAGAATCTGTCTGAACACACATACGCTGCTGTTAAAGTGTTAAAATGGTTTATATTTGGGCTGTTTAAATATCTTCAGTGTGATCTGTGGTTGAGGTGAAGCAGCTCTGGATCCGCTGCATTCCTGAGTCTGCCCTGCCACAATAATGCCACGCACCTTCAAAATAAGAGCTTTAAATAATCTGAAATCTGTCCATAAATGCCACAGTGAAACAGAAGTAAAAGTATTTCTGAACTTGTGAAAGCGTTGCCTGGGGCAACAGCTCCTCTTCCTGCAATAAAACAAGAATCCCAGTAGAATCTTAAAAAACTAGTTCAAACTAGTGCTGTCAGTCGATTAAAAGGATTAATCAAATTAATTACAGGATTTTGTAATTAATTAATCGAATTAATCACATTTTAATGTCATATCTCCTAAAGATCTCCTGATAAAGAATTTGAATTCTAGGATATTAAAAAATTGTAGTGCATGACTAATCAATTGAATACAGTAAGAAGAGAAGATCTGAAATCCATTTTTTATTGGTGAACTGTGCTTCATGAATGAAATCCATAAGTAAAGGTCAAGCACATTAAACCAGTTAGGCCAGGTGCATTATTCAGAAATGTAAAAAAAAAATAAATAAATAAAATTCTGAAATAAAATAAGGCTGTCTCAAATAGGCATTTAAGCTCAATATAGCAATTGCTGACAACGTGACCACATGTCCATCGGCCAACCAGAAACATATTTGTTCAGTTCGGCTCGCCTCGCGTTGCATAGCAACCAGAGACGCTCAGACTTGTCGCTCCTTGCCAAACCGCACAGACACCGAAACAGCGTAGATTACACTGAAAACGAGCACACTGGGATTGTTCAAACACTCAGATAATGTAACTAATGTGACTTTAGTGCATCGTTTTCTTTATTTAACATGGGATTTTGACAGGGAGCTTCTCCCTTTTTTAATGGAACGCCATTCCGGTCGTGAATCTTTTAACGGAATGTAGTTCCGGACAGTTCCGGCTCACTTTCACCCCTGAGCTCGCCACCGTTGATACTCATAATTAATTGCGTTAAATTTTTTAACACGTTAAATTGCGGCATAATTAATTAATCGAATTAATGCGTTAAAATGACAGCAATAGTTCAAACACTAACCATAAAAAAGCTCATACATGACATGAGAAATAAAATCAGCTTCTACTGTCAAGATGAATTTATTCCATCAGAAAATAAATACATTTTAAAGTAACAATAACATTTATAGTTTCAGCTGCTGCTAAACTAAAACTAATGTATGTATTTTAAATAACTTTAATAATCTCTCTAGTTCTAATTTCTCTAATTCTTTATGATTTGATCAGAGACAAATGATAAATGCATTAAAGAATACAAAAAAATGAAAGAAAATCATATATATCAAAGTCGTAAGCCGTGTCTACTTACTGCATTAGTCTATCAATGATTAAAATCACCATCTCTCACTGAGTTTACAACCAATTTTCAAGCCATTTGGTTAATTATAAATGCCAGCCATATATTTATGATACAACATAGATTTGTTAAATTAAAAATGTTTTTCATACCAAAATACAGTGTGAGACAGTCACAACATCATTGAAAACCTGCTACGTATTTGTTTGCATATCAAAACCATATGATATATAATAATAATATCAAATAACAACTAATATATTACCAGTAAATCTATTCATAAGAATACATTATTATACAAGAATAAAAATAAACAAAACAAGACAGAGATAAAGGAAGAGTATGTGGGAAGTAAAGCAATATGATAATATCAACACCTGATATATTTATTGATTAACTTATTAATATTACATTATAAAAGAATAAAAGTAAATAAATAATATATCTATGGTCTGAAGTTACCAGTGAGTACTGTGACAATCAGAAGACGGATCAGTTTTCTATATCAAAATACGGTCATGGGAGAGGTCATGTCGCCTTATTCTGAAGATGAAATGCTCTTAAAATGTGTTTCAACAAGACCCCAAACACCAGAAAACCAGTAAAATACATCAATCTCCTGTATGGAATTTATATATGAACTCTGCAGTCACAAGTTTCTGTGATGCTGTATAAGCCAGCGTTCCTTGGGCTTTTATTGTGAAGGTGCAGGACGGAAGTAAGTGTGTTGACAGTGAGTGGGAGTCATAGAGGACATGATGAGGGACCTGCTGCTCCGAGGAAGATGATGATGGACTCTCTGGGTGAGTCTTCCTCACTTTTTAACACTTTGAGGGAACCCGGAGCTCCGGAGGTTCCGCCGGGTCGCGCCGCGGCAGCAGCCCGGCTGAGAGGCGCTGTGGGCGGGCTGCGGGATCAGAAACACGCGGGTCGGTGCGGGGAGTCTCCGCCGCTGCTGAAACCGACGTGTTTCAACTTTATTTCCGTTCGGCTCAGTTTGAAGTTAACGTAGATCGGTATAGATCACTTATCGATCCGCAGAAACACTTATTGATACTGCTGGATTCACATCCGATCGATTAACCTGGAGATTATCTCGCTGTTTCTAGAAAGTAACTCAGTACAAATGCTGAACTTTCTAAATACATGATCCTTAATCAATAGATAAATACATGACTGGATAAATTAATAACTTAACAAATAAAAAAAATAATTGTATAAAGAAAATATTTATTTAATATATACATGTGCGGGTTAATTTAAATAAATGTGCACCGATATCGAAAAATAAATAAAGCTTATTTTATTTTGACAAATAACTTACTTTAAATCAGTTATTTTACATTCTGTTAGTTTCAACATCTTTTTTCCCCTTTCCTTTTAATCACATAACGCATCGTTGTCTTATTTTGTCCCAACAACCATTAAATGCATCAAATCCATTTAATCCACCAAATCCTTTATAAAGCTGCTGGTTCTGCTGTGAAATCATTGCAGCTTTAATACACAGACATGAAGTGAAGTGCAGCAGTGTCAGATGTTTCTGTAACAGCAGGTATTTAGCCTTAAAACATGATTCTCAGCCTTCAACAGAAAAAACAACTCACATTTCTCAGTTGGTTCATATCTTTATTAAACATGAAAATGACATGAAGATACTGATCAGGTGATGGGCTCCTGAGGATCACCTGTCTCTGCCAATGTTTTATTGGCATGAACAAATACAAATGATGTTGCCAGGCAACACAATACTTTAAATTCATATTCCTTATACATATAATGTTGTAACAGTCACATATTACATATTCTTATCATATTGCATATTATTTTATTAGTACATATTCTTATCATATTACATGTTCCTAGTATAGTTAATAATCTGTTAAATACAGTGGTGTCTGATCAGTTAAAGATCAGACTATGAATATGACTTACAACTTATTTCAATACAATTTAAAGCACAGTTGAGATTCTTCTTACATCATCTCACAGCTTCTTATACTGAGTACAGAATTTATTGTTTCAGCATTTTCTCCATGTAAGACACACCTTTTATTTTAACATTTAATTTGGAGAATTCTCTATTCCCTGTGATATTATTGGTAAATGTGTTTTCCTGACAGATAATTAGCCTATTTGTGTTCTCTGTTTAGAGTTAAGTGACAAATTGTTAGACTTTTTGTTTTGTGCTTCCAGTGTTCTAAATAAAGTTATTTTATTATTTATCAGGAGACAGAAGGGACTGGGGGTTCAGCTGCTGGCTTTTTTAAAGTTTGGTGTGGAAATGATTCTTTTGGGCTTAAACTTAGATGGTAGATATCCCAGTTCAGGCAATTGTTCAGGATTTTCCTCTGGACATTTATAATTCCTCAATAGAATTCCGTGTGGAGGGATTTCTTTGGCTGATAGGACCCCAGACCTCACTTCCATATAAGGCTATGAGTAAAATAACAGTTTTAATTGAATACATAGCTCTATGTGCTTTTTCTTTGAGGATATGTATGGCTAAATTGAAATTTACTGATGCAGATATATCCAGACTGAGGTATGTGGCGTTATTTTATTGTTTAACTTGGGTGTTGCTCAGTGTGAAATGATATTTGTCTCTAAGACATCTGGACTTTTTTTTTGATGATTTTTTCATGATTTGTTTACGTCAAAGCCTCAGTGGTGGCAGACCAGGAGTTAAATCCAGAAAGGAGGTTTAACAAACTCTGAGTTTCTCCTTCAACTCTGAGTTAACTTACTCTGAGATGATAAACTCTGAGTACCGATACCATGAGTAACCATGGCAACAGACATGACTGCAGAATAAAAAGCTGTAGTTATTTTAGCTGGATATAAGTAGAGGTATTAATGCAGCCTATGGAGAGAAGCAACACATATTTAAGTGTAACAGTAACACTGCTGCAGCTGTAAGTTAGAATGGACGATAGCAGCAAGTTATAGAATAGAGGAGGAAGAGGAAGAAAACCCAAACATCATTCATAAAGGTAAGGAATATTTAATTAGACTATGATTGAACCTCACTTTGATTTAATTGACATAGGCTCTTAAACAAGTAAATATTCAGTATGAATAAATATTAATTCTGTGTTTACTTCAAATAGTAATTTAAACCCCGAACAAACTAAATGTTGGTGGAACTCTCCTCACAGTAACACTTGTTTAACTATGTTTACACATTTTTATTTTATACGTATTAAAGTCATTTAAATTGTGATGATGTGAACACAAACACTCAATAATGTATTAATTTAAAAAAAACTAAACTCAAAACAGGCCTATATATCCTACTTTAATATATATACTATATATATTCACCCAGATTATACCAGCTGTTTATACCAGTATACCAGTATACCAGTGTTTCTAATAATTTGAGCTTCAATGTGGATCAGATTGAGAATTAATGGACAATCCATGTTGAAGAGCTTCTTCATGTGGGAGGAGACAGGGTGAAACTCAGGGTTTCTATAAATTCTCTCTTTCTGGAACAGATAACTCAGAGTTTTCCTCATCTCAGGGTTAACTTTGAGTTTAACTTAACCTGACTCCTGGATTAAACCCCCCTGGTCCAGGATGCCTCTCTGGTTGGGATCAGTATGAGGTAATCTGCCTAGAGCAGGAATTTAATCTCAGTGATAGGGTGAGAGTGTCTCTCTGTCTGTCTTTTCTGTCTCAAAGTCCTCCGGCTGTCTCAGCTCTTCATTATTAAGCTGCTGTGTTATTCAGCCTCAATCAGAATCTCCATCTGTTCTTAGTTCAGCTATAATTAGATCATTGTGGCCCAAATTCACTTCAAACGACTCTGAGGAAGAACATGAATTAGAAACACTTGTGTATTTTAATGTAAAGTTGGGATGTCACTAACAAGATACACTGTCTGGCCCCCAAAAAAATTGCACCTAAAATGTAGTTCACACACACATTTCATTGGACCACCTTTAGCTTTGATTACAGCACCTGTAATCAACTTGTTCGCTGTGGCATCGGTTCGATGAGCTTCTGTGATGTCACAATATTTATTTCTGTCCGGTGTTGCAGTCATTTTACACTAAGATCTTGTATTGATGATGATAGAGTCTGACCTGCTCTCAGTCCTCTCCAACACACACCAAAGGTCCTGGACAGATGAAGGTCTGGACTCTGTGTGTGAAAATGACGTCTGATGGTGTTGATCTACTTAATCACAATCTGACCCATGAATACGCTGGTGTCATCAGGGAAGAAACAATCCACTGATTGAACAACCTGCTCATTCACTTCATCAGCTACTATACTACTACTGCTGCTACTACTACTATACTACTACTACTGCTGCTACTACTACTGCTACTACTGCTACTAGTACTACTGCTGCTACTACTACTGCTACTACTGCTACTAGTACTACTGCTGCTACTACTACTACTGCTGCTACTACTACTACTACTGCTGCTACTGCTGCTACTACTGCTGCTACTGCTACTACTACTACTGCTGCTGCTACTACTACTACTACTACTACTACTGCTGCTGCTATTACTGCTGCTACTACTACTACTGCTGCTACTGCTGCTACTACTACTACTACTACTACTACTACTGCTGCTACTACTATACTACTACTGCTGCTGCTACTGCTACTACTACTACTGCTGCTACTACTACTATACTACTACTACTGCTGCTACTACTACTACTACTACTACTACTGCTGCTACTACTACTGCTACTACTGCTACTAGTACTACTGCTGCTACTACTACTGCTACTACTGCTACTAGTACTACTGCTGCTACTACTACTACTGCTGCTACTACTACTACTACTACTGCTGCTACTGCTGCTACTACTGCTGCTACTGCTACTACTACTACTGCTGCTGCTACTACTACTACTACTACTACTGCTGCTGCTATTACTGCTGCTACTACTACTGCTGCTACTGCTGCTACTACTACTACTACTACTACTACTACTGCTGCTACTACTATACTACTACTGCTGCTGCTACTGCTACTACTACTACTGCTGCTACTACTACTATACTACTACTACTGCTGCTACTACTACTACTACTACTACTATACTACTACTGCTCCTACTATTGCTACTGCTACTACTGCTACTACTACTGCTATACTAGTACTACTACTACTACTATACTGCTACTACTGCTACTACTACTGCTATACTAGTACTACTACTACTGCTATACTACTACTGCTGCTACTACTATAGTACTACTGCTACTACTGCTATACTACTACTACTGCTATTACTACTACTACTAGTATACTACTGCTGCTACTACTGCTACTACTACACTACTACTGTTGCTACTGCTATATTACTACTACTGCTACTACTACTACTACTACTAGCGCTACTACTACTGCTATACTGATACTGCTACTACTAATACTAGTACTACTGCTACTACTGCTATTAATAATAATATTTGTAGAACACACATGCTCATGGTTTCAGGTTTTTCTCCTGTTTCATCTGATTGGGTCCTGCTTTCTGCTCTATATAAAACTCCAGTGTCCGTTTACATGGTTATTACAGTAATGTGACTTCATGGTAGGTTATACACATTGTCTGGCTGATGAGGGAGATTTATTATAAAATAATCATTTCTAAATGTTTTCTGAAAACTCCACTGCATTAATGTAGGGAGGTACACTGATATATAGGACTGGCTGTAGTTTAAAAAAAACACAGAGAAAAAGGCTGTCAACTAATGTTACACCTGGGCTCAGGACTGATCTATAAAGTTGAGTTGAAAACAGCTTAAACTGCATTGATTGTGCATTGACGTGCAGTCACGGGCGTGGCTGAGCACCTGCTGGCTGTCTGGCTGTGGAACTGGAGGACGGAGTCCTCTGTTGTGTCCTGTGATGACATCACAACCGCCCACTCAGCCTCCCTCGCTACTCGCACAGACCGGGCTGTGTTAGAGCTCCGCCCACACTGACTGTTTACATGGCATCAGCAGGTCACTCGGGTCATTATTGCAGGCTCTAGCAGAGCCTACATTATTGCATTATTGTAGCCTACATTATTGTAGCTCCGAAGTATAGCAGTCGTCCATCAGAGGGTCGCTGGTTCGATTCCCGGCTCCTCTGGGCTCCATGTCCATGTGTTGTTGGGCAAGATACTTAACCCTGATTTGCCGCCGATGGCTGCAGCATTGGAGTATGAATGTGTAAAGTCTAGTTTCTACTTCTGCTACGTAGCTACGTCGTAGGCTGACTTCACCTCCAATAAATCCTGACTACATGTCTATGTGAACCTCCAGGGCTGTGATTGGTCAGTTCAGCTCCTCCAAGGAAAAAATAAAAAGAGCTCCAAACACACACGCTGCATCCTGGGACAAACAGTCCAGAATATGTGTGTTATTTAGGTGTTTTTTTGCCTGTTTTTTCTTTCTTGTGCCTTTTTAAACAACCAACAACCTTTGTTTTTCCTTATTTTCCTTTGTTGAAGTACATCTGTCATTACTTTCTTGTACTTTCTATTCTTTAATAAGAAAAGTCTTTGAAAAGTCCATTAAATAAATCAAATAATTAATAGATGATAGTTAATGAATGATTTTACATGTTTTGCTGCAGCATTTTAATAATTAGAACAATATAACATTATTTTTAAATTCTGTTTAAACATCTTTGCAAATTGTCACCAGCACTATTATGAGTGGAGAGGTAATTATATAATAACATATATAATAATAATAATAATATGTGGATACATATAGTGATGCAATTAGAGATCACAATAGAGAGAGAGAGATATCGGCCGATCATGATCCCGATGGATCGGTGCAACATTTTATATATATATATATATATATATATATATATATATGTATATATATATATGTGTATATATATGTGTATATATATGTGTATATATATATATATATATATATATATATATATATATATATATATATATATATATATATATATATATATATATATATATATATATATATATATAATGTGTGTATATATATATGTGTATATATATATATGTGTATATATATATATATATATATGTATATATATATATATATATATGTATATATATATATATGTATATATATATATATGTATATATATATATATATATATATATATGTATATGTATTAGGCTTGTCCTGATCCAGTACCGGCCACCGATATTGGCAAAATGTGCGTATCGGCGCGGCAGCACGGGAAAAAATCCGATCCGTTAAAAAAAGTCCGGATTTTCTAGCGCACCTATTCAGATAATCTATTCCAGTTTTTTTTGCTGTGGTTTCGCTAAAATCCGGTCCACATAAACCAGCACACCAGCATTAGCGTCTCCCCACATTTGTTTAGCTCAGCTCACCTCGCGTTGCATAGCAACCAGAGACGCGCTCAGACTTGTTGCTCCGTGGCAAACGGCACAGACACCGAAACAGCGTAGATTACACTGAAACGAGCACACTGGAATTGTTGCAGCACTCAGATAATGTAACTAATGTGACTTTAGTACATCGTCTTCTTTATTTAACATGGGATGTTGACATCTTTTTTTAACGGAACGCATCTCCGCAAATCTGCGGAAATGTGAGCGCGACTCCAGTGACTGGACTCACTGTGTCACCTGATGCAGTAATAACGACGCACCAAAAAAATAAATAAAAAAGTGTTAAACCAGCATGTCTAAACAGAGAGAAGATGTATAACAGGATGTTGAATATCCATTCAATGTGACAAATAAAACGTTTATTTAGACGTATTTATTCTGAAAATCCCACTTTGAAAAAACTTTATTTAAAACACTCCAGACCGCCATTACATTTTTTAGCTTGCGCACCCCCGGGACTGCAGTGAGGGCAAACAGTTGAAGGCAGTGTGTAGATAGAGATGGAGCAAAAGTGTGGAGGAGATTGGGGAGTAGAGGGCATTTTTTTTTAAATAGTTAATATTATTTGCACTGGTTTTTAAAGCCTTGGTTTACACCTGCTCAAGAGCAGAGTACTGATGCTGAGTTAATAGACTATTTCGGTATCGGCCACCAGTATCGGTATCGGATTGGAAGGACAAATACAATATCGGTATCGGATTGGAAGTGCAAAAAGCTGGATCGGGACATCCCTAATATATCCCTAATATATATATATATATATATATATATATATATATATATATATATATATATATATATATATATATATATATATATATATATAATCTTTATAATTGGCCTTTTGAGGGAAACCAGAACACTGATGTGACCCAGGATCAAACTGAGTTTAACTCCTCTGTACAGTATATTACAATATATACAGTATATGATAGTATATACATTAGATTACAGTATATACTAAAGCTGTGCAATTAGTTGAATTTTGATCATGACTTCGATTTGCATGTTATACGATCACCAAACTCTTATATTTGAGGTGAAATGATTTATTTGCCATTTTGTGCAATACATTCCCACAGTGAGAGTGGGTGAAATGTCAGAGGGAGGGCAGACTTTTGTCTTGGAACAGTTCTGCTATATGGGAACACTTCAGGTTCCAAGAATCCAACGAGGAGCAGAAGCAACGTAACGTGCAGGATTTGCTATGATGTAAAATCCATGAGTCTTGGCAACTCAACAAATCTGTTTATAGTCTCAAACAAAAGCTCAGTCATTTCTGCTAATTAAATGCATTGTGCAACTAAAAAATAACCGTTTCAGTAATCGTGATAATGACTTTTTCCATAATCGAGCATCCCACATATATACATTATATTATAGTACATACAGTACGTTGCAGTATATTTTAAAAAATGCATCTAAAATGTGATGATGTGAATCAGTGTTTCTCTCCTAAAGGTTAAACATCTGTAGAACTAAAGGATCCATGAAACTGGATGACACAGGTTACTCAATATCTGGTTACTAACAGCAGGAGGAGAAGCAAGGTTAAACCCAGAGCAGACTGACACACAGTTAATAGCTGGAGCCCCCAGAGTTGTGTCCCACATCAGTTGAATGAGGGGAAAGTTATTTAGTGATTATCCTCTGAGCAAAGTGATAAATGCATCTGGTAGTGGAGGGGAGAGAGGGAGAGAGAGAGAGGGAGAGGGAGGGAGAGGGAGAGAGAGACTGCTGCAGAGAAAGAGAGAGAGAGGAGCGTCTGCAGAGAGGGAAGACAGAAGGAAGACAAGTGGAAGGAGCGGGAGGAGCAGTTGGAGGGATTGATTGAACAAATGCGGTAAAACCTCTTCGCTCAGAGAGAGACAGAGGGTTAGATTACTGCTGAGTAGAGAGAGAGAGAGAGGAGGAAAGAGGATGCAGTGCTGAGGAGGGAGAGGCAGGTCGGACACCGAGTTGAGGATGTTCATGGGACGAAGACGGACGTTTACAGCTTAACCTCATTGGCTGACAGGTGGCGGCTTGTCCGGCCAATCCTGTCTGACTGTGTGTGTGTGTGTGTGTCCTCTCCTCAGATGATGGGGAACAGCTGCGATCGAGGTACCGTCTCTCTCTGTCTCTCTCTCTCTCTCTCTGTGTTTCTGTCCATGTCATGTGACCGACCTGTCAGACCTGGCTTCCTGCAGCATGTTGCCTCAACTTTGTCTCTGTTCTGTTTGGAGGAAGGAGGAGTGGTGACAGTTCATCGTCCATCTCCTCGCCTCTTTTCTGCAGCCAAACCCTTGGATCAGAGAGCAGACAGGGACATGCATGACAGTGTCCTGAGCTTCCTGCAGCAGCAGTAGTAGTGTTAGCAGCAATAACAGCAGCGGTGTCCTGCAGCAACAACTTGACCTGCATGTAGCTTCAGGCTGCTAACCGCTCACTGCTGCATGTCCAGCTGGACGTTTTCTGCTGCAGGAAGCAGCGCTGCCATGTTTCCATCCTGTTGAACCATCATGTCTGAATCGCTGCTGCTGCAGGATCAGTGTTTGTGTTCCTCTTGATTCACTGGACACATAAACAAGGCATAAACAACACGGCTTGGAGAGCTGCTCTACCGGACAGTTTCAGTAGCGACACTCACGGACGCCATCTGAGGGAAAAAAAAAAAATCACAAGCACCCAACAACATGATGTATAAAGAGAACAACAACCACACCAGTCTGAAGTTTAATTGCTGTTGATCTGGTCAAATGTCTGTTTGTTCTTCTACCATGAGTCAGTAGAAGTCTGCACATAGCGTTTTATTTTGAAAATCCACCGGCTGATTTGTGTGCTTCCTGTCTGACTCATTCTGCTCTGAAAACAGACCCATTGAAAACAGACTCCAAGTGTGTATTTAGCGTCGTGGTGTTTCTGAAACGCTGCTGCACATCTCATGGAAACACAAACGCTGACCAGTCCAGGATCCTGGTGGGCCAATGTGGGTCCAGGTTTTTGTTCCAACCAAACAGTAATGCACCTGATTCTACCAATGAACCTCTAGATCCTTTGCTAAGACCTAGCATCAGGTGTGTAACTTCTTGGTTGGAACAAAATCCTGCAACCACACTGGCTCCAGGACCAGGATTGGTGACCCCTGGACCAGGATTGGCCACCCCTGGACCAGGATTGGTGACCCCTGGGCCAGGATTGGCCACATTAGGATTGGTCCAGAGGTCGCTGATGTGACTGATGTGGCATTGACTTTACACCAAAGTGAAGGTGTAAAGTAACTTGACTGAGTCTGGTTCATGTTGAAGAGGGTCTGAGTTTATCCTTAAACTCAGTGACTGTGTTTCTGAGCCCTGAGTCTCCTTCTACAGCAGGTCCCCCCAGGATTTTTTTATTGCATGTTTGCATGTTCTGAGTCTGCTCAGCAGGACCAGGGTCCATTCAGGAGGACCAGGGTCAAGTCAATTCTGTTTGTATAGCCCAAATCACAGATTCGATCCAATGGGCTTTACAGTTTGTACAATGCAACATCCCCTGTCCTTAGACCCCCACTTTGTACAAGGAAAAAGTTCATAAAACTGGTAACTTAAAAAAAAAAGTTTTAAACCTCAGAAAGAGAAACCGGAGGATCCTGGACAGGCTGTAATAGATGAAGTGAACATGGGATTGAAGATTTACATTTGAACAGGAAAAGTTGAGTATGACAACAGGGTCAGGGTCTGTCCAGCTGAGACTCTGTCAGTCCAGATCTGACCCTGTTAGAGAGTAGAATCTGGACCCATTAGACCTGGACAGTTCTCCTAGTGGCAAACATGAACCCTATAAATTATAGGTGTCCAACCCAAGGCCCGGGGGCCAAATCTGGGCCGCCACCTCATTTTCTGTGGCCCCTCAAGAGCTTCACAGACTTGTGTGATTTATTGAGAGATGGGAAAGTGAATAAATGTTTGAACTTAATGGAGACACGCTGGTCACGTTGTCATTGTATGACTTCGTTAACTCCAAAATCTTTTCTCAATCGGCCACAAAGGTTGTTTAAAAACAGGAAAGTTTCTGTTTTTCCTTATTTTCCTTTGCTGAAGTACGTCTGTCATTACTTTCTTGTACTTTCTATTCTTTAATATTTAGCATAGCAACACAAAACCATAGATTCCAATCTTTGAAACATCCATTAAATAAATCAAATAGTTAATGGTGGTTATCAGCATATTCTTGTATGAGTCTCTAGATATCTGTGATGATTTTACATGTTTTGCTGCAGCATTTTAATAATTTGACGCTAACAACAATATAACATTATTTCTAACATTATATAACGTTATAATAATAGTAATACGTAGATACATATATATAATCTTTATAATTGGCCCTTTGAGGGAAACCAGGAAACCATGTGTTTGACTCCTCTGATATAAATTATATAAACTATTACTGATCAGCTTAGCTCTACCGTCCATATTCTCCATTTCCACCTGTCTGTCCAACATCTGTCCAGCCCAGGCTGCTACTGCTGATGATGATGATGGTTATGGTAGTGGTGAAATTGAGGATCTGACCAGGTCTCTGTGCCTCTCTTTCTATGCAGAAGTGTCTTTGGAGCGATCCCCGAGGAGGCGGAGCCTGTCTGGCGTGGGCGGGGCAGAGAAGGGCGTCACCGTGGACAGTCCCAGCTCGTCTCCTTTCAGAGTCCCGGTGAGTAACGTATCACTGAGCTACACCTTCATTGTCTGTTGGTCTGGGATCTCAAAGCAAAACAAGTCAGTGGTTGATTCTGAGCCTTCAGACTGAGGCAGGAACAGTTTAATCTGATTAAAGCAACACTCGTCTGTATAGATGTCTTCATCTGACTCTCAATCAGACTCTTAATGCAGGAAACGGGATTACTCCTGGTTTCATTTCTTCTGTTGAAAAACATCAATAAGTGCATCCTGTCTGAACTATATTTATCTGACAGATGATTCAGTGTGTTTCTGTCTCACAGGCAGAGCTGCAACTCTCTACATATTGATTATTTAAACCATTACTCCATTAGTTGTTTGGTTCATAAAATGGTATAAAATGTTGATCACTGTTTCCCAAAAGTTGAAGATTCAACCTGAAATCACAAATATTTCTGCTTCTTTGGCTTCAGTGATTCAGAGTTACTGCAGGTTCTCCCCCCTGAAAACACAAACACTTACTATCACCAGTGATGCAAAGACTGATATGATGGCTTCTTTAACCAGCTAAGATGATAACAGATACAATACTTTGGGTACCACTTTACTTGAACATTAATGAATGCTTATGACAGTTGTTGTTAAGTGTCAACTGGTAAATTATGTCACTTTTGATGCAAAGTTGACATAGTTTGACATGTCTTTGTTGACAAGTTGATATAGACCAAGAGATGATCAGATGTAATAGACATGACCTTACTGACAAACTATTTAGCTTGTATCATAATAAAAAGCACAACATTTAGGACACAATCTTTTGGTCAAACTGTGACAGTTGATGTCAAAACGAATCATATGACAGTTCAATGTCAATATTCGATATAAGCTCAGTCGTTGTCATAACAAAGACATGTCAAACAATGTCAAATTTGCATAAAAAGTGACATAATTTACTCTCTCTCTCTCTCTCTCTCTCTCTCTCTCTCTCGTTATCAGCATCGCTAATTCTGATTGGTTCAAACCACACGTGTTTGCTCTCACCGAGCAAAACTATGTTGGCACAATGCAGCGCAAAATATACGACTTCTATTATTCATTGTTGAATTGCTATATTGAGTTTCAGTGACTGCTTTATTTTATTTCAGAATTTTATTTATTTAACTGAATTGTTGTATTTGTTTTACATTTATGAATAATGCACTTGGTCTAACTGGTTTAATGTGCTGGACCTTTACTTTTGGATTTAATTCATGAAGCACAGTTCACCAATAAAACATTGATTGATGATTGATGATTTCAGATCTTCTCTTCTTACTGTATTCAATTGATTAGTCATGCACTACAATTTTTTAATATTCTAGAATTCTTTATCAGGAGACCTTTAGCAGATATGACATTAAAATGCGATTAAATTAATTAATTACAAAATCCTGTAATTAATTCTCTCTCTCTCTCTCTCTCTCTCTCTCTCTCTCTATATATATATATATATATATATATATATATATATATATATATATATATATATATATACTAGGCTTGTCCCGATCCAATATCGGCATCGGATCGGCCGCCGATATTGGCAAAAATATGTGTATCGGTATCGGCAAGGCGGCACGGAAAAAAATCTGATCCGTTAAAAAAAGTCCGGGTTTTCCAGCGCACCTATTCAGATAATCCATTCCAGTTTTTTGCTGTGGTTTCGCTAAAATCCGGTCCGCATTTTCCAGCACACCAGCATTAGCGTCTCCCAGTTTACCTGAGGCATCGCCTACATCAGCGGTTCCCAAACTTTTTTAGCTGCGCACCCCCATCTATATCCCTACCTGGTTGACGCACCCTATTTCCCACACCTTCCAAAAAACACAACTAAATGTCTTAAGGCAGCATGTTTAATTCTGCTCAACTAGACCATATCATCTAATGATCACCAGGAGTGAAAGTGGTTAAAAACTCTAGCTGGAACTCAGTCCATGTAAAATAATGTGGCACGCGCCGCTTGCGATTTTTTACGTTTTTTATTAAGCCAAATATCAGTTGACAGTGAGTGATACATCAGACTCCGACTCCTCAGACTCTGCCTGCCCCTCCACCTGCTTCTCATCATCCTCTGATTCTGTGGTCGTGAATGTCATTTTGTCATTTTACAAACTTTTTTTCTTTTTGTTTCTTCAGCTCCGGCTGAGCTCTTTCACATTTTCTATTAAAATGTCATATATTCTGCGCTGCATTGTACCAACATCATTTTTGTCGGTGAGAGCAAACGCGTGTGGTTTGAACCAATCAGAATTAGCGATGCTGATAACGTGACCATGTGTCCATTGGTCAACCAGAAACGCTTGTTCAGCTTGGCTCGCCTCGCGTTGCATAGCAACCAGAGATGCACCGTGCCAAACAGCACAGATAGAAACAGCGTAGATTACACTGAAATGAGCACACTGGGATAATGTAATTAATGTGACGTTAGTACATCGTTTTCTTTATTTAACATGGGAGTTTGACTTTTTTAACGGAACGCGTCTCTGCAAATCTGCGGAAATATGAGCGCGACTCCAGTGACTGGACTCACTGTGTGTCACCTGATGCAGGAATAACGACGCACCAAAAAAATAAATAAATAAAAAAAGTGTTAAACCAGCATGTCTAAACAGAGAGAAGATGTATAACAGGATGTTGAATATCCATTCAATGTGACAAATAAAATGTTTATTTAGACGTCTTTATTCTGTCGGAAAATCCCACTTTGAAAACTTTACTAAACTAAACTTTATTAAAAACACTCCAGACCGCCATTACATTTTTTAGCTTGCGCACCCCGAGTACTCGGCTGGTATCGGCCACCAGTATCTGTATCGGCTCGGAAGGGCAAATATAATATCGGTATCAGATCGGAAGTGCAAAAAGCTGGATTGGGACATCCCTAATATATACATATACATACAGTGCATCCGGAAAGTATTCACAGCACTTCACTTTTTCCACGGGTTGTTATTTTACAGCCTTATTCCAAAATGGATTCAAATAGAATGAAACCACATGTACATAAGTATTCACAGCCTTTGCCATGAAGCTCAAAATTGAGCTCAGGTTCATCCTGTTTCCACTGATCATCTTTGAGATGTTTCTACAGCTTAATTGGAGTCCACCTGTGGTAAATTCAGTTGACTGGACATGATTTGGAAAGGCACACACCTGTCTATATAAGGTCCCACAGTTGACAGTGATGTCAGAGCACAAACCAAGCATGAAGTCAAAGGAATTGTCTGTAGACGTCAGAGACAGGATTGTCTCCAGACACAAATTTGGGAAAGGGTACAGAAACATTTCTGCTGCTTTGAAGGTCCCAATGAGCACAGTGGCCTCCATCATCTGTAAATGGAAGAAGTTCAGAACCACCAGGACTCTTCCTAGAGCTGGTTGACCATCTAAACTGAACGATCAGGGGAGAAGGGCCTTAGTCAGAGAGGTGACTAAGAACCCGATGGTCACTCTGTCAGAGCTCCAGCGTTCCTCTGTGGAGAGAGGAGAACCTTCCAGAAGGACAACCATCTCTTCAGCAATCCACCAATCAGGCCTGTATGGTAGAGTGACCAGACGGAAGCCACTCCTTAGTAAAAGGAACATGGCAGCCCACCTGGAGTTTGACATAAGGCCCCTGAAGGACTCCCAGACCATGAGTAACAACATTCTCTGGTCTGATGAGACAAAGATTGAACTCTTTGGTGTGAATGCCAGGCGTAATGTTTGGAGGAAACCAGGCACCGCTCATCACCAGGTCAATACCATGATGTTTTTCAGCAGCAGGAACTGGGAGACTAGTCAGGATAGAGGGGAAAGATGAATGCAGCAATGTACAGAGACATCCTGGATGTAAACCTGCTCCAGAGCTCTTGACCGCAGACTGGGGCGACGGTTCATCTTTCAGCAGGACAACAACCCTAAGCACACAGCCAGGATATCAAAGGAGTGGCTTCAGGACGACTCTGTGAATGTCCTTGAGTGGCCCAGCCAGAGCCCAGACTTGAATCTGATTGAACATCTCTGGAGAGATCTGAAAATGGCTGTGCACCGACGCTTCCCATCCAACTTGATGGAGCTTGAGAGGTGCTGCAAAGAGGAATGGACAAAACTGTCCAAAGATAGGTGTACCAAGCTTGTGGCATCATATTCAAAAAGACTTGAGGCTGTAATTGCTGCCAAAGGTGCATCAGCAAAGTATTGAACAAAGGCTGTGAATGCTTATGTACATGTGGTTTATTAGTTTTTTTTACAAATTTGACAAAATTTGCAAAAAAGCTTTTTTTCACGTTGTCATTATGGGGTGTTGTGTGTAGAATTTTGAGGAAAAAATTAATTGAATCCATTTTGGAATAAGGCTGTAACTAGTGCTGTCGGTCGATTTAAAAAAAATTATCGAATTAATATTTCGGATATAAATTGCAATGCATGACTAATGCATTGCAATGCATTATTCAGAAATGTAAAACAAATACAGTTAAATAAATAAAATAAAGCTGTCTTCAAAAATGTATAACAAATACAGCGATTCAGTTAAATAAATAGAATTCTGAAATAAAATCAGAATTAGTGATGCTGATAACGTGACCACATGTCCATCAGCCAACCAGAAACGCATTTGTTCAGCTCACCTCGCGTTGCATAGCAACCAGAGACGCGCTCAGACTTGTCGCTCTGTGCCAAACGGCACAGACAGACACCGAAACAGCGTAGATTACACTGAAACGAGCACACTGGGATTGTTCCAGCACTCGGATAATGTAACTAATGTGACTTTAGTACATTGTTTTATTTATTTAACATGGGATTTTGACAGGGAGCTTCTTCTCCTTTTTTAACGGAACACCGTTCCGGTTGTGAATCTTTTAACGGAATGTAGAAGGTTCTGGCTCACTTTCACCCCTGGGCTCGCCACCGTTGATACTCATAATTAATTGCGTTAAATTTGTTTAAGCGTTAAATTGCGGCGTAATTAATTAATCGAATTAACGCGTTAAAATTACAGCTCTAGCTGTAACATAACAAAATGTGGAAAAAGTGAAGCGCTGTGTGTGTGTATATATATATATATATATATACATACACACACCGACTCTTTACACAATAAACCCAGTGACCCTGATCAATAGCTGTGATCAGTTTATCAGTGTTTAAATACAGTCTTCTGATGAGGTGTGTGTGTGTGTGTGTGTGTGTGTGTGTGTGTGTGTGTGTGTGTGTGTGTGTGTGTGTGTGTGTGTGTGTGTGTGTGTGTGTGTGTGTGTGTGTGTGTGTGTGTGTGTGTGTGTGTGTGTGTGTGTGTGTGTGTGTGTGTGTGTGTGTGTGTGTGTGTGTGTGTGTGTGTGTGTGTGTGTGTGGACAGGAAGGAGGTGTGTTTGAGGATATTAATATCTCAGGAAATGAGGCCGCTCTCTTTGCGGGGAGTTGACTGCCACAGAGCGTCTGATAGGTTGGTTTGAGTCATGTGACCATCTGTCCTGGGCTTAGTTCATTGATCAGACGAGATGATCAGAACTCAGTGTTTAACAGAGGAGTAATGGTTTGACTGCAGGTTCTGATGGATAATAAAGTGTCAGTGTTTGTTCCTCCTGTGACAGATTAGTTTAGTTAGTTTTAGTTTTAATTTTCTTACCTGTTAGAGTCGTACCCCCAAAATACTTCATTACAAACGCTCTAACTAATAATAACTAAACCAATATTAAACCAAAGTAAACTCAAACTAAATTACTAAACTACTTCCCTCCTCGTCTCCTCCTCCTCTGTGAAGGGTAAAGGTCTGGACTCCTGGTGGAGGAGGGAGGAGGCCTGTTTCTGTGTTTCTGGGTCACAGCTGGAGGAAAAATCACTGCTCCTGTGTTCTCCTCCTGTGATTCAGCTGTGATTCTCCTCCTGTAATTCTCCTCCTCTGATTCTCCTCCTCTGTGTTTCAGGGTTTTTTCAGTAAACGTCTGAAAGGCTCCATCAAGAGGACGAAGAGTCAGAGTAAACTGGACAGAAACAGCAGCTTCCGGCTGCCATTGTTGCGGCCGTCTGACCCTGACAGGTACGATCAGCTGTCTTTTGTGATGTCATAACTGCGCTGAATCTTCAGCTCAGCTGTTCTTTAATGAGCTTCACATGATTCTTGTATTTCATTATATATTCAATATTCTGAAGAAGTGAAGAAATATGAACCAACTTGATACCAATAATTATCAATTGAAGCTACACTCACCAGCCACTTTATTAGGTACACCTGTCCAACTGCTCGTTAACACTTAATTTCTAATGAACCAATCACATGGCGGCAACTCAGTGCATTTAGGCATGTAGACATGGTCAAGACAATCTCCTGCAGTTCAAACCGAGCATCAGTATGGGGAAGAAAGGTGATTTGACTGCCTTTGAACGTGGCATGGTTGTTGGTGCCAGAAGGGCTGGTCTGAGTATTTCAGAAACTGCTGATCTACTGGGATTTTCACGCACAACCATCTCTAGGGTTTACAGAGAATGGTCTGAAAAAGAAAAAATATCCAGTGAGCGGCAGTTCTGTGGGCGGAAATGCCTTGTTGATGCCAGAGGTCAGAGGAGAATGGCCAGACTGGTTCGAGCTGATAGAAAGGCAACAGTGACTCAAATAACCACCCGTTACAACCAAGGTAGGCAGAAGAGCATCTCTGAACGCACAGTACGTCCAACTTTGAGGCAGATGGGCTACAGCAGCAGAAGACCACGCCGGGTGCCACTCCTTTCAGCTAAGAACAGGAAACTGAGGCTACAATTTGCACAAGCTCATCGAAATTGGACAATAGAAGATTGGAAAAACGTTGCCTGGTCTGATGAGTCTCGATTTCTGCTGCGACATTCGGATGGTAGGGTCAGAATTTGGCGTCAACAACATGAAAGCATGGATCCATCCTGCCTTGTATCAACGGTTCAGGCTGGTGGTGGTGGTGTAATGGTGTGGGGAATATTTTCTTGGCACTCTTTGGGCCCCTTGGTACCAAGTGAGCATCGTTGCAACGCCACAGCCTACCTGAGTATTGTTGCTGACCATGTCCATCCCTTTATGACCACAATGTACCCAACTTCTGATGGCTACTTTCAGCAGGATAATGCGCCATGTCATAAAGCTGGAATCATCTCAGACTGGTTTCTTGAACAGACAATGAGTTCACTGTACTCAAATGGCCTCCACAGTCACCAGATCTCAATCCAATAGAGCATCTTTGGGATGTGGTGGAACGGGAGATTCACATCATGGATGTGCAGGAATGCTTCCAGCACCTTGTTGAATCTATGCCGCGAAGAATTGAGGCAGTTCTGAAGGCAAAAGGGGGTCCAACCCGTTACTAGCATGGTGTACCTAATAAAGTGGCCGGTGAGTGTATATCATAATGTGAAGCAACACACAGATTTATCTGTTACTTTACTAATAGAAAATAAACAATTTTGTTAAAAAATATATAAATAAATATAAACATGTGACAGCCTGTTTCAGGTGAGGAGCAGCATGGAGATAAAGATCAATAAGGACGATTAACTGTAAATCATTATGTCAATCATTATGTAAAGATATTCTGCTTTAATTAGATTAGAATGTCAGTAGCTGTCCCAAAGGATAAAAAAACACATCCCTCTTTATCAGTCAGCTCTGAGATTTACTTCTGAAGGATGCTTCATCTCCTCTAAAAGCTCAAACTCAACCAAAACTATAAATTCTTCAGTTCAACTGTGAAGAATTTATATTAAAAAATAATTTGTGTTTATCCCTGACTTGGGGGAGTATTGTAAGAGGAACTGATCAACACAAGAACATCTGGAGATGTTTGTCAGTTATTGATAAATGTGGGAGGAAACATATGACCAGGAACAGAAAAACAGTGGAGGAGGAATCGCAATGGAGAAGGAGGAGTCACCACTGCAGAGAAGGAGGAGCCAACACAGAGAGGGAGGGGTCACCACAGAGAGGGAGGAGTCACTACATAGTGGGAGGAGCCACTACAGCGAGAGAGAGAGAGAGAGAAAGAGGGAGGAGTCACCACCATAAAAAAGGAGGAGCCACCACGGTGAGGGAGGAGTCACAATGGATATAGTGGGAGGGGTCACCATAGAGAGGGAGGAGTCACCACAGCAAGAAAGACAGAGGTGGGATGAGTTACTACGGAGAGAGGGAGGGGTCACCGCAGAGAGAGGGAGGAGTCACTAAGGAGAGAGACTGTCACATGAGTGAGTCCAGCACTGATGTGATAGTCTGGCAGCTGTTTTAATGACAAACTTAGCTGGCAAAAATATATTTTATGGGTCATAAAAATGCTTCAAGCAGAAAACTGGAGTCGTGAGTGATTTAGTGCAGCAAACTGATCTCAGGCTGCTGCAGTAGCCAGAGACTCCCAGAGTCTCTAACAACATGTAGGTTTCTCAAAATATAGACAACCTGCATCATCATCATCTTTCAGCATAGCTCAGGCTGCTTGCACTCATGAAAAACCAAGAAGAATCATGGCATGTATAGCTGATAATTTCCAGTATATGTGGTTCAATTCAGATCGACTGAGAAACGTCTGTTTCAACATTTTCAGTCATCTTATAGAGCAAATTAAGAAAAAATATTAATAATAAACAGATAAAGATTAAAAAACATGTTCAGAAGGAAATTTAAAAAAAACACCAAAAATAATATTAGACATGCAAACTCTATTTTCATTATAACAACAAAATAAATAGATTCTGTAGTCACCTCACATGTTGTAGATTTATTTAGATTCCAGGTTTAAGTCCATAACCTTTGTGGTTGTTAAGATATTCTATGTTTATTTTCATTATATTCATATTTTATATTCATTTGGAGCAGGAAAACTAACAAACAGCGGGAAAACTAAAATAACATTAAAATAACATGTATTTTAAATGTAAAATGGCAGTCATTGACTTAAAATTGAACGAATCATGGAAAGGTCTTGGAATTTCCTTCCTTTTGATCCACAGCATCACTCAGCAGCCTCAGAGACTGATCTAGACTTTTTGACAGAAGGCCTATGCCCTAAAAACCCTGTTCATCCTCATCCTCCTCTTCATCGCCATGCTGTTAAATATAAATGTTGGAGTGTGTCGTGCAGTTACAGCTTTGTGATGCTGTCCCTGTACGTGATGATCTCAACTCACTAATCCAGGTTTATGTAACACCCACACACACATCCCTGATCCTGCAGCTCAGCCTCCTGAGATTGTCTGGAGTTAAACACCTGCCTCGGTCGTCATTGCATTGTGTCCGCTGCCTAGCGCCCGCCTCCCGACAGAGGTCGTTACTATGGAAACAGATGCAATCGTCCGTCCCAGGACCTTGTTTACCGCCTGTTGGACTACAGGGAATCTCCATAAAGGTGACGCTCTGCTTGGAGGCGTCTGCCGTGAACAGAGCTCCTGCTGCCTGCTAGAGGGTCACGGTGGGAGCAGGGGGGGTCGAGGAGGAGCATTGCAAAAAACTGAAATCTTAACAAGTGAAAATACCTTGTTTTTGATATGATTAGGTATTGGGTAGAATTATCTGATAATTAACTTATTCAATTTTTTTTACTGATTTGTGTTTATGTGAACTTGTTTTAAGAAAGTAAGACTAATATGTTCTTTAGAAAGAAGATTTAATTGATTCAAATTAAGAAAAAAAATTTAATAAGCAAAATTATCTGCCATTGCAGTAAGATACTTCTACTCAAGTTGGACTAATTGTACCAAAAGCAAGATATTTTCACTTGTTAAATTTTCAGTTTTTGCAGTGGGGTCGAGGAAGAGGGAAGGGGTCGAGGAGGAGCAGGGCGGTTGGAGGAGGAGAAGGAGGAGCAGAGCTGAGGAGGAGCGGGGCAGCTGGAGGAGGATGCTCTGGGGAACTCCCCTCTCCTGGCTCTGTGGTTGTTTGTCGTAGGTATTGCTGCTGTTCTCCGGTGGTTGTGGCGACAGGATGAAATGCGTCTGAATCTCCCGGCGTTGTCGTGACACCTGAATGCAGCTACTGCATTCAGTACCCACCTGACCTCCTCCCGTCATCCTTCTGTTTCCCAGGTCACGCGGCCTCCCGAAGCTGAAGGAGTCAACCTCCCATGAGTCTCTACTGAGCCCCGGCAGCGCGGTGGAGGCTCTGGACCTCAGCATGGAGGAGGATGTGTTCATCAAGCCACTGCACAGCAGCATCCTGGGACAAGAGTTCTGCTTCGAGGTGACGCTCATACACAACGCGATTCACACACAACTTTATTCACACAGCTGCTAACGACTTTATTCACACATAGCTGCTGACAACTTTATTCACACACATCCACTGAAGACTTCATTCAACTGATGACTTTATTCACACAAGACTTTATTCACACACAGCTGCTGACACCTTTATTCACAGAGCCGCTGACAAATTTATTCACACAGCTGCTGGAGACTTTATTCACACAGAGCCACTGACAACTTTATTGACACACTACTTTAGTTCACACAGCTGCTGATAATTCACACATAGCTGCTGACGACTTTATTCACACATAGCTGCTGATGACTTTATTCACACATAGCTGCAGGTGTCATGGTTCTCCTCTCTCTCCTTCTCTCTACTAGGTGACGTATGCCGCTGGCAGTAAATGTTTCAGCTGTAGTTCAGCCTCAGAGAGAGATAAGTGGATGGAGAACCTGAGGAGGACGATTCAGCCCAACAAGGTGAGACTCCTCTCTCCTCCTGGTCTAAAGAAACCTGGAGGTCTCCAATGGATCCTTCAGATCCTGTTGGTCTGTGGACATCTCAGAGAGAAGTTCATTCTGCTGAAGAATAGCAGAGTTTCTGTTAAACTCTGGACCCATTATTATAGATGAATCTATGGATCAGATGTTTGGTCATCAAATTCAAAGGGGGGTCCTTTTTAATCCAATATGCATAGCTAATAACATCTTGTTTTAATTTCCATTTTATGTTCAAGTCAAAAATAGGAACTTAAAAAACAAACCACCTCTATATTAGATTTAGCTATTTAATTATGATTAGAGATACAGCAATTAATCGATTAGTTGTCAAATATTACATAATCGTCAACTAGTTTAAAAATTGATTAATCAATTTTCCGTTTTTGCGTTTCCAGGACAACTGTCGTCGGGCAGAGAACCTGCTGCGACTCTGGATCATCGAAGCCAAAGATCTGCCGCCAAAGAAGAAATATTTCTGCGAGCTGTGTCTGGATGATGTCCTGTATGCTCGGACCACCAGCAAGACTCGTCACGACAGCCTGTTCTGGGGCGAATACTTCGACTTCTCTGGCCTGCCCTCCATGCACAGCATCACTGTGCACATTTACCGTGATGTGGACAAGAAGAAGAAGAAAGACAAGAACAACTACGTGGGCTTGGTCAACATCCCGGTGGCCGGGGTGACGGGGCGGCAGTTTGTGGAGAAATGGTACCCGGTCAGCACGCCCACCACCAGCAAGGCCAAGGGGGGCGGCCCCTCCATCCGCATTAAGTCCCGCTTCCAGACCATCTCCATCCTGCCCATGGAGCAGTACAAGGAGTTTGCTGAGTTTGTCACCAACAACTACACTATGCTGTGCTCCGTGCTGGAGCCGGTCATCAGCGTGAAGAACAAGGAGGAGATGGCCTGCGCCCTCGTGCACATCCTGCAGAGCACCGGGAGGGCAAAGGTCAGGGGTCACAGCTGCTCCATGAGTCAAACTCTCAATACCGAACAGTAGACATCCTGTCAAAGTAACAGCATAGGGTTAAATATGGTTAAAGTAAAAGCATAGGGCTAAATACTATCAAAGTAAAAGCATAGAGTTAAATCCTGTCAAAGTAATTTCTTATTGTTCATTATTATGTTATTATTCTTCAGGACTTCCTGGCAGATCTTGTGATGTCAGAAGTTGACCGCTGTGCCGACCATGACGTCCTGATCTTCAGGGAGAACACGTTGGCCACCAAAGCCATAGAGGAGTATCTGAAGCTGGTGGGACAGAAATATCTGCATGATGCACTGGGTGAGGCTGAACACACACACACACACACACTTCAGGTGCCGATAGTTTGATCCTGGATTTCTTCAGAAATGTCTTGTCTTGTGTTTTTTATGGATCTGTGTTTTGAAATAAATTCTGTTTTTAGAGCAGTTGATGTCGTCAGTCTGTCACATTTCATAGCTCCAAATGCTCCTGCTTTCATGTTTCTCTCCAAAGTTTCACACTGTCAAAAAGACGACAAACTGGAAGCTGAGAATAGTTCAGACTTCTGAGACCTGCCTGTCATTAGAAACCAATAAACTCAGAGGCTTTATAACTCTACGTTATTATTAGCAGGAAGGTATTTATAGTTCACTCCTGAGAACAATTCTGAAGACTTGCTGTGGTGCTGATGTTTTAACTCTGCGTTATTTTGTAGATATTCAGCTGTGGTGTTTTCTGTTGCTGTCAGTGATTTGTGTGTTTTTGCTGAGTCAATTGTTCAGTCATCAACTTCACTCAGGGGCTCATTAAAACTTAATGATGTGTTAAACTGTGAAATTCCAGCTTCTGTGCTGACGGGCAGAGTATGAGGCTGCAGGAAGTATCAGACACACAACATCCACTCTTTACACTAATGAAATATTCACACACAATTCAGAAGGATAACTTCATCAAACTCCTCAAGATCAGGAAAAACAGTAAATGTTGTCTCAGTGAGTAATATTTGAACTGTCAGGGAAGCACTTGGGTGAAAAAATCTGCAAAAACTAGAATATGTGTGGGTAACCAGTGATCCTGTCGTCTGCCTCCAGGCGAGTTTATTAAAGCTTTGTACGAGTCGGATGAAAACTGTGAGGTGGATCCCAGTCGGTGCTCCAGTGGAGATCTGGCAGAACATCAGAGTAACCTGAAGATGTGCTGTGAGCTGGCTTTCTGCAAGATCATCAACTCCTACTGGTAAGACCAGGGTCAACTGACACACCGTCAATCACACCTGTAGTCTTAGTACACCCTCAATCACACCTGTAGTCTCAGTACACTCTCATTCACACCTGTAGTCCTAGTATACTCTCAATCACGCCTGTAGACCCAGTACACCCTCATTCACGCCTGTAGTCTCAGTACACTCTCATTCACACCTGTAGTCCTAGTATACTCTCATTCACACCTGTAGTCTGAGTACACTGTCATTCACACCTGTAGTCCTAGTATACTCTCATTCACACCTGTAGTCTCAGTATACTCCCAATCACACCTGTAGTCTCAGTACACTCTCATTCACACCTATAGTCCTAGTATACTCTCAATCACACTTGTAGTCTCAGTACACCCTCAATCACACCTGTAGTCTCAGTACACCCTCAATCACACCTGTAGTCTCAGTACATCTTCATTCACACCTGTAGTCTCAGTATACTCTCAATCACACTTGTAGTCTCAGTACACCCTCAATCACACCTGTAGTCTCAGTACACCCTCAATCACACCTGTAGTCTCAGTACATCTTCATTCACACCTGTAGTCTCAGTATACTCTCAATCACACCTGTAGACCCAGTACACCCTCATTCACACCTGTAGTCTCAGTATACTCTCATTCACACCTGTAGATCCAGTACACCCTCATTCACACCTGTACAATCTCTTTCACAACTGTAGACCCAGTATACTCTCATTCACACCTGTAGTCCCATCATAACATTATTCACACCTGTAGTGATCAGCTCACTTGATGAATATTCTAGTTCTGAGTATTTCTCAGCATCATCATGTGTCAGCATCATTTATTCTATGATCAGGATATTGGATCCAGTAAACCAGGAGCAGAAGAATCATTTTCATATTCAGTTTTCAGGCCTGAACCAGCAGGAATCTGGTTCTGTGATTCTTTTGTTCCTGATGTATTTAAAAGACTGTAAAAGTCCATAAGTTTCCTCTGAGCTGTAGACAGATGATCCTCCCTTCCTCCCCCAGTGTGTTTCCGCGGGAGCTGAAGGAGGTGTTTGCTTCATGGAAGCAGCAGTGTGTTGCTCGCGGCCACCAGCAGGACATCAGCAAGCGCCTGATCAGTGCCTCGCTGTTCCTGCGCTTCCTCTGCCCCGCCATCATGTCGCCATCGCTCTTCTACCTGATGCAAGAATATCCGGACGACAGAACCTCCCGAACGCTCACACTCATCGCCAAGGTCATCCAGAACCTCGCCAACTTCACCAAGTATGTCTAGCAGGTCCACAGTTTCATTAAACCTCCGATGCTGTTCTGAACCTTCTTCTGATGACCGTGTCTCTTCTTCTGCAGGTTCGGAAACAAGGAAGAGTACATGGCCTTCATGAACGACTTCCTGGAGCATGAGTGGGCGGGGATGATGCGTTTCCTGTCTGAAATCTCCAACCCGGAGACTCTGTCCAACACACCAGGCTTTGAGGGCTACATCGACCTGGGCAGAGAGCTGTCAGTGCTGCACGCGCTGCTGTGGGAGGTTGTTTCCCAGCTCGACAAGGTGTGTGTGTGTGCATGCGTGCATGCAATGTAAATATTTGATAACGTAACATGAATCAGGAGCACTTCAGTTCATTTAACCACATTAACACTGTTTGGCTGAACTTCACAGCATGATCTAGACCCCCCCCATCCCGCCCCTGGCTGTGCTAAGAGCACCCCCTCCCCCCTCCTACCTGTTGGAGCATGACTCTGCTACTGTCTGATTGGTTGTTCGGTAGATGCATGTTGTTCTGGTTGGTTTGATTTGTGTTTCCATTAAGTTTCCCTCATGTTTTTTTTCCTCCCTCCTCTTCCTTCTGTTCACTTCCTGTCTGGCTGACTATCTCTCTTGCCGCCATGTTGATTTCATTCGCTCACCACCACTGCATCCTGGTGCTCCCATTCAAACCATGTGCACACACAAACACCCACACACACACATGGCGACCCCAGGGTGAAAATTCCTTCCTGCAGGCCACCGTAGCAAAGCTGGGTCCACTGCCGAGGATTCTGGGAGATATTTCTCGCTGTCTGGCCACACCCACACCCGTCCAGCAGCAGCTGCGGCGTTTCCAGGATCACCACAGCTCCGCCCACAACATCAGCGGCAGCCTGTCATCCGGGTTACAGCGAATCTTTGAGGATCCAGCCGACAGGTAACCTATCAGCTGATCTGAACATCTGTACTGTACCTAGTCAATAACACAACACATCTGGAACTAATCAATATCGCAGCACATCTGTAACTAATCAGCTGCTGACATCATCACAGATTGTCTTCTGTTAATATTCATCAAACTCCATTGATCAATAGTAACATGTTCACTGTGATGATGTCATCACTGAGGTCAACCTGTGTCACTTCCTGCAGCCGTAGTGAGGTGTGCAGCCTCCCGTCTCCATGTGGCGAGCGGTTGCCGGGTTACGTGCGCGGGCTCCGCCCCCTGCAGCAGCCGGACAGCGAGGAGCGTGACCAGCTGCTGCCGAACGGCCGCAGCGTGTCTCTGGTCGACCTGCAGGATGCTCAGAGTAGCCACACCCCTGCAGGGCCACCGCTGCTCCACGAGGCCCCGCCCCGCCTCAGCAGGGCGGGCTCCCAGGCCTCCCTCGGACAAGCCCCGCCCCCTCACACCTACTCCCGCTCCGGCCCTCTCACACCACAGCTGGCACCTCACCAGAGCAAAGCCCCGCCCAGAGACGCTCAGCCGCAGAGCGCGCCACAGAGCGCGCCGCAGGTGCGGCGTCCGCTGCCGCCAGCGCTCAGCCAGCAGCGTAGCCTGCAGCCGCTGTCCTTCCAGAACCCCGTGTACCACCTGAGTAACCCCGCCCACAGCCTGTCCGCAAGCTCCGCCCAATCGCTGCCGCGGCAGGACTCCAGCTCGGAAAACCTGAGCACCGAGAGCTCGCACAACAGCCGCAGCAACTCCGACGACTTCGGCAGCCAGGTGGGGATCAAAGGTCGCGCGGCGTCCCACAGCAGCCTGGAGGAGTCGGGCAGCAGGCGGAGCACGCAGAGTGAGGATTGTTCCACGCCACGCCGTCACGCGCTGACAGACCTGCCGCCTGGCGCCGCCACAGCCGTCGCCGTACCACGGCAGAGCACGACGGCGGGCACCGCCCACATCGTCAAGGTGGAGCAGCAGAGCCGGGCGGGGGGCGGAGCCAGGACGCCACGCTCCCTCCCGCACAGCGCCTCACTCCGCAGCAGCAGCAGCGCCAACACTGAGCCTGCAGCCACCGTCGCACACGGCAACCGACAACAGTCTGTGGAGAACATTGCTCCGCCCCCCAGGAGCGCCGCCACCAAGCAGCCGCCAACACTACCACAGGTACTGCAGCGTGACATCATCATGACAGGGAGCCAATTAGAGAGAAACCTTTACCAGAATAATCATAGATAATCACAGAGAATAAATTTATCAATAAAATAGAAATAGATTATTAAAATGCTGCAGCAAAACATGTAAAATCATCACAGATATCTAGAGACTCATACAAGAATATGCTGATAACCACTATTAACTATTTGATTTATTTAATGGATGTTTCAAAGATTGGAATCTATGGTTTTGTGTTGCTATGCTAAATATTAAAGAATAGAAAGTACAAGAAAGTAATGACAGATGTACTTCAACAAAGGAAAATAAGGAAAAACAGAAACTTTCCTGTTTTTAAACAACCTTCATGACCGATTGAGAAAAGATGTTGGAGTTAACGAAGTCGTACAAAGACAACGTGACCAGTGTGTCTCCGTTAAGTTCAAACATTTATTCACTTTCCTATCTCTCAATAAATCACACAAGTCTGTGAAGCTCTGGAGGGGCCACAGAAAATGAGATGGCGGACCAGATTTGGCCCCCAGGCCTTGGGTTGGACACATATGATATATATGATATATAATATAATGAAAATAAAATTTTAAAAAGAGACAACAGGCACCAGTCCTCAGAACTCTACAAATAAAATTCTTGTTATTCTTTGTTTTTTCTGACCTTTGAAGTGACATTTGAACCTCTGAGTTGACCTTTGAAGTGACTTTTAGCACCATTCTACGGTGGAATTGGTGGTCCTCAGTACCACAAATAAAGGTGTGTGTGCGTGTGTGTGTGTAGGCAGCGTCTCCTCCAGTGGAGGCAGTAGCAGTAGCGATGTCTCCAGTGGAACGAACAGCAGCCTGGGTGCTGAACAATGGCCAGTACGAGGAGGTGAAGGAGGAGGAAGGAGGTGCAGAGAGGAGCAAGGAGGAGGGGAGGAGCACTGAGAAGGTAAACAGCCAGCAGGAGGTTTGCAGGATTGAACCTGATTTGAGGAGGTTTGGTTGCAGGATTGATCCTGACTGTAGTGTGAGCAGGGTTGATGGGGGGACAATAAAGAGTACAATTTCAGAGAATAATTCTGTAGGGGACATGAAAAAAATACTCTACTACTATAATAATCTGGTCCTATCTTCTTCTTTCTCTTCCTTTTCAACTTGTCTTGAGGAGTCCTCATGTTCACATGTTTTACACAATGTTATTAAAAGTAATAATAGCAGTTATAGCAATGTTCCATATATATTTATATTTATACATAAGGCTGTGATTGGTCAGTTAAACTCCTCGCCTCCACAAACGTCTTCTCTGTCGCTTCAACTTCAACATTTGCAATAAAATAACGCTGCATCCTGGTTAGGGATGTCCTGATCCAGCTTTTTGCACTTCCGAACCGATACCGATATTGTATTTGCCCTTCCGAATCGATACCGATACCAAAATAGTCTATTAACTCAGCATCAGTACTCTGCTCTTGAGCAGCTGTAAAGCAAGGCTTTAAAAACCAGTGCAAATAATATTGGTAACTATTTAAAAACAAAAATGGCCTCTACTCCCCAATCTCCTCCACACTTTTTGCTCCATCTCTATCTACACATTGCCTTCAACTGTTTGCCCTGACTGCAGTCCGAGCACTCGGGGGTGCGCAAGCTAAAAAATGTAATGGCGGTCTGGAGTGTTTTTAATATAGTTTTTTCAAAGTGGGATTTTCCGACAGAATAAAGACGTCTAAATAAACGTTTTATTTGTCACATTGAATGGATATTCAACATCCTGTTATACATCTTCTCTCTGTTTAGACATGCTGTTTTAACACTTTTTTATTTTTTTGGTGCGTCGTTATTCCTGCATCAGGTGACATGCAGTCGAGTCCAGTCACCGGAGTCGCGCTCACATTTCTGCAGATTTGCGGAGATGCGTTCCGTTAAAAAAGGAGAAGTCAACATCCCATGTTAAATAAAGAAAACGATGAACTAAAGTCACATTAGTTACATTATCCGAGTGCTGCTACAATTCCAGTGGCTCGTTTCAGTGTAATCTCCGCTGTTTCGGTGTCTGTGCCGTTTGCCACGGAGTGACAAGTCTGAGCGCGTCTCTGGTTGCTATGCAACGCGTGGCAAGCAAATGCGGGGAGACGCTAATGCTGGTGTGCTGGAAAATGTGGACCGGATCTTAGCGAAACCACAGCAAAAAACTGGAATGGATTATCTGATTAGGTGCGCTGGAAAACCCGGACTTTTTTAACGGATCAGATTTTTTTCCGTGCCGCAGCTCCGATACAGATATGCATATTTTTGCCAATATCGGCGACTGATCCGATGCCGATATTGGATCGGGACAAGCCTAATCCTGGTACAAGAATGAAAGAAAAAAACAGGCAAAAGGAAAAAAAAAGTGTTAAATACAGAATATGTGTTATTTGGGTTGTGGGTTTTTTGCCATTTTTTTTCTTTTTGCGCCAGACTTTCTGTTGAATGCACAAGGTCTGTGTCACATCGATGACGTAGCTACGTACGCAGAAACATAAATTATTCTTACATCGTTAGAACTTGTTAATGATTATTAGTTATGGTAAAAAATAAGCTGATTTTGGACATATTTTGAACAAATGGTGGAACAAATTAGTTGGATTGGTTTCTTCTATGTAGCTAGCTACTAGCTGACTGTCAATATTAACCGTTAGCCACTGGCCCTGCCAACACAGCATCTGGATCAAAACACTTTGTGGAATAAGGGAGGGGGGTGCATTGTTTTACATTTTGCAGCGCTTGTGTTGTGCATTTCTTTAACATTTCTTTAACATTCAAAATGCTCCTCTGCAGTACGAGCTGGAGATCTCGCGGCTGAAGGAGCGTCTGCGGGCGTCGGGGCGGCGGCTGGAGGAATACGAGCGGCGGCTGCTGGCTCAGGAGCAGCAGATGCAGAAGCTGCTGCTGGAGTATAAAAACCGTCTGGACGACAGCGAGGACAGACTGAGACGCCAGCAGGAGGAGAAGGACACGCAGATGAGGAGCATCATCTGCAGGTATCAATACTGGATCAGTACAGGATCAATACATGAATAAAGTACCTGATCAATACAGGATCAATACATGAATAAAGTACCTGATCAGTACAGGGTCAATACTTTAATAAAGTACCTAATCAGTACGTGTGTGTGTGTGTGTGTTTAGGCTGATGGCAGTGGAGGAAGAGCTAAAGCGTGACCATGCTGAGATGCAGGCAGTGATTGAAGCCAAACAGAAGATCATCGATGCACAGGTACAGACACACCTGTAACCACACTGACGCCACACCTGTAACCACACTGACGCCACACCTGTAACCACACTGACGCCACACCTGTAACCACACTGACGCCACACCTGTAACCACACTGACGCCAAACCTGTAACCACACTGATGCCAAACCTGTAACCACACTGATGCCAAACCTGTAACCACACTGATGCCAAACCTGTAACCACACTGACGCCACACCTGTAACCACACTGACGCCACACCTGTAACCACACTGATGCCAAACCTGTAACCACACTGATGCCAAACCTGTAACCACAGTGATGCCAAACCTGTAACCACAGTGACGCCACACCTGTAATCACACCTGTAACAACACCTGTAACCACAGTGACACCACACCTATAACCACACCTGTAACCACACCTGTAACCACACCTGTAACCACACCTGAAACCACACCTATAACCACACCTGTAACCACACCTATAACCACACCTATAACCACACCTATAACCACACCTGTAACCACACTGACGCCACACCTGTAACCACACTGACACCACACCTGTAACCACACCTATAACCACACTGACACCACATCTGTAACCACACCTATAACCGCACCTGTAACCACACCGATACTACATCTGTAACCACACCTATAACCACACCTGTAACCACACTGACACCACATCTGTAACCACACCTATAACCGCACCTGTAACCACACCGACACTACATCTGTAACCACACCTATAACCACACCTGTAACCACACTGACACCACATCTGTAACCACGCCGACATCACACCTGTTCTGATGTTCTGCTGATCACTTAAACCTTTAGTCTGAGTGTGAACTCTTATTTTTCATCGTCTCTTCACTGGTTTCAGGTCAGTAATGGATGTGAAATTAAATCAGGCAAGTAAATGTGCCCCCTCGCCCCGCCCCCTCCCCGCCCCACACTGTTTTTAGAACAACAACCAAAACCAACAAAACAACAAGCACCGACACATCTTACACTGATCAGCCTCAGCAACGACAGCAGACGTCTGATCACATGACTTCACATGACGTCATGTGTGTTATGGAGATTTTAAACTCTGGCTCTACGTGTATCACTCACTCTATCATAGAGAAGCATGGACCACACTTCCTTAAAACTGATGATTTATTGGTTGTTACCATCGAACTGTTAAACAACGAAATGTTTTACAAGTTTCATAAAAACATAAACACATACACAACACAACTTCAGAAATCAGATTAGCTTGGTGGCTGCACCCTGAGGGAATGGGTCCATTAATAACACACACGTCATCTTCAACTTCTTGTTACCTTCAAATGTGTCCACACTTTGGTTCCACATGAAAAAGTTTCCATCACCCAAAAGTAAACAGAAAACTCCTGTCTGACTTGTTATGGAAATAAATTAAATATTCATATAAAGGATAAACAATATTACAATATCAAAATAAATATAATACAACTATAAATGACAACATAAATATCATTTATGGCAGTTAAAACATGTGTTCGACCCTGTGTGTATTCAACCTTCTGACTATTGCAGAGTAAGATGAGATGTCTCGGATGTCTCAACGTCACTCCAGGAGACAGGTGTCAACAGGAACCACATTAAAGAGCTTTAGTTTGACCCCTGGGAGAGACAGTCTTCAATAGAGCTGCTCCATTATGGAAAAAAATCATTATCACGATGTTCTGGTCAATATTGAAATCACGGATTATTTTTTTTTTTTATGATTATTATGATTATTTTTTAACTTAAACAATACACTTATTCAGCATGAGTGACTGTGCTGTTGTTTGAGATGTTAAACAGATTTGTTGTGTTGCCACGTAGAGATCATCTGGATCATCTGATAGACAATGTTAAATTTATGTTGTCATATATATATATATATATATATATATATATATATATATATATATAAATTATAGAAGATTACGTTTTCAATATATACATATTTGAAATGTATCATTAAATTACGCATTTAATTGAATTATGAGACAACTGGACTTTTAAACAAGAAACCAACATGAACACAAAATGTACATTTATAGAGACCTGATGAATGATGAATAAAACTGTATTTTAAACAGTTTTTGACTTTCTCATCTTGCCAAACATGATTTGTCACTAACACAGACTGACAGACATATCTCACTCATGCTCCACTCTCACTGATCGTTCCTTTAGAAATAGAATGAAAAATGTCAAATATCGTTTCAACTCCATTATATGATTAACATTCAGTTAATTGCACAGTCTTAGTCTTCAGGTATGGAACGTCTTTCTACACCTAGACTGTCCCTTTGCAAAGAAATAAACTCTCAATCAGCTCTGTCTATATTTACGTTTCTTTAATTCACCAGAAGCAGAAAAATGTTCATAACACATGACGTCACATGACTCAACTTTAAATACATAGTGTAATAGTAATAACAGTAATAATACTGTGTGTATATACAGTGTGGTGGTGTGTTGGTCTGAGCTGGTTTTATTTATGTTTGGCTGCCCCCCATCCAACCCCAAAACCCCCCAAACCTTCTAATTCACTCCTTTAACAGTCAGAGAAGGCCTGGTCTGGTCTGATCTGGTTTGTTCTGGTCTGGTCTGTGAACAGATAGAGTCAGAGATGATGCAGATAAATGTAAAACTAAAACCTTCAGCAGAGCTTTAGTTCACCTTTGTTTCCAAGCTGTTTGTTGATATTTTTGGCTGCTGCCCTCAAACTTCCTGAACTTTTTTCACTTTTTTTTTTCCAGTTGTCGGGTCAAAATTTCTTCACCTGCCCCACATGATGTGGTTTTAACCCGACACTCAGGTGGTCACAGACCCTTAGTTGCCCTCCATTACCTGTCAGTCTTAATTGTGGCCCCGCCCCCTCTCTTTGTCTTAATCCAATCAGGAGAAGCGGATCGGCTCCCTGGACGCAGCAAACTCACGGCTGATGGCGGCGCTGACGCAGGTGAAGGAGCGGTACAGCACGCCGAACCTCCGCAACGGCCTGTCACCAACCAACCCCACCAAGCTGTCAATCACTGAGAACGGAGAGTTCAAGAACAGCAGCTGCTGATGGACCTCCAACAATCTATAAATACACATGTAAATAATGAGGATCCATCTGTTCAATGTACAGAGAGAGAGAGAGTGTGTGCGTGCGTGTGTGTGTGCTTGCGTGTGTGTGTGTGAAAAGATGAAACCAAAATCAGAAACTGAACGATGCAGTTTTCTAAACGACTTTTTTATGGTTTTTATTTGAATCTTCTGCTTTTTGCTCTTTTTCGTTGTTATTTTATTGTTCTGTTGTTTTTCTAGAGTGGAGCGGTTTTTACCTAATGAGTTTGTTTTGGGTTTTAATTTATTCCTCCACTTCCTGTTGCTGATCTACTGAACAGACTCCAGCAGTCTGCTGCCACATGAGAGAATAAAAGCTGCCTGAGTTAACAGAGCTTCATGGTCCCGTTCTGTCTCCATCAGTCTGATCACATGTTCACTTCTCTGGTTCAGACTTTAGGTGTTGGCACCACGAAGCAGCTGAAGTTCTTTAAAGTCACAGTAAAGTCAACCAGTGTTAGGCAAGTTACTTAAAACGAGTAATAAGTTAGTGTGTAATTAGCTGTTGTGACGCAGCGTGGCCATGCTGTGTCTCAGGAGCGAGGATGTTTCTTAAATTTATTTATTTATTGTTCAATTGTGTTTTCATGTGATCAGTAACTGAATAAAACAATGCAAGTGTACGTTTTTTCGCAATTTACACATTCTCGTGTAACCATGGATGTATTATAGAACTGGATAACGGACTGAAAAATGGCCGCTATTCATTTCAGGGGAAGTTGCTCGCCTGGCGCATAAGATGAAAAGGTTCCTGACTTCTGGGTTTATTATTATTATTTATTATTTTTATTATGTGACCCATAGAGACTGATCAGTAGAGTCACCTCCCATGATGCTCTGGGGCGACGAGAACATGTTAATTGTGAAGAAAACCTGCATTTGAGTCATTTAATTCACTTGCTGACCACATTAAAAAACATTTGAAGAAAAATAAATTAAAACCTGTCCTTTCTCCTGAGAGACAGCACGACCACGCTGCTTCACAAAGCTGTGACATCACAAAGGGAATAGAGACGTTTCCAGAGCTTTTCTGAGCGTTATAAAGGTTTTTGATGGATTAAAAACTCCAAGAATTAAACATCTAGAATCCAAAGATCAGTAATAACAGGGTTATAGCTGGAGGTGTCCTGGAGACAGTTTATCAGCTTCTCTTTTGCTATTGACGTCTATGGGGAAAATGATTTTTGGGTCCATGGGATTTTTTGTTGCAGTACCAGGAGTGACCACTGGGATTAAGAGGAGGAACCACATCCAGGTTTATAATACATCCATAATCCATGCAAAGAACTTCCGTTGAAATGAATGCTGGCCATTTTTTTGGTCTGGTATCCAGTTTAATAATACATCCAGGGTCCCAAAACCTTAGTTTTAGTTTCAACTAGTACTGAACAGTAACTGGATGGTTTACAAAGGTTCTCCTGTACAGGAGAACCACATTACATATCCCAGAAGTCACCAAGAGGTCAATATCTACAGTAGAACTTTTTTCACCAAACTTTATTGAACAATATAATTACAAATACATAGTAAGAATCTTCACTTTGCATTGTTACATAACCTTGAGTAAGACAAAAGGAAGAATAAACATTGAGACTATTCTCTTACTATATACGGTGGGGAAAACAAGTATTTGAACACCCTGCTATTTTGCTATTTCTCCCACTTAGAAATCATGGTGGGGTCTGAAATTTTCATCGTAGGTGCATGTCCACTGTGAGAGAGATAAACTAAAATGAAAAATCCAGAAATCACAATGCATGATTTTTTAACAATTTATTTGTGTGATATAGCGGCAAATAAGTATTTGAACACCTGAGAAAATGAATGTTAATATTTGGTACAGTAGCCTTTGTTTGCTATTACAGAGGTCAAACGTTTCCTGTATTTTTTCACCAGGTTTGCACATACTGCAGGAGGGATCCTGGCCCACTCCTCCACACAGATCTTCTCTAGATCAGTCAGGTTTCTGGGCTGTCGCTGAGAAACACGGAGTTTGAGCTCCCTCCAAAGATTTTCGATTGGGTTCAGGTCTGGAGACTGGCTGGGCTATGCTAGAACCTTGATATGCTTCTTACGGAGCCAGTCCTTGGTTTTCCTGGCTGTGTGCTTTGGGTCGTTGTCGTGTTGGAAGACCCAGCCACGACCCATCTTCAATGCTCTGACTGAGGGAAGGAGGTTGTTCCCCAAAATCTCACAATACATGGCCCCAGTCATCCTCTCTTTAATGCAGTGCACTCGTCCTGTCCCATGTGCAGAAAAACACCCCCATGCTTCACAGTAGGGATGGTGTTCTTCGGATTGTACTCTTCATTCTTCTTCCTCCAAACACGCTTAGTGGAATTATGACCAAAAAGTTCTATTTTGGTCTCATCTGACCACAAAACTTTCTCCCATGACTCCTCTGTATCATCCAAATGGTCATATGCAAACTTAAGACGGGCCTTGACATGTGCTGATTTAAGCAGGGGAACCTTTCGTGCCATGCATGATTTCAAATCATGACGTCTTAGTGTATTACCTACAGTAACCTTGGAAACGTTGGTCCCAGTTCTTTTCAGGTCATTGACCAACTCCTGTCGTGTAGTTCCGGGCTGATTCCTCACCTTTCTTAGAATCATTGAGACCCCACGAGGTGATATCTTGCATGGGGCTCCACTCCGATTGAGATTGACCGTCATGTTTAGCTTCTTCCGTCTTCTAATGATTGCTCCAACAGTGGACCTTTTTTCACCAAGCTGCTTGGCAATTGCTCCTTTCCAGCCTTGTGGAGGTGTACAATTTTCTCTCTTGTGTCGTTGGACAGCTCTTTGGTCTTCGCCATGTTACAAGTTAAAGTCTTGCTGATTGTATGGGGTGGACAGGTGTCTTTATGCAGCTAACGACTTCAAACAGGTGCATCTGATTAAGGATGATACATGGAGTGCAGGTGGACTTCTAATGGGCGGACTAACAGGTCCTTCAGGGTCAGAATTCTAGATGACACACAGGTGTTCAAATACTTATTTGCCGCTATATCACACAAATAAATTGTTAAAAAATCATGCATTGTGATTTCTGGATTTTTCTTTTTAGTTTATCTCTCTCACAGTGGACATGCACCTACGATGAAAATTTCAGACCCCTCCATGATTTCTAAGTGGGAGAAATAGCAAAATAGCAGGGTGTTCAAATACTTGTTTTCCCCACTGTATATGTATGTGTGTGTGTGTGTGTGTGTGTGTATCCTATGACATTTTAGGAAATAAAATAATAATTACAGTCGTTTGCAATGACACAATCCTTCTCATCATATCATTCACATTTCAACCACATGAAAATCATGCTTAAATATTACCATGTTCAAGACATTGAATTTTCATTCAGTTTAACATTAAAAATTGTGACAAGTTATTGCAAAGTTTTGTATTGGTCCATATTTTACAGCTAAGAGTAATAGAGAGGAATAAAAGATTTTTTTTAACCTGCTAATGAAGGTTTTTCATTTTTTTATTTACATGCATGTATATGATATTTTCCCATAATCATGATAATGTTGATCATATCAGATATTTCTTTAGTGATGTTCTTCTTGTATGTTAGGGTTTGATTTATATCAAAAGCTGTGATATTCTCTATTGTAGAGATTAATCAATTATACAAGTTCTGCCAAAATTAACTTGTGACTCTACATCAGAGGAACTTTTCCTGCTGCTGCTGTAGTTCATCCTTTGAACATCCTGGTTCCAAGGACGGCCAAGATGGCTGCTGAAGCACAGCCAAGATGGCTGCTGTAGAACGTCAGAATTGCCTTCTACTGGCTAACTTCCTACATAAAACCTACTACTGTGGTGTTATAGCATGGATTCTCTCCTAGTTCATAGGCTGAAAAGGTTCCTGACTTCCTGGTTTATTATTTTTATTATGTGACCCATAGAGACTGATCAGTAGAGTCCCCTCCCACGATGCTCTGGGGCCTCCCATCATGCCCCGGGGTGATGAACATGTAACTTGCGAAGAAAAGAAAAAAAAAAGATTAGTAATAACAGGGTGATAGCTGGGGTTTTAAACCCGGAAGTCAGGAACCCTTTCGTGTATGAACCAAAAGAGAAACTAACATTGAAATGAATGGCGGCCATGTTTCCACCCGTTATCCAGTTCTATAATACATCCATGTAATACATCCACGGAACACTACATACGTCACTACGTCACGGACGCTACCAGCGGGGGTTCCCTGCGAAGCCCGATCTGATTGGGTGCAGTGCGCCACTAAACGGCGACGTCACCAAGCCTGTAGAAGCACGGGCTTATCCTGAAAACAACAGAACTCACTTCTTGGATACCTCAGAGAAGAAGTGCGTCGCTGGACGGCTTTCTAAGTTTCTAAAATAACACACGGTCGCGCCTCTCCCTCCGGACAGAGACCAGAGTCCAGCTGGTCCCGGACACCCGCAACTCCCGCCTGCTCAGAGTAAGAGGTTATATTCTGGTTAGGTGTGTGTTTCTTTGCTGTTTTCACTTGCTGTTGTTGAACTGAGATCAGATGATTGACACCGCTGGGTTTAGACTCATCGTCTCTTTCTCTCTCTCGCGCGCGCTCTCTCTTTGTCTTGCTTTCAAAAACAAATTAAAAATGGCCGCCATTCATTTTAATGTTAGTTTCTCACCTGGTTCATACGATGAAAAAGTTCCTGACTTCCGGGTTTGTTTCCGCGTTCTGTGACCCATAGAGACCAAGGGACTTTTCTTTTCCAGGGCTTTTCTAGTCATTAGAGAGGTTTTTGATGGTCCCTGACTTAAAAACATGGATGTAGTTAACAATTAGCTAATCATTTATTTTATTATTTAAGGATTTCCTGAATCTTCATCATCTGCAGAGAGGATGAAATATCCATACTCTGTTACAGAGTCAGCATGAATGTAGTCAATCATCTTTATTTCTCTCAGGAAACAGTTAATGAGATTATATATAAAACTGCAGATTTGTGAATGAATATTGTTTAGTGAAATAATGTTTGTTTGTTTTGAAGGTGATGGATGACATCATGGCAGCTGATGCTCCTCAACGCCTCCGGCAGCCTGACATAAAGCAGGAGAAAGAAGAAGAAAAGGAGCAGCTGGTCAGTCAGAAGCTGGGATTCACCAACCAGGATCTCTGGAAGAGTGAAATGAAGGATGAGCAGAACTCTGACGTTACATCCTCCCCCTCTGACCTCCACTCACAGGTCAGTGTTCATGCATCTATCACAGGAACAACAGCAGAAAAACACAATCCATATTTATACTGTTTCTGTTTGTCTCGACTTTCTGGCACATGTGTGTTCAACCCAAGGTCCGAGGTCCAAATCTCGGCTGCCACCTCATTTTCTGTGGCCCCTCAAGAGCTCCAGAGTTGTGTGATTTATTGAGAGATGGAAAGTGAATAAATGTTTGAACTTAACGGAGACACGCTGGTGACGTTGTCTTTGTACGACTTCGTTAACTCCAAAATCTTTTCTCAATCGGCCACAAAGGTTGTTTAAAAACAGGAAATTTCCGTTTTTCCTTATTTTCCTTTGTTGAAGTACATCTGTCATTACTTTCTTGTACTTTCTATTCTTTAATATTTAGCAATCTTTGAAACATCCATTAAATAAATCAAATAGTTAATAGTGGTTATCAGCATATTCTTGTATGAGTCTCTAGATATCTGTGATGATTTTACATGTTTTGCTGCAGCATTTTAATAATTAGAAACTAACAACAATATAACATTATTTCTGCATCAGCAGATTTTTAAATTCTGTTTAAAAATCTTAGTAAATTGTCACCAGCACTATTATGAGTGGAGAGGTAATTATCTAATAACATATATAATAATAATAATAATAGTAATATGTGGATACATATATATGATCTTTATAATTGGTCCTTTGACCTGATGTGACCCAGGAACTAACTGAGTTTGACTCCTCTGAGTAGCAGGAATCAGATCATAGCTTTCACACTGGGGGAAAACAAATCCTCAGTATAAAATGTAATTGAACTGTTAAGTATCGGACATTAATCACATATTTGAATGAGCACTGTGGTTACATTAAAACAGTAGCAGAAAACTGAAATAAAATGAGCACACATAAATGAGGTAAAATCAAGGTAATTCACGCTGGACCAAACACAGGTTTGTGTGTGACTCAGATTAATTGGAAGCAGGATTTTAATAATTATCAGAAATGAGTATTAAATATAGGATTTAACTTATTAAATGTTTTTACTTCACTCTCTGTCATCTCACTTACTCTCATTTTCTGTGTAATCTGTTTCTATAGAAACAAACAGGAAGCGAAGGACTCGAACATTACACCTGTCAGCACTGTGACAAAACCTTCACAACATCACAATCTTTAAAGGTTCATCAGAGAGTTCACACAGGAGAGAAACTTCATAGCTGTGACCAGTGTGGGAAAACGTTCACTACAGACCGCTCACTAAAACGGCACAAACCCAGTCACACTCAACAGAAACTACACAGCTGTGACCAGTGTGGGAAAACTTTCACTCTGGAGAAAAGTCTAACAATCCATCAGCGTATTCACACTGGAGAGAGACCGTACAGCTGTGACGAATGTGGCAAAGCTTTCACGACAGATGTTTGTCTAAAAGTCCACCAGCGTATTCACACTGGAGAGAGACCGTACAGCTGTGATGAATGTGGCAAAGCTTTCACTACAGATATTTGTCTAAAAGTCCATCAGCGTATTCACACTGGAGAGAAACCGTACAGCTGTGATGAATGTGGGAGAGCCTTTTCTCAACAGATTGATCTTAAAAGACACCTATACACACACACTGGAGAGAAACCATACAGCTGTGAGCAATGTGGGAAAACTTTCACTCAAGACAGTAGTCTGAAACGCCACCGACGCATTCATGCTGAAGTCAAAGGCGGTGGTACTGGAGGGAGATCATACTGGTGTGAGCAGTGTGGCAAAACCTTCACTAGAGACAGTCACCTGAAGCGCCACCAACGCATTCACACTGGAGAGAAACCGTACAGCTGTGACCAATGTGGGAAAGCATTCTATGATGACCGTAATTTTAAAAATCACCAACGTGTTCACACTGGAGAAAAACCGTACCCATGTGACCAATGTGGGAAGGCTTTCGCCAGAGATGTTGACCTAAAAAGCCACAAACGCATTCATACTGGAGAGAAACCCTACAGCTGTGAGCAATGCGGGAAAGCTTTCACTACAAATAGTGACTTAAAAAGACACCAACGCATTCACACTGGAGAGAAACCATACAGCTGTGAGCAATGTGGGAAAATGTTCCAAAAAAAGAGCAGTCTACATAACCACACAAGCATTCATCGGAGAGAAGGTGTACAGCTGTGAACATTGTGGGAGCTTCACTAGCTTCACTACAAATGATGAGCTGAAAAACCTGTTCACACTGAAGATAAGCCGCACACGTGTGAACAATGTGAGAAAGTCATGGGGTTTCCCCAAAAAATACAAATGCAGTCATACAGCAGCATTTTAAACATGTTTTAGGACATTTATTCTCAGACTTTTTAGCATTGAAGACTCAACACTGATGCATATATTTGTTAAAATGTGTCAAGTATCCGGATCTGGTTTAATTTAGTTGTTCTATATTTGCAGATCAGTGGTGAAGAGTGAGACCTATGAACAGAACAGTCATTCTGATACAGTCTGTCATTAGACTAAATTCAAGTCAATGAAATGTTTTAAATTTAGTTTTTTTATGTTTGTGTGCTCTTTTTCATCATTATACCAAAATGTCACTAAGAACAGATACAATGCAAACTTAGTACAAGACACACAGCTATTGTTACTTTTTTAGTTTTGTTTTTTTAAGTCTTCTAATGGTAAACTGATGATCTTTGGATTGTGGACTGTTGATCTGGACTATATTTCATGAACCAAACAATTAATTGATTTTTATTTCAATATTCCTTAGATTGACCGACTATCAGTACAGGCATTAGTTGCAGACTAATGTAACTTAAAACACATTTAACTGCTAAACTGAATGTGTATTGTTGTATCATTAAACTGCTGTTGGATGTTTTATATTTTCTTTTTTTTTTTCTAAATTTGGGAACAAAAGGTTTCTATTTTCTTTTATGACCTGTTGTATTAGTTGGATTTATTAAATGTTATTTCCTTTTGACTTTCTTTTTAATTTCAGTACAGTTTGTATTTAGTTTTGAAATTTCTTTTGATTTTATTTGTAATGTGGGATATTTTTCTCAGGATTTTCTCAGGAGCAAGATTTTAAAAGGTCAGAATTAGTATTGTTTAATAAAAACTAAACAAAATGTCATTAAACCGTTTAAAATATGTTGTCACAGATACAATGCATACCTAGTACAAAAAATCCTAGTTTGAACTGTTTTTTTTTTGGGGGGGGGGTCTTTAAATAGTAAACTGCTGATCTTTGGGTTGTGGACTGTTGGTCTGGACAAAAAATACATTTTAGGTTGAATCTTCAGCTTTAGGAAACAACAGTAGTTGTTGGAGGGTCTGATTATGTCCTGGTGAAACCTGTAATAATGGATCCTCCACCTTCATCCTCCACATACACCATCAATCTACATATTTATGTTATTCTATTTAATGTTTTACTCTGCAACTTGTTTCTTTTACTAATGTGCTACTCCTCCTGAGGTTTGGAACTTTTTTTCCCACATTAAAACGTTCTTGCTCAGACTTGTGTGATTTATTGAGAGATGGGAAAGTGAATAAATGTAAACAATGTTGTATGAGTCTCTAGATATCTGATGATTTTACATGTAATAATTATTAATAATTGTAATGTAATAATTAAGACACTAAGAACTATATATATACACTCACCGGCCACTTTATTAGGTACACCTGTCCAACTGCTCGTTAACACTTAATTTCTAATCAGCCAATCACATGGCGGCATCTCAGTACATTTAGGCATGTAGACATGGTCAAGACAATCTCCTGCAGTTCAAACCGAGCATCAGTATGGGGAAGAAAGGTGATTTGAGTGACTTTGAACGTGGCATGGTTGTTGGTGCCAGAAGGGCTGGTCTGAGTATTTCAGAAACTGCTGATCTACTGGGATTTTCACGCACAACCATCTCTAGGGTTTACAGAGAATGGTCCGAAAAAAAAAAATATCCAGTGAGCAGCAGTTCTGTGGGCGGAAATGCCTTGTTGATGCCAGAGGTCAGAGGAGAATGGCCAGACTGGTTCGAGCTGATAGAAAGGCAACAGTGACTCAAATAACCACCCGTTACAACCAAGGTAGGCAGAAGAGCATCTCTGAACGCACAGTACGTGGAACTTTGAGGCAGATGGGCTACAGTAGCAGAAGACCATGCCGGGTGCCACTCCTTTCAGCTAAGAACAGGAAACTGAGGCTACAATTTGCACAAGCTCATCGAAATTGGACAATAGAAGATTAGAAAAACGTTGCCTGGTCTGATGAGTCTCGATTTCTGCTGCAACATTCGGATGGTAGGGTCAGAATTTGGCATCAACAACATGAAAGCATGGATCCATCCTGCCTTGTATCAACGGTTCAGGCTGGTGGTGGTGGTGTAATGGTGTGGGGAATATTTTCTTGGCACTCTTTGGGCCCCTTGGTACCAATTGAGCATCGTTGCAACGCCACAGCCTACCTGAGTATTGTTGCTGACCATGTCCATCCCTTTATGACCACAATGTACCCAACTTCTGATGGCTATTTTCAGCAGGATAATGCGCCATGTCATAAAGCTGGAATCATCTCAGACTGGTTTCTTGAACATGACAATGAGTTCACTGTACTCAAATGGCCTCCACAGTCACCAGATCTCAATCCAATAGAGCATCTTTGGGATGTGGTGGAACGGGAGATTCACATCATGGATGTGCAGCTGACAAATCTGCACCAACTGTGTGATGCCATCATGTCAATATGGACCAAACTCTCCGAGGAATGCTTCCAGCACCTTGTTGAATCTATGCCACGAAGAATTGAGGCAGTTCTGAAGGCAAAAGGGGGTCCAACCCGTTACTAGCATGGTGGACCTAATAAAGTGGCCGCTGAGTGTATATATAGCTGCATCAGCAGATTTTTAAATTCTGTTTAGTACCAGATTTAGTAGTAAATTGTCACCAGCACTATTATGAGTGGAGAGACAATTATCTAATATAATAACATATAATAATATGTAGATATACTGTGTATATGATGTTTATAATTGGCCCTTTGAGGGAAACCAGGACACTGATGTGACCCAGGAACTAACTGGTTGTGTTGCTAAACACATAAACTGAGTTACCTCATATGTAACCTTCATTAGATGTGATTTGAAGTTAGAACCTGTTTAGTAAATAACAGGTTAACCAGGATAATGCCATATCTCTGCATGTGTTTATTAATGGCTCATAATCTATAGCGTCAAAAACAATTCAACTGCAGTCTTTATTTTCTAGAACTTTACTATCTGCTACAGATTTGATGCATGTATTAAGTTATTTGCTCCAAAACCATATTGGTGACCACAGTACATTGTTTTGTGATGAAAGTGGATTATTGAATACATAGGGGCATTTATTTGCATATTTATTTATTTCAGTCATTCATACATTTAACCATCAGAACAGTGAATGTCCAGATTTACCAATCAGTGTCAACTAATATTTTTTTCCACAGAAAAGCAGAAACATCTTCATAATAAGTCAAACACTGGTAAATAGAGCAAACAGCTCGCTTTCATGTGACGTCACAACGCTACATCATCAGAGGACAAAATTCATATGGAAGGCAGGAAGTGAAGTTAAAGCTAGCAAAGATGCTAATGTTTTATGTAGTTTACGGCTGTTCCAATCACTCAAACCGAGAAAAAGATGAGTTATTTCAGGGAACTGAAAGTAATTGTTCACAAAGATGAAAATGGAAAAGGATGTGGAACAACACAGAAAACTGGAGTTTTAACCTACATTTGTGTTCTGGAGGAGCTCTGCTAATGCTGCTGCAGTGACCACTTCAACAGAAGTAGGTCTATATTAGAAAGCTGATTCCTTTATATACCATTAGGTTGTTGTTAAATGATTATTTACAGTCCTGTAATGTGGTGATTAGAGTGTGCAGCAGCTCTGCTGTTGACATTATAGATGCTACTGCTAGCTGCTAGCATATCCACATTAAACAACATATTCATCTTGGTCTGTTTGGGACTGAGGTTGTGGATCCATCCGCTGATTCTGTGATGCCAATGGCCTCGAGAGTCAGCAAATCATCTAGTTCTGTAAAAAATTCACTTAAATTCATGTAATCGGGGTCACATTCAATATAGTTTTTGATTAATTTGTGGTATCCTTTTCTCAAAATTGAATCTAAAGCCATGCAATGAGCATTCTCTACAACAACCTCATCTGTATCCAATCGTCTCCATGTGGACTTCCACTGCCTCCACTTGAAACTGCTGCTGCATCATCATCATCATCATCATCATGTGACTGAAAGCCAGAGATTCAGCTGCAGGAGAAACACAAATGATTCAAATAGTTTAATATTTTCTGAGTCAAACAAAGACCAGGAAACATGAATGACATGATGAAACCTTTCACACGTTTTCTTGTAAAGACGTCGTCTACCTTTGGTAAATCAATGAGAACAGTTTCCATCTCTGATGTGATTGATAAATATGGGTTGATGAACAAAAGAAAGCAAATAATTATTATAAAATATACATCTAATATAGAATAATTAATATCTGTTGGTCCAGGAGACTTTTTGAACATGTGCAGTGAGTTTCATTCAGTCTGGCTGAGGAGCTACAGAGACATTTAGGGTTAGAATTAAATTAAAATTTGTCTAATATGACATATGCTTAAACGTGTGACATATGCAAAATGTCTAACCCTTTATTTTGTTCAACATGAGCTGATATATGAACTACAGTATAGTTGTATATGTAGTGATTCTTTCCTTCTTCTTTCTTTCTTTTCTCAACATGAAGCCCCATGACCCCATAGATTCAACGAGGTATTGGAAACCTTCCTCAGAGAGTTTGATCCATATTAACCTGTTGCTGCACGTCCATGGTGTGAATCTCCTGTTCCACCACATCCCAAAGCTGCTCTACTGGATGGAGATCTGCTGACTGTGGAGGTCATCTGAGTACAGTGGTTGGGTTTTTTAAACTTCTATAGCACTTTGTGCTACATTTTATATATATGAAAAGTGCTTTATAAATAAAGTTTGATTGATTGATTCTATGCATTCTATTCTAACTGCAGCAGATCATGTGGACCATTCTACATGACTAAATGCAGTGAGTTGCTGCCATGTGATTGGCTGATTGGACATTTGTGTTAACGAGCAGTTGTAAATAATAAAGTAGCCTGTGAATGTAATAATTGATGCTGAACAAATATGAAGTTAGGACCTGTAAAATGAAAGTTACCACAAAATTTGTGACTTTTGGAGTAAAAAGGCTTCATTTTGAGAAAAGAAAGAAAGAAGGAAAGACTGAAAGAATCCCTACATATACAACACTGCGTCATTGGTGTGATAGTAACGTAATCTTATGATAGAAAGTTACCAACTTTGAAGATTGTGAAAAAAAAAGTTTAAATGTCTGAACTTCCCAAGCTGTTTCCTGTCTGTGGCCTGTAGTAAATGTGAGGACAGTAGTTTGACTAATTCAGTTTCTACCAGCTGAATAAACATGAAGTAAAACTGAAAACCTGCCGCTTTCTTTCTTATTTGTGTGAGGATGTCGGAGACAGGAAGCAAAGGTTAAAGGTCAGAGGTTAATGTCACCAACATTTTAACACCATGTGAGTCATGTGCTGCTGATCAGGTCAGAGACCAGGAGTTTAATCCAGAAAGGAGGTTTAACAAACTCTGAGTTAACTTACTCTGAGATGATAAACTCTGAATATCTGGTTCCAGAACAGCTGATCTGAATTCATCAACTCTGAGTATTTTTACCTTGAGTCATGCTTTAAAAAGCCATGATCAATGGAGCACCGATACCATGAGTAACCATGGCAATAGACATGACTGCAGAATGAAAAGCTGTAGTTCTTTTAGCTGGATAGAAGTAGAGGTATTAATGCAGCCTACAGAGAGAAGCAACACATATTTAAGTGTAACAGTAACACTGCTGCAGCTGTAAGTTAGAATGGACGATAGCAGCAAGTTATAGAATAGAGGAGGAAGAGGAAGAAAACCCAAACATCATTCATAAAGGTAAGGAATATTTAACTAGACTAGGATTGAACCTCACTTTGATTTAATTGACATAGGCTCTTAAACAAATAAATATTCAGTATTAAGTAAATATTAATTCTGTGGTTACTTCAAATAGTAATTTAAACCCGGAACAAACTAAATGTTGGTGGAACAGCACGTTGAAGCTTGTTTATTTCACTTAATTCCACATAATCATTATTTATGGATTTGAATGTTGTGATTTCTTTTCATGGAAAGAAATGTAATGACAAAAAAGTTGACGCGTCCAATACTTATCAATACTTATTTCCACCATTGTGTGTGTGTGTGTATATATATATATATATATATATATATATATATATATATATATATATATATATATATATATATATATATATATATATATATATATATATATATATATATATATATATATATATATATATGAGAATTAATGGACAATCCATGTTGAAGAGCTTCTTCATGTGGGAGGAGACAGGGAGAAAATCAGGGTTTCTACAAGTTAAACCTGCCAGCAGCAGGTGATGTTCACAGAGTCTGTTACCATGGTGACTCAGCGTTTCAGTTCCCTCTCTTCTGGAACAGATAAGTCAGAGTTACCCTCATCTCAGGGTTAACTTACTCTGAGTTTAACATATCCTGACTCCTGGATTAAACTCCTGATAAATACAAATTTTAGCAGCAATTGACCAATCAGACATCAGGGAGGAGGATGGATGACCTGGCTGAGCAGCGCCTGAGGTCGGAGCTAAAGGCCTCAGCAGCGGGACTCGGCCATCCTCTGGGGTCGGGCTGATTGACAGGTGCTGGGCGGGGTGAACACGTCGGGGTCGCTGATGCCGAGCTGCAGGTTGAAGAAGCGAGTGGAGGTACTGACACTGCTGTTCCTGGTGTAGGTCTCCTGCACCGGGTAGCAGTCCTTCAGGGTGTAGACACCCACCCAGGTCTCATCTGGAAGAGGATCACACACATGATGGATCAACACCTGCTGGATGTTAGGCCCCAGTCTAGGGGGCCTAGATCAGAGTCAAACTCAGTTTGATCCTGGGTGACATCAGTGTTCTGGTTTCCCTCAAAGGACCAATTATAAAGATCAAGATCATATACAATTATGAAGATATATGTTATTATATTAGATAATTACCTCTCTACTCATAATAGTGCTGGTGACAATTTGCTAAGATTTTTAAACAGAATTTAAAAATCTGCTGATGCAGAAATAATGTTATATTGTTGTTAGTGTCTAATTATTAAAATGCTGCAGCAAAACATGTAAAATCATCACAGATATCTAGAGTCCCAACTTCTCCAAGTCCCAAGCAGCTACACATAAAAAATGAGTTTGAATTTAATAGAAGTGGTTTATTTACAAAACAAATAAGGGAGTCTGTAAATTTAACAGAAGGGTATAATAATGAGGATTAAATCTTCAGGGTGGACTGAGGCCAAAAAAAAGGATCTGATCTAAAAAGCAAAGAGAACCTACCTTAACCTAACTTAAGAAAAATAAATGACACAAACCATACCTCCCTACCAATTACACAAGAGAAAACAGGACAAACTAAACTGGCAGTTCACCCCTACTGACTCTTATCAAAACTAAGAAAAACATAGAACAGCAAATATAAAATATGCAAAATATGACAGCAGTCATAACATGGATGTAGACTGGATGGATTAACACATTAATACATAGAAGTTAACGTGTCCTGGGATTAACAGCAGACTTACGTTGACGTGCCGGCTTCCTGTCTGACCACTCTTGAACTTCCACATTGTCCCCGGGGCCTCCGATGACGTACTGGTCCTCGAAGGTAGAGTTTTGTGGGATGTCGAAAGGATCCCAGAGATCGGTCAGAACCATCTTGGAGCACTCACGGGTCTTCTGGTCGATCTGGAACATGAGCTGGTCCTGGTACAGGAAGATGTACTCAAAGAACCTGCAGCACAGAGGAGGGACACGGGTAAAGCACATCATAACAATGTATGTAACATTATAACATATGTAACAACATAACATATATGTAAAATTATAACATATGTAACAACATAATATTTATGTAACATCATAACATATGTAACATTATAACATATATATAACATTATAACATATATGTAACATAACGTATATAACATCACATATATGTAACATCATAACATATGTAACAATATAACATATGTAACATCATAACATATATGTAACAACATATATGTAACAACATAACACATGTAACAACATAACATATGTAACATCACATATATGTAACATCACATATATGTAATGTCATAACATATGTAACAACATAATATGTATGTAACATCATAACATATGTAACATTATAACATATATATAACATTATAACATATGTAACATAACATATATGTAACATATCACATATATATAACATTATAACATATGTAACGACATAACATGTAACAATATAACATATGTAACATCATAACATATATGTAACAACATATATGTAACAACATAACACATGTAACAACATAACATATATGTAACAACATAACATGTAACAACATAACATATGTAACAACATAATATTTATGTACCATCATAATATGTAACATTATAACATATATGTAACATAACATATGTAGCATATCACATATATGTAACATCATAACATATGTAACATCATAACATATGTAACAACATAACATATATGTAACATCATAGCATATATGTAACAACATAACATATGTGACATCATAACATATATTTAACAACATATATGTAACAATATAACACATGTAACAACATAACATATGTAACAACATAACATATATGTAACATCACATATATGTAACATCACATATATGTAACATCACATATATGTAACATAACATATATGTAACATGACATATATGTAACATGACATATGTAACAACATAACATGTAACATAACATAACATATATCATGTATATATCATATCATAACATATATGTAACAACATAACATGTAACAACATAACATATGTAACAACATAGCATATATATAACATATATGTAACAACATAACATATATATAAAACATATCACATATATGTAACATAATAACATATATGTAACAACATAACATATATATAAAACATCACATATATGTAACAACATAACATGTAACATCATAACATATATGTAACAACATAACATATATATATAACATATCACATATATGTAACATATAAATTTAATTATTTCTATTTTTCCAATAATTCCATGTGTAATTATCTATTCACCTACCTCATACCATGTGACCTTTACAATAACTATGTAGTAATAACAAGGTGTGTGTAGGCATTTACTTTTTATTGTTATCTATTTATTTTCTCTGTTGGTGTTGGTATTTAGTGTTTATTTTATTAACATATGTGTTGTGTGTGTGTCTATAGTTTCATAACAGTCTGTATGTGACGTGTTGGAACTTCAATTTCTCAGTGACAGTGTGATCAATGTAATTATTGATTATTATAAGTGATAACTATCTCTGATTACCTCTGACAGGGAGTGTGCTTCTTGTGCTGCTGCAGGATCCGGATCCGCTGGTTCTGGCCGTCGTAGGACACCGCGGCCCGGCTGTTCCTGCCGGTGCTGTGGTCGTAGAGGACCCACCTGCCCTCCCACTGCAGCGGGGCGCGGCAGGGCCCGGCGGCCGGGGTGGGCGCCTCCCACCCGCGAAGGCCGAGGGCAGACGCCCCGGCGGCGGCCAGGAGCACGAGCAACAGTCGGTGCATGAAGCCTGTATGAACCGGAGCCCCGGTACCGAGCGTGTTGTCGTTGTTGATGATAACGGAGCGAAGCTGCACCTGCTGCAGACGGGAAACAAATAAACCTCAACCGGAGGTTGAGGTTTTCAAAATAAAATCTTGGATGACGCAAGCATTTTTTTTTGTCTGAACGTAAACAGTCAATAAACACAGCAGACAAAGATAATCTGAATAATGTAAATAATGTAGAAACAATTAAGATAAGCTCTATAAATAGCAACAGCAAAAGACTCTCTGTTGATGTTTGTTTCCCTCAAACTTTATTTCACATTTGCATTTATTAAAATGCAATTTATAAAATTATAAAAATGTATAAAAAATATGATGTTAAAATGCAAGGGTGCAAGTTATTTACAATAAAAAATATATCAATTAAACATATCAATTAATGACATGAAAAAACAGTAACACTACTGTGTGTTACTGTTTGAAACTGTTGAAACTGTGCTTGATGAAAGGTTCCGGTTAATGCTGCGTTCAACTGCACTCGGAATTCTGAAAGATCCGACCTCCGAATCGAAAATTCGGAGGTCGGATCCTTGAACTCGTAATTCCGATTCGGGAAAATCATAGGGAATGACGACAAAACAAGGAGGCAAATCACAGACTTACAGATGGATGTGACATCCTTTATCTAACTCATACATGTGTAAAAGACAATTTGCCCTGTTAAAAACAATAAAACATATTTTTATTTTAGGAAAGAATCTAAATACAAATGAATAATAAAATAATAAATCTCTGTCTCGAGTCGGATCTTTCCGAATTCCGACTGGATATGAACGCAGCATTGCAACGTGCTGCGCATGCGCGATTAAGGTGAAAACAACGTGTAAGAACTAGCGGCGTTGTTGGACGTTTCTAATAAAAGCAGGAAAGATGGAGAACTTCAGTCTGCTGCTACATTCCAGTGATGATGAAGCTCCAGAAGAACAGACGTTTGAAGACTCCAGAACCCAGGCTCTACGGAGCATGAAGCAGGCGCTGGACACGGCCAGGAGGTAGCTAGCAGCTAACAGCTAGCCGCTAACAGCTAGCAGCGCTAATAGTTAGCAGAGTTAACATTATACCTGCAAACAAACTTGACACCTTTTATGTCCACCAGGGTAGTTGAATCGATCGAGGTTTTGTATGTTGTCACACTTTCCCTACAGAGCTTTAGGTCTGTAACACGTAGCTAACACGTGGCTAACATCTAGCCAACACGTAGCTAACACTTTCTATGATCCCCTCATTAATCTTCCTCTCACGTTACATGAATAATTATGATTTTAGTAATATTTAACGAATATAAATCTGTTTTCAGTCTTTTTAACCGGGATCAATGATTGTGTTTTAATTGAAACAATAGACACATGTATGATGAGGATTAATGCCAGTAGATCACCCAATGATTGACTATAGATCTATTTTAATAGCTGGATGGTGAAAAATGAATTTGTGGACAGGTATAGTTCAGGTCTGACGGTGTTTCTATGGTCAAGATGAAGTGTTTAACGTGTGTGATGTTTACAGAGAGAAGGAGCTGCTGAAAGAGAAGAGGAGGAGGAGACAGGAACTGTTCCAGGAGCAGAAGGTGTGTTCATTATTCATTTATTATCCTCAACATAAACTCATCCAGCAGCCTCACATGTCTGGGATTTAACCTGTTCCCCCTGAGGTCTCCACGGTTTCATTTATAAATAATGAATCCTTGTTGTTCAGTAGCAGCACCAGTATGTACATGTAACACACCAACATGTCAACAAGAAACTCAGCTACAAGTCTATATCAAACATTATTAGATTAACTAAACATCATTTCAACCCCAATCTATAATATGAGAACATAGTGAAAACATCAATCTGTAGATTTCTGCATTTTTGTGATATTTTTCCAACACTGTATTCTCTGTCACCAAGGAGGTACCAAGCTTGTCTCTATGAGATGAACACTCACTCCTCAGTCTTTCCAAGAACCACCAACAAACTCTTTCCTTTTTACTGATACAACTATAAATGTTGTCTTAGCTCTGCTGTTTTTCAATAAAAACTTGTTGAAGCTCATAAAAACGCTGCAATTTGCTGCTTCTAAACCTTCATCATGTTGAAGTTATTTTTATACAATCCACACTGTTTATGAAGTTATAGACAGGTCTTAACATGTCACTAATGCGTGATACATAAGATTAGATCATTATTATATAGTACATTATATACTATTATTATATAACCCTTTTTGACAGTGTGCCAAATGTACTGAAATGTACTAAAATCAGGTCCACCTGGACACACCTGGACTAAAACATGTCTAAAACTGGTCTGGTTCACCTTGTAATTCTCACATTTCATGTAATTACTGATCAGACTTTACTTTACTGCTCCATAGATGAATTCACCTACTAACACATGATTTTCAGCTGGTTTTCAACCTAAATGGATGTTTTTCCTTTGGGTTGAGCTATTTTTTTTACTTTTTTGCATTTTAAGTGGATTCTGGCACTGATGCAACTATCTCACAAGTGTTAGCTTTATTTAAACCCAAGATAATTCAGTAAACCCCTGTAGTTGTAGAGATATGCTGCATTAAGTCTGGACATGTGATTATCTAGAGGTAGAATGATAAATAGACCTAGAGGGGAACAGGTTAATAAAGCTGCATGTTTTTTTTCTCACAGAAGAGGAAACTCTTACCAGCTGAAGTGTTGGAGGAAATCAGCTCGGCCCCTTCAAAGTAAGAGTCTCAGTTCTTCAGCTTCTCATCATATTAGATGTTTTGTCCTCCACAAATTCAGGTCTTCACCTTTTCTGTTTCAGGAAGCATAAACCGTCTGAAGATCAAGGTAAATCCACTTTTAATCATTTAGCTGGACCCTGGTGATCAGAAGCACAGAAGTCATGTCTTTTCTCCTAATTCACTTAGCTGAGGAGGAGGAAGGAGAAGAGGAGGAGGAGGAGAGGAGGAAAAAACAGAAGAGCAGGAAACCCGTTCATACTCAACGGTATGTAAATATTCTTTTTGTCATCTGCTGTTTGTGTTCACTCAACACACACACACACTCATATTTTTTTGACATTTAACATTTTCTTTAGTCTATTAAAGCTGTGAACATCATGAAGTTCAAAAGTTAAAATGTTAGATTTTTAAAATTAACATGATTTTACTGAACAAAATGACCAACTTTAATCCACATTTGTTGTTTGTGAACCTTTCTTAAACCGTTTCATTCATTGTTTTTCTCCCACTTCTCTACTTGAGCAGGATCATATGTCCAAATGTCCAAAAGAACTAAAGAGAAACAACTAGATGTTCAGAATAGAAAATATTTAAAAAGAAAATTAATTAAATTTTTATTTCAAACAATACTTTTCTATAGTAGACTACACACAAATCTAATTACTGTATTATCCGGACTATAAGTCGCTCCAGAGTACAAGTCGCACCAGCCATAAAATGCATAATAAAGAAGGAAAAAACATATATAAGTCGCACTGGAGTATAAATCGCATTTTTGTGGGAAATTTATTTGATAAAATCCAACACCAAGAACAGACATTTAAAATTTAAATGATGAATGATTTAAAATAAAAATAGAGGCAACAACAGGCTTAGCAGTATGCTGACGTTACATAACACAACTGAGAACGTGCCTGGTATGTTAACATGACATATTAAGAGTTATTCCAATAACTAAAACATCAATAACATGGTAAGAAGTTCACCAAAACCATCCGTTTCACTCCAAATATCCGGTAACTAAAACCCAATGAAATCTTCGTCCTCTGTGTCACTTTTCATCAACTCCTCTAACTCTGGAGGTAGAAGATGCGACCCTTCCTCTTCATATTTTACTACTTGCAGTTTGTAATCTGCAGAATATGATTTTCTTTTCGGTGCCGTTTTTGTTAAGCCCTTCTCAGTTGTTCATAAAAGTTACCAACAATGTTGAAATTATCAACACAAGCCTAGAGCGCCCTCTTGCGGATTAGTGTGAAAATAACATGTGAAATGATATACCGGTAATAATGTGTTAATAATTTCACACATAAGTCGCTCCAGAGTATAAATCGCACCCTCGGCCAAACTATGAAAAAAATGCGACTTATAGTCGGAAAATACGGTAAAGCAATTAATGGGCGGAAATGAACATTCCAGTTACAGAGCACCTATGGTGAAAATTTAAAAATGCATGTATAAAACACCAGGCCAGGTCTTGGAGACAGTTTTATACAAAAAAAAATCAAATAAAAACTGTCAGGAAAAAAAAGCTGCTGAATTTATCTTGGGAATCGCCAGCCTTCAATTCACCACTTAAGGGAAAGTTAAGGAGGAATTAAATGAACATAACAACTGTTTGGCCACTAATTGTCAGGTTTTTCTGACACTTTCTTTTTGATGTGAAAACGTTTTGGGTAATAATTCATGAAAAATAATATTTATTTTTGCAGAATTAAACAAGTGAATGTTTGAGGTTTTTTTTTATTGTTGTCAGGTGAAAACATCACCTCGGGTAACGTGACCATGTTTACAATCACATGTTCAACATGCACACGTGTGTAATGTTCAGGAGGGTGAGAACCTGAAGGAGAATTTCAGAATAAAGTCTAGTTTCTACTTCTGCTACATAGCTACGTTATAGGTTGACTTCTCCTCCTCCATGATTGGTCAGTTCAGTCGTGGTGGTCTATAGTCGCTTCCACTAATGTCTTCTCTGTTGCTTCCGCTTCAGCATTTATAAAACAGGGAAGAAAAAGTCTGGTACAAAACCGAAAGGGGAGAAAAAAAAAACAGGAGAAAATAACACACATTCAGACCAGAATGTGTGTTATTTAGGTGTGTTTTGCCTGTTTTTTTCTGGACTTTTAGTTTTTTTTACCTGGTGTACGGTTGCTACTGTGAAGAGGAAGTATTGATTCCTCAGATCAACACATTCTATGCTCTACACAGAACCAAGAATGAACAAGGTCTGATGCTGTAGCTATGTAGCAGAAGTAGAAACTAGACTTTAGAAGAATAAACTAGACTTAAAGGTCAGTGTCTGGAGTTGAACTTCACTGTATTTTCCCATCAGAGTGAAGGGGAACTACACGGTAACCATGGTGACGGAGCGAGCATCACCGAGCCTCCAGCAGCAGACGGCGGAGGATTTCATCCGGTCCAGACTCTATGGACCAGGGAGCTGCAGGAGCAGCAGTAAGAGACTGATCGTGGTCCTGTAGGGTCTGTAAAGATGATCTGGTCTGTTAGACCTCCGACTAAATGCTCAACTCTTTGATTCCAGGTAACCAGATGTTTTCCCTTCAGAACAAGATGGGGAGGAATAAAAGTGCAGCGGTGCAGTTTGTTAAGAAAAACTGGGGTAAGAAATGTTGGTGTCATCAGTTGGTTCATACAGAATGGAAGTCAAACAATTAAAACAGGTCATAATATATGTATATATGTAGTAACATATAAGATCTCTCTGTGGCAACACAACAAATCTGCTTCACATCTCAAACTAAAGCACAGTCACTCATGCTGAATATGTTGTTAGAATAATCGTGATTTCAAAAAGATTTTTTTTTTTCATAATGGAGCAGCCCCTATAAATGACTGTTAATTTCCATCAGTGGATCTGCCCCAAACTGTAGAGTTCATCCATTACCATCTCTACCACAGAATCAGCAGCATCAGATATTAACAGCTGTAACTAAAGCTCTGAGAATCACCTGTCTTCATGTCCTCTCTGGTCTTCCAGCTTCTGAGCAAAAGGCCAAAGCAGAGAAGTTAAAGAAGAGGTGGATCCATAAGCAGCAGATTCCTTCCTGATGACCAGACCTCTGGAAAACCAGGACCAGCAGGTTCTGGCTCACAGACTTTATGTGGAGCCCAGTCCAGTCTCAGCTTGAAGCTCTGGCCTGAATCAAACAGAGCTGCAGTAAAGAAGCTGTCGGCTTCATTCTGGACCATGAGGAGGCCCAGTTTGTTTCTGGTGTTTTCTACAGACGTCACTTTTATCACTGCTGGAGTCTAAAAATATCCTGTGAACTGTTCCTATGAGTTTGGAGGAAAGCTAACAAAAATCAATGAACATATTTCAGAAGTTAGAATCTCATTTAATTTTGCTAAATTTCTACTGCAGCAGTTTAGTTTCAGGAGCTCATCCCCCAAGAGCAGCAACAATTACCAACTAGTAAATTAATCACTATTTGGATAATGGGGATAATTAGTCCCTTTTAATAAAAAAATGTCCAAATTCTCTGGTTCCAGCTTCTCTTCTGATTATTTTCTGGTTTCTTTAGTCTCTATAATAGTAAACTGATGATCTTTGGGTTGTGAACTGTTTGTCTGGACAAAAAGACATTTAAGGTTGAATCTTCAGCTTTGGGAATACTGATCCACATTTACACCATTTAATGAACCAGACTACTCATCTATCAATTGACTAATTATTTGTAGCTCTATTCTGATGTTGTTTGAAAGTTAAAAATGTGTCAATGTTTTTTAATTGGAGGGGGAAAAAAAGCTGAATAAAATGTGTGAACCCATAAAGTACAGATGTGACAGTAAAACACTGAGGATCATCTCTGTCATTTAGGATGAAATCAGACTGTATAAGGATCAGTGCCATTGTCATTTATAATTTTTTAATATAAATCTTTTTCAAACTCACAAATTGCACATTTCTTTCTCCAAGCAAACAGTCATCCTTACACAGCGTCAACTGGCTACAAGAAAAATAAAATAAAATGAGAGACATTAAGTTGATCTCACCACCACGTTACTATGGGCATGCAGAGGTTCAGAGACAACATGAACAGGGTTTCTGAACGATGCTGTGACCACTGATTCATTAAAAAAGAAAATTAATATGGAGCAAAACAAACCCAAAGTGCAGAAAAGCTTGGTTCAGCTGTGAGGAGCGATGGACATGTCTACAGTGGTTGTTTATTCTGATCAGTGAAGCCAGGATCTGGATTTTCTTTTCATGTGTATACAGAAATATTTGGAGCCTGATCCTTGTACCCAAGGATCCACACAACACTGCAGGCTGCTGCAGGTCAGAAGTCGCCTGTGAATTAAAAAAGATGGCGGATGTTGTCTGTTGAAATAATGCAGATTAAATCAGCTGTAACAGGCTGCAACAGAGCAGCGGCATTGTTTTCAGTAGAAACATCTCATCAGATGCACCTGATGTCACCAAACTTTCAGCTTCCAAATCAAACCCACAGTTGGTGAAATTAAAAGGATAGTTTGGTATTTTCAAAATCAGTTCCTGTCATAACCAGACTAGAATTCCACTGATCTTCCAGTGTTAGTTCACCTGCAGGTTCAGCAGGAGGACATGGGTTAATCTGACTTGTCAACATGTTTTCCTGCAGTTTATGAAGACTTGCTGACTGAATATTGAGAGAGGTTGAAATCTGCAGGTGAACTAGCATTACACTAAAAATTCAACTACAAAGATCCATACAGGAATATCAGTGAAGTTATGTCTATGCTACAGATACATGAAGGAATGTGAGAAATACTGAACTATCCCTTTTAAATGTGTTCGGTTAGGATGTCAACACTCTGGAAACTCTAAAAGCTTGATGTGAAAACATATTTCCATGTCCCAAAAATAGCAAAACTGTTGTGTCCACTTTAAAAAATAAGGGAAAAATATGTGCAACTTCTACAGTTTTATAGTTTATTTCCTTACACAAAAAGTGAGGAGTTTCTATTTCAGAAGTGTTGGAGGATTCTTCAGTTTGATCAACAATTGTAACGTACAGATTGTTAAACATCTAGGAGCACATGTGGATTTTAACTTCTACATCTCCAAGTTCCACGTCTGAGGAGCAGTTTGTTTATTCATTTACAGACCTGGATGCAGCAGCTGAAAGCTGCAGGAACCTGGATCAACATAAGAGAAACTAAAACATAAACAGAAGCTTCAGCTCGCTGCCGTCAGCACAAACAACCAATCAGTGATCAACGATTTCCTCCCAGCTGATAACTAAACATCTGGCTCTATCAATATAATCCATATATGAACGTTAACATGTACACACTCTCACTGCTGATCGGTGGAATCGGGACCTTTATTATAAGAAGTGGGTGAAATCCTGCTGGCGCTCAACAAATATACTGTGAATGCAAGTAACAATAATTATAGAATGATTATTAGAATAATAAACATTGTCATCTTCTGCACCATGCCTTGTAAACCTGGAAAAAACTTAAAAACAAAATAAGAGCCAGGTAACCATGGTAACCCACTCTCTTCCCCCCCCTCCAAAAAAAAAATAAGTTTAAGAACAGGAAACGTTGCGACTGTAGCTTCTCTCCAAGTCCACATGCGTCACACAAATCTCTGCCAATGTCTGGAAGTCAGTAGAGGGGCGGGGCTAAGAGCAGGGGGCAGGGCCATAGGAGACTGTAGCCGCCTCTGTGCACGCGTGTGTGTTAAAGGTCATGGCAATGGTCGTCATGGTGATGGCGGCCACGCCTCTGGTTTATTCATGTCATCCCCGCTGTCAAAGTAATGCAGACGCTGGAGGCGGAGCTTACAGGTCAACCGAGGTGGAGACGTTATTTTATTATCTACCATGGGAAGGGATGTGTTTGTGGGTGTGTGTGTGTGTGTGTGTGTGTGTGTGTGTGTGTGTGTGTGTGTGTGTGCGCGTATACACTGGGCTAGTGCAGGTAATTGTCCACGGAGGCGAAGGCGCAGGAGCCACTGCCAGTTCGTGCCATGATGGTGAGGCACTGAGCAGCCTGACCCACGGCCTGAGCCAGAGGAGGCTGCTTCGGCAGGTTGTGAGTCTCTGAGGGAGAGGACAACATAAGAATTAACACAGAAATATTAAAGAAAAGGATGACACAAATATAGAAACACACACACACACATATATATATATACACGCACATATATACACACACACACATACACACAGTTGATGGGTCAGTGACAAATAATGATGGGAAAGTCAAAATCTTTTTTCTTTTTCACCAAAGTCACAATTCTGTGTGATTAGTAGGGGTGTGACGAGACACTCAGCTCACGAGACGAGACACAAGATTGGGTTCACGAGATCGAGACGAGATTTTAAGAAAACTAAATCACAAATTATATGAATGCCTGGACAACAGACTTTTATTTTACTGAGTTGCACATGGATTTTATAACTCTGTAAGCGTCAACTTTTAATGAACTTCTTCCTTTTAATGAACTTCTTACTCTACAAATTGAAACTAAAATAGAATGTTATAAAAGTTAAAATATATAGAAAAAAATTATACATTTGTCCTTTTTTCAAGTTCAAACAATATGTGCAAAACAAAAAGTTCTTCTCTGTCAGCAGCAGTTGTTGATTTGAGTACTGAGCTGTGGTAGTGCTGTAAATGTCTCTGCATTGTGCTCGTATTTACTGCGCTGTACGACATTGTTTGCATACAGTGTCTGCATATTGTCCGTGTCTTATCAGTCACTCTCTTACCATTTATCATTTCTGCCAGGGAACCCAAAATGCTGCCAAACAAAACAAGTGGCGGGGGCGTCATCAATAGTAATACCCGTGTTTTCCGTCATTCTGGCTGCTTGCTGGATAAAACTCACCAGACAGAATTTTAACGCGACAGGCAATCTCGTCAAATCACATCTCGCGAGATCTCGTGTGACGAGATCTCGTCACACCCCTAGTGATTTGACATGAAATCTCAAATGGAGCAACCAAAATTGAATGATAATATTAAAGATATAACCCACCTAGAATATAAAACCTGTTGATAGCATGTGTTTTAAATTTTTTGTAAACTATTAATTTTTTAGGCAATTTTGTCACTGACCCATATATATAAAAAAAAAAATCAACACACCCTGTTAAAATGGTAAGCTTTTGTTTAAAAAAAAAAAAAAAAAAAAAAAAAAAGAATGACACCAAGATAAATTTCACTGCTTTTTCCACCTTTAATGTGACCTTTAACCTGAATTGAAACCATTAAAAGGAGGGAAAAAAAGCTAGAAAGAAAGAAAGAAAGACACTTTAATTGTGTGTTACAGGTCACGTTGAAGGTGGACAAAGTTGTAAAATCATTTATTTTGGTGTTATGTTTATGTTATTACAACAAGCTGGCGTTTCAACAGGGGTGTGACTACAGCAGGTGTAATTAGAAGAGTAGAAAATGGAGAGTTTAAACTGACCTAGTATTGCACTGTTGAGTGTGGAGCAGACGGGTTCTCTCTGGATGGAGTCCAGCTGGTAACCTACAGGGCTGCTCCAGGGGTCTGAGTAGGCCAGCAGGCTGAACGCATCCTACACACACACACACATTTATATATATATATATATATATATATATATATATATATATATATATATATATAAAAAGGTTAAAGGTACCAACATACACTCAGCGGCCACTTTATTAGGTCCACCATGCTAGTAACGGGTTGGACCCCCTTTTGCCTTCAGAACTGCCTCAATTCTTCGTGGCATAGATTCAACAAGGTGCTGGAAGCATTCCTCAGAGAGTTTGGTCCATATTGACATGATGGCATCACACAGTTGGCGCAGATTTGTCGGCTGCACATCCATGATGTGAATCTCCCGTTCCACCACATCCCAAAGATGCTCTATTGGATTGAGATCTGGTGACTGTGGAGGCCATTTGAGTACAGTGAACTCATTGTCATGTTCAAGAAACCAGTCTGAGATGATTCCAGCTTTATGACATGGCGCATTATCCTGCTGAAAGTAGCCATCAGAAGTTGGGTACATTGTGGTCATAAAGGGATGGACATGGTCAGCAACAATACTCAGGTAGGCTGTGGCGTTGCAACGATGCTCAATTGGTACCAAGGGGCCCAAAGAGTGCCAAGAAAATATTCCCCACACCATTACACCACCACCACCAGCCTGAACCGTTGATACAAGGCAGGATGGATCCATGCTTTCATGTTGTTGACACCAAATTCTGACCCTACCATCCGAATGTCGCAGCAGAAATCGAGACTCATCAGACCAGGCAACGTTTTTCCAATCTTCTATTGTCCAATTTCGATGAGCTTGTGCAAATTGTAGCCTCAGTTTCCTGTTCTTAGCTGAAAGGAGTGGCACCCGGCGTGGTCTTCTGCTGCTGTAGACCATCTGCCTCAAAGTTCGACGTACTGTGTGTTCAGAGATGCTCTTCTGCCTACCTTGGTTGTAACGGGTGGTTATTTGAGTCACTGTTGCCTTTCTATCAGCTCCAACCAGTCTGGCCATTCTCCTCTGACCTCTGGCATCAACAAGGCATTTCCGCCCACAGAACTGCCGCTCACTGGATATTTTTTCTTTTTGGACCATTCTCTGTAAACCCTAGAGATGGTTGTGCGTGAAAATCCCAGTAGATCAGCAGTTTCTGAAATACTCAGACCAGCCCTTCTGGCACCAACAACCATGCTACGTTCAAAGTCACTCAAATCACCTTTCTTCCCCATACTGATGCTCGGTTTGAACTGCAGGAGATTGTCTTGACCACGTCTACATGCCTAAATGCACTGAGTTGCCGCCATGTGATTGGCTGATTAGAAATTAAGTGTTAACGAGCAGTTGGACAGGTGTACCTAATAAAGTGGCCGGTGAGTGTATATACACATGTACAACCTGCTTTAATTAGCTTTGCAGCCTCTTTGAAAGAACTTGTCCAATGGTTTATGTTGAAAGCGCAAAAAAAAAAAAAAGTTATTTCCCTGCAAGTGTGTGTGTGCAGCCTAGGAAATTGTTACAATAGCAATACAACAAATCGTTTGAATAATCGTGATTTCAATATTGACCACAATATGTGTAATAATCAGATTTTCCATAATCATGCAGCCCAAGTGTGACCCCTGTGTGACCCCTGTTACCTTGAGCATCTTCTTGTTAGCAGAGTTCTTTCCACACTCCCTGCGGAGATGTTCGCTCATGCTCTGCAGCTCCCTGCCGAAGTGGATCATCCTCTCGATGGCGGCCTGACTGCCACCACACAGCTGTCTCTTAGACAGAGAAGACTCCACCTCTGTAGGACGACAGCAACAGGAGTTGAGTCTAGTTTATTCTTCTAAAGTCTAGTTTATTCTTCTAAAGTCTAGTTTATTCTTCTGCTCCGTAGCTACAGCATCAGACCTTGTTCATTCTTAGTTCTGTGTAGAGCATAGAACGTGTTGGTCTGATGAATCAATTAATGAATGAATCATTAAAAACAACAAAAACAAAGTCCAGCACAAAATAGAAAAAAACAGGAACACCTAAATAACACATTCTGTACATACATGCACCATATTTTTTTTCCTTTTGCAGTTTTTTTCCCCTTTCATTCTTGTGCCAGGATGCAGCATGTGTGTTTGTAGCTCATTGATATAAAAGAGAAAATGATTATATTGCAAATGTTGAAGTAGAAGCGACAGAGAAGACGTTAGTGGAGGCGACTGTAGACCACCGACTGAACTGACCAATCACAGCCCTGGAGGTTCAGGTAGACATGTAGTCAGGATTTATTGGAGGAGAAGTCAGCCTACGACGTAGCTACGTAGCAAAAGTAGAAACTAGACTTAAATGTCCACCGAACACCACCACACATGCTCGGAGACATTTATCGGATTTATCTGCACCCACCCATGTCTGCATCACAGTCGTCAGCCTCGCCGCCATGTTTGGAGCCGTTCAGGAAGCCGTTGGAGGAGGATTCCGTCACTCCGTTAGTGAAGTGGTCCACCTCCATGTCCACGTCGTTACTGAGGAGGACCGACAGGAAGATTTAAAACAGCTTTTTCTCTTGAGAATGGATCAGGGGATATAACAGTATTAGATTATATCTGGGTCAGTGGCAAATAATGTTTGGCAAGATGAGAAAGTCAAAAACTTTTTAAAATAGTTTTATTCATCGTTCATCAGGTCTCTATAACATTACATCTCTACAACATTAGTACATTATGTGTTCATGTTGGTTTCTGGTTATTTAAAAGTTTATTTGGATCTTTTTTTTTTATACAAAATATTTTTTTAACAAAATGTCAAATGTACACCATTTGACATATGAAAAAAAATATAAATGTTAAATATCTATTCCACCTAGAATCTAAAACTAGTTGATAGCAGGTGTTTTAAATTGTTAAAACCTTTTTAATAGTTAAACTCTCTGGTACCAAGTTTTTAGGGTGACACCACATGACAGTTTTGTCACTGACCCATTATTTAACTATGAATATTGATCATCTGATATTAATAGTATCAGTATCAACAGACATCAAATCAACATCAAATTAAATGTTAATAGTACAGACCAGATATTAACAGCATCAGATTCTATACAGCAGTGGTTTTAAAAACATGAGTAAAGCCAAAGTTTTTCTAATAACTTTTATTTCTATGCATTGGGAACACTGCATTTATATCCTGAATCAAAATGTGAAGAAAAATGTGTCAATTTTTACTTTAATTACTTTACAAAAAACTAAGAAACAAATTCAGGCTGTTCAAAGAAATAGCAGTATCTGCAGTTTTTTGTTTTTTTTTACCAACTCAACTATTTACTGTATAAACTGAAACACCTTGAGGATTTATCATTGATGGTAATCTGTAAAGTAATAATTTATTTGTCAGACCACGGTTTGTAAAAACTGCTTCACACCTGTGTTGCATGGAGTCAAACAACTTCTGGTTCCTATGAACAGCCTCAGAATTTTTCTGAATTTCATGGGTTTGCCTCAGAAACAGCATTTCTGATGTCACCACACAAGTATTTAATGGGATTAAGGTCCAGGGATTGGGTTGGTCACTCCAGAACTTTAATTTGTTGGTCTGGAACCAAGATGCTGCTGGTTTACTGGTGTGTTTGGGGTAGTTGTCTTGTTGAAACTCACATTTCAAGGACATTTACTCTTCGTTCTCTAGGACCAGGGTTGACTACCCTTGTGTCAGATTGTGTCAGTGTTCCAGGTGTTCCAGATGTTCCAGTACCTGCTGACGGGCTGTTGGCTGCGGCTCCCGTTGAGGCTGATGTCAGACGCTGTGGGGGTGGAGCCGGAGGCCGGGGGGCAGGGCTTATGACTGTGCTGGGCGGAGCCGTGGCTCTTATTAGACGTCACACCATTACAGCAGTTACTGTCAAACCCTGCAACAGTAACACAGGCACGTTATGATGAAAGACTCTTCAGATCTGATGTTAGATTAGAACATGCAGGTTATTGATAAATATGATGAAAAGTTACTGATGTTCATTTATTTCAGGCATGTCTATTCATCAGTTATTAATATCATTATAGTCTCAAAACACATCAAACATGGCTGGAAGGAAAGCCCTGCCCCCATTTCACACAGGATTTTTCATTTTCTTGTCATGTTATAAGTTGCAATTTTTTTTTGTCAGTTGAGAAAACTGTTTAGCTTCAGTTCAGCTTTAGACAGGCAGTTAATAGATCACTTGTGTGTCTGCACAAGTGTCCATTTTCCATCCTTCATAAGTGAGCTAGTGTCTCTTCATGATCAAATAAACTAAAAGGTTTATTCAGTAAACACAAATAAAGTTTGAGACCAACAGAGTAGAGTAGATGTTTAGTTTAAAACTTAAACTGCAGAGCTCACTCAACATGTTCAATATAAAGTGTAAGTAGCACTCTTTCTTCTTCTTATATACAACACTAACGGAGCAGGAATTCAGCAACAGGTCTGACACAACTGTTACCTCTACACCTGAATGCCTCATAATAAATGGACATGAGTCACATGCCTACACTGCATGCACCTCATATAGTGTTTTAACTAAAATCACTTCACAATAATACTTTAAATAATATTCTTATTGAACTCAACAGTATAGTAATTTAAAGAAGCCGGACAGACAGAACCTGTGAGGTAGGGCTGGGAGCTGCTGGCTTTGTGGCTGGGGCTGGTGAAGGAACGGGGGGAGTAACTGTCCTGAGACTTCGGGCTGCGACCTCCGAGACATCTCACCTCGCTGTCCGTCCCGTTCACCATCTCTATGAACTGTCTCACCCTGAGGACGGACAGAGGGACAGGACAAGCAGCAAGAAAGAAGGCAGGATTAATAAGTGACTGTACTGAACTCTAAAGTCTACTTTCTTCTCCTAAAGTCTAGTTTCTTCTCCTAAAGTCTAGTTTCTTCTCCTAAAGTCTAGTTTAGAATAAACTAGGCTTCTGTTTGTCAGTGCTGCAGCATGTCAGGGAGTCAGTACTTGAGCATGAAAAGCAGGTCTGGGTTCCTCTCCAGCAGGTTGGGGTACAGCTGCTGCGTGGTCTCGATGGCCTCGCCCATCCTCCCCGAGAGCACCAGCTTCTGGATCTCTGCAGGCACACCGTGATACACCCTTCATGTTGTTTCTGTGCAGCTCAATATCACAGCCTTTCTCCTCAAAGATGCTCTATGCTCGGCAGACACAGGAGGACTCACTCTGTCGGTTTTTGATGGAGGCCAGCTCCTCGTGCACGGCCTGGTCGGTGGATTTGGCAAAAGCTTCGGCTGTGGCACAGTAGCTGTGGTGGACCAGGTAGGACGCCACCATCCTACCGGGAAATAAATATAAAATAAAATTAATTAAAAACAATAAATACACTGAATCTAACACTACAAAATGTAAACAAGGAGGAACCTGCTTCTCTCTGCAACAAATAAACCAAACTAACTAAAAAGGCACAATTTTAAGAAATATTACTAGACTATATTACTAGAAACAAAAAAAGCTGAGATTAACAGGATCTGATTAAACATTAATGTTTGTTGCTGGACTCCTGTTGGAATTGAGACACTAAATAAACTTCACACATTTCTTATAGAGCTGGAAAGTAACAAGGTACTTTTACTCAAGAACTTTAAGGTACTTGCCCTTGAGTATTTCCAGGTGATGCTACTTTATATTTCACTACATTTAACTGAAGCTTTGCTTAATGCTTATTCTATTATCTTTACTTTGTGTGAAAGCTGCAAAATATGATTCAGTACTTTTACTATTAATCCACAAAGTATCTCAAACTGGCTCCACACTGATAAACTAAAACTTTAAAATGAAGTCTGTGCAATTAGTACTTATACGTTGATACTTTAAGTACATTTAAGATGATAATAATTCCGTACTTTTACAGAAGTAACATTTTCAATTCTTGTCTTGTCAGTCTTTTTCTGTGAATATAGTGATGTGTGCCTGTGTCCTCATGAACTAATTTACTCTTGTTACTGTAATTCAGTTCCTTTGTGGACTTTTCTTCAATACATGTTGGTGGAGGTAATTCATTTGATTAGATTCTGTAGATATAGAATAGATGAAAAATAAAAGAGAAAAACTAATCGTACATGTCCTCATCACTGAGCACACACCCGTTTCCACGATAACTTTGCAGATCAAAAACAGAGACAAGTATCACTAAAACCTGTGAAATGAAATTTGGACAAGTCTGAAGCTTCTGTCCTGTCCTTACTTCTGGATCATGGACTGCCACTCGCCCTCTCGCTCCCCGATGGGGAAGCGGTCAATTTGGGCCTGGATCTTCGTCCTCCACTCGCGCATGTAGTCCTCGATGTCGAACACGAATGGGTGCTGCCCGAAGTTGGCGTCCACCACCTCCCCTGGGGTCTGGAGGCCCACGGTGGGGTACAGGTTAGGCTGCGGGAGACAATGAGAAGAGAAGGCGGTTCTGGAATGTTCTGGACGATAAATCACACCAGAAAACATTCAGAAAGGATCATCAGGAAAGAAGCTGCTGCCACTCGGGTTACATCGTCTGCTGGAGCCAATCCCAGCGTTCTTCAGGTGAGAGGCACCTGAAGGTAGCAGCCTATCATGGAGCACACACACACACCATTCCCTCACACCCTCCCTCCTATGGTGATTTAGAGTTTCCAATTAACCGCAGTATGTGTTGGACTGTGGGAGGAAGGTGGAGAACCTGGAGAAAACCCACCAGACACAGAGAGCATGAAAATCCACACACAAAGGTCCCAGACCAAGGACTGGATCCTGGACCAGGACTGGCCACAGTTAGAAGACCAACTTCAGCAACGGATTACTGAACAAAGAACAGCCGGGAGAAGCGTCTCTACAGTCACCTTTCAAATAAATTCGGCAAATCAAAGTGGCTGAATGGAGGAGGACATGAGAGAGTGGCTGCAGCACGTTTATGTAAAGAGACCCGAGACCCGACTCCCCCTCCCCCCCACACACACACGTCACCATCCCCGTTGATCCGTGACTCCATGCATGGCCATCTCACCGATAACGTTAAAGTGAAGCAAACAAATTCAGAGCTTGCTGTCATTCTGGGAGGATTAATGAAGGAACTCCAAAATTATTATTGTAAATAGTCTAATAAAGTTCAATTAAACTCAATGTTTTGCTTCCATTGCAACTCTATGTTTTAGCAGGAGCCCTTTAATTAGTGAACCTTATGTATGGGTTAAGTACAGAAATAGACGCCGTAATTGAGAATACACCTAATAACATGGTGTACCTTGATGTGGAAAATACAGTAATTTTATTATTTTTTTTAAACCTTTTATTATTATAATATTTCCTGATATTTCTATTTTTGAGTTTATTATTGTTATCTGGGCAGATACAAACTGTGTTTTAAGTTGTAGATAGTTTTTTTCTTTAATGAAGAGGAGGCAGGAAGCAGATACTGAGTCAATAATGTGATAGTTAAGTTAGATAAGTATAATTAACACGTATAAATAACACATTTTCTTGGTTATCAGCCTGTGACAAACTTTTCCTGGGCAACAAATTTCAAATAGTCATTAAACCATAAAATATCAAATATTTTTTCCATGTCTGAAAAAACCCCTTTAACTGGCAGCTTCCACACAGGGGCAGTATAGAAGAAACAAACCCAGGATGTCAAAAATGTTCATAAAAACATCTTTAGTTTTCCATGTCTGTTATTTGTGGTTTATGAAAAGACAAACCTGTATAACCAGCTGTAAGTAATACGGTAGTCATACTGGTTTAATTAAACTATTTGAGTAAATTACCATCATTTGCCAGTTTTGCTGAGCAAGATTTTTGTCAGGAAGGAATTAATTTCCTGTTGAAAATTGCTGCCTGGTTTTAAATAAACATTGTGTTGTGAGACATTTCAGCAATGATTCCATGCAATTAGTTGAAAAATGATCAATTAGTACCCTGCAATTATCAATTACACTTGGGTGTCAAATGTATTATGATGATGTATTATTTTATCTAAAAACATGTTCAGTCACATGACATTAAGACAGTCCTCATTCATTAGTAAAACTACAAAGATGAGATACAACAACGTGATACTTACAGGAAGATCTGTGAAGGCGATACCTGCAGAGACAGAGGGAGAAAATCAAGTCCAGTCATTGCTTACATGTGCCGAAGTCATCCGGTGAGTAGCAGTACCTGCGTGTATGTACCTAAAATATTCTTTGACAGCTGTATTATGTACCTGTGTGTCTCTACCCATATCTATGTACCCGTGTGTTGAGTATTTACTGTGTAACCAGAATATATTTATTATATACGTGTCTGTTGTACTTATTGCCATCTGTCGCAGATTTAGTTATTCAGTACTAAGCAGCAAACAGCAGCTAACACCTCCTGTGTACTGACAGTACATCTCTATGGGTATGTGTAGTATCAGCGTTACTATGGAAACTGCTCACCTAGGCTGTGGCCGTTCTTTGTGTAAAAGCAGGTGTTGTTGATGAGGTTAACGCAGCAGCCAATCACATCGCCCGTTGTAAACGTGGGTCCATAGGGTTGCCCGGTGCCGGACGAGCAGAAGGAGTGGCCGTCGTCTCCGTGGTAACCATATGAGTGCTTGTCCCAACCTGAGGGAGAAAAACGCAAATTGTTAGATCAATAATCACCGATATTTGTTTCCAATGGACTCTGTTGAATCAACTCCTAGATTTAAATAGCTTTTTTTGCAGCAGAGGAGTTAAACTCAGTTTGATCCTGGGTCACATCAGTGTTCTGGTTTCCCTCAAAGATCAAATTATAAAGATCATATATATGTATCTACATATTATTATTATTATTATATATGTTATATTAGATAAATGCCTCTCCACTCATAATAGTGCTAGTGACAATTTACTAAGATTTTTAAACAGAATTTAATAATTTGCTGATGCAGAAATAATGTTATATTGTTGTTAGCATCTAATTATTAAAATGCTGCAGCAAAACATGTAAAATCATCACAGATATCTAGAGACTCATACAAGAATATGCTGATAACCACTATTAACTATTTGATTTATTTAATGGATGTTTCAAAGATTGGAATCTATGGTTTTGTGTTGCTATGCTAAATATTAAAGAATAGAAAGTACAAGAAAGTAATGATGTACTTCAACAAAGGAAAATAAGGAAAAACTGAAACTTTCCTGTTTTTAAACAACCTTCGTGACCGATTGAGAAAAGATTTTGGAGTTAATAAAGTCGTACAAAGACAACGTGACCAGCATGTCTCCGTTAAGTTCAAACATTTATTTACTTTCCATCTCTCAATAAATCACACAAGTCTGTGAAGCTCTTGAGGGGCCACAGAAAATGAGGTGGTGGCCCAGATTTGGCCCCCGGGCCGGACACCTATGTTTTAATGAGTTGCTGGTTGGAGGCTGAATGTTACTGCTGATCTGCTCCGTTCATTCTGCCGTGGCCTCTCTAATCAGTGGAATAAGGATTGATCTCTGCAGGTCTCCTTAGAGAAAGTTCCCCACAGCGTTCAGACGGCCTCCAGCTGGTACTGCTATCTGAGTGTGGACAGACAGGAGCTGCTGGGTGGGTCCAGTTCTCAGGCCTGATAAGCTCCAGCTGCATCAAACCTCATATCAGCCTCTAAACTCATCCACACACTGCGTTTATTCATGTGGCGGATGCTTTTCTCCAAGTATTTGATCCGCAGCCTAGTGCTGTGCAATTAATTGAATTTTAATCCCGATTTGCGTGTCAAACGATCTCCAAACTCATAATCAAGTTGAAACTTTAGTTGACTTTTTTCATTACACAATTCCTGAAAGAGAGAGAGCATGAGTTCTAGTGCGTGAGTGAACATGTAATGGGTTAAAAAGTGCTGTATACTGTCTAATACTAAAAAAGTTATGGTTAAAGAAAACAGATTAATTCAAAAAACTTCATTGTGATTTGCTGATGAATGATCTGTTATCTGATACTTTGGTCTCCTTGACAAAGAAGCATAAAGTGATAAGATGCAAGGGAAAATCAGTGTTTCAGACATAAATAATTCCTGATGTTAATTTGGAAATGATCTCTGAAAACTGTTCATATTTTTTCCTTAAGTACTTCTTCTAAGTTGATTATTGAAAGTTAATTGTGAAAACACTTCAGTTGCTCAGTTTTCGATGTTGCTTTTCACTCAGTGTTGCCATTACATCACTGGACGTGACTGAAGCAACGTTCGTGTTTTTCATTAGTTATTCCCCTTTACAGGTAGGAAAAGGGCACATAATCAGTTGTGACATGTTCCTGTCTTGTAAAAAAAATAAGTACTGGAGTCCGTAGTAACTTTGAGAGTTAGGTTTTATTTTACTTTCGCCGTAGCTTTCTATGTTCAGAGGTGTAGTTGTGGCATTTTGTGCAGTGTTTAATGAAAATGACTGATGATAAATGTGTAGTAATGAAACGAAGCATATGTAAAGAGTGAGTTTCTGTTACCATACAGTTTGCCTTCTATTTTAATGTACAGCTCGTCAATATTGATTTAAACCATTGTTCAGGTAGTTCATGTTTTCAGGACAATGCTTTGTCTTATTGTAAAATCTTCTGACATAACAGTTGTTGATTTGATAGCATTGTAATGTGTTAATGAAAATCTTGTGTCCCGTTTTGGAAAGAAACCCATTACAACACTCGATGTGACTGAAGCGTTTGTTTTTCATTAATTATTCCCCTTTACAGGCTGGAGCACGAGCAGAATCCGTCTATCACAAATAATGTTTGACAAGATAAGAAAGTCAAAAACTTTTTAATCAGGTCTCTCTCAATGTACACTGTCTGTTCATGTTTGTCCATTTTTCTTTTAAATCATTTTTGATATGAAATGTCAAATGGTGTAACTGTAAAAGAACGATCATTTTAAATATTTGATCCACCTGAAATAGAAAACATGTTGATAGCATGTGTTTTAAATTTTTCAGAACCTTTAGTTTTTAGAGGGTTAAACTATCTGTTACCAAGGTTTTAAACATTATACCACATGTTCATTTTGTCACTGACCTGTGTGTTTGTGTGTATGTGTAGATTTTATTTATTTAGGGAAAGTATATTTATCAGTTTATACCACACATCATTATAGTCTCAATACACATCAAACATGGCTGAAAGGCTTCAGCTTCTCCTGCTTCCCTATCGAGCCCTGCCCCCTTTACACAGTATTATTAATTTTCTTGTCATGTTATGTACATACATATACACACACCAAAATACATAATCTACCTACTTATAGTTTATATTTATACTCTTGTGTTATTTTATCTTAACTTTAATACCTTATAACTATTTTTTTTCCCTATTGATACAGCATTCATGGGTACAGCAGGTAAGAATGGCATTGTACAGAGAAACTTGTTTCTACACTGTGATGCTAACATTTTGAAACCTGAATAATCATTAATGATTTTTTTCTATAATTGAGCACCCCTACCGCAGCCTCTACTCTGCTTTTCTTGTTTACAAGTAACAAGTGATTGAGTCTGATTTCAGCAGAGTGTTTACAGCAGAACATGTAAACAGATGTGTTGAAGAGGACAGGAAGTACAGAACACACCAGGAAACATTCACTCCTCAGTGTCTAACTAGCACAAGTTACTGCATCGTCTTCAGCCTGTTATGGAGCAAACACATAGACCCATAAAACCAGAATAAGTCGGATTTAAAAATAGCTCTGTTTCAGATATTCACTGCAATTCAAAGTCTTTTTTATTGTTGACCAAGTCAACACAAATGCTCACAACAACTCCAAGTAGCAGAGGTGGCCCAAGTACTCCAATCCTTTACTGTAGTGGAAGGTGGGAAAGGGAAGTACTGTTGTTTAAAAACACACAAATGCATGCGATAACGTGTTCTTCAATAAAAGTACAGGCGTTTTACAACCAGATGTCAAATCAGCATTTAACAGTACTTCACTACTATTTTACACTTCACTCCTATATTTATCTGACAGCTGCAGTTATTTTCAGATGCAGATTTAACATCTGATAAAACTTCTCTACTTTTACTGAACAATATTTTATCACTTGTATTTGAGTATTTCTAAACTTCTACTTTTACTACAGTAAATGATTACTTTATCCACCTCTGGCATTGATCAACATTTTTTTGATTTATTGAAGGTGAAGTCAGCCTATGACGTAGCTACATACAAAGAAGTATAAACTAAGCTTTAGACAGGGCAGCCCCTTTACCCACTGTACCGCCCCATCACTCAGCATTTAACAACCAAACAAGCAATCGATTAGTCATATACACACGCATGGACGCCTGGGCAGCAAGGCATTTGGACATAAACAATTTACAATTATGCACGATTGCAGGGTGTTAGAGCCTTAGTGCACGAGAGCTAGTTATAGTTTTAGTGCATATGTCTGTGTTAGTGACAAATAATATATGGAAGATGAGAAAATGAAAAACCTCTCAAAATACAGTTTTAAGATTCATCAGGTCTCTCAGAATGTACATGGTGTGTTCATATTATATACATGGACACACACACACACACACACACACACACACACACGCACACACACACGCACGCACGCACACACGCACACCTTACCAGGGAGTCTGTTCATGTTCACACCCTGAGCTGAGAGGCCGATGCCCATGTACCTGTGGAGCAGACACGGGACAGGTGAGCGGTTCACATAAAGACCAAAACCATGACAACAGCATGAAGAGTAAATGATCAATCACCAATCAATCACTGTTGCTGATGACCATCACCACTCTGAAGATTCAAAGCTGAAGATTTAAACTAAAATGAGTAAAGAAGATCTGATCTGAGAAAAATCTGATTTGAGAAGCTGGAACCAGACAATTAAACATTACACCAATTAATCAGTGATCAAAATAGATTGCAATTAATGGAACATTTGGAAACTCATTGATTAATCAATGTAGCTCTACTTTCTACCAAGTTCCTGTTAGTAAAACATGTGAATCAGTGTTAAAAGGTGAATTTAAATGGAGGAATACAGCTGATTTAAAGTGTTTAAATCAGCTGTGTTTAAATCAGTTTTCTTTTTACATTATGATGTGTTCATGGTCTGCTCAGTAAAACTAGGATTATTGAAGTAAATATGATATTTTAGGGAGATAAATACTGATGGATGTTTTCCAGCAATATAGAATAAATATCAGAGATGAAATTATGACCGTTTAACTCATGATAGAAGAGTATCAATAGAAGTATTGATAAAATCCTATGTGTTGATCGGTTGTATAATGCACCAGGCACTGATAACACTGATACATTCATACTTCACCTCAGACACAAGAGCTCCTGTTCTCTGACACAAATCCAGTCACATGTTCTGCTCCACAGGTCACATGACATCTGTGGAGCAGAACATGTGACCTCTAACCCGACAAACAACACAGCCTTAAACTCTTTAAGAATGGTTTACATCAGTTCTGCTGCTGAACTGTTGATATGTTGATGTTGTTGTCTTGTTCTACAGTATTAGGACAAAGCTTCTTATTCATATTAGATGCTAAGAAATGACTCAACCTGCAGTTTTAATCATCCTCGTTAGATCTGAGTTTGTTCTGCTGTCTCTCATATAGAAGAATAATCTGTGGAGTATCAGCCTGCTATTGTTCAATTCATTTAAGAGTTAAACTCAGTTTGATCCTGGGTCACATCAGTGTTCTGGTCAATTATAAAGATCACATACCTATATGTATCTACATATTATTATATATGTTATTATTAGTGCTGTCATTTTAACGCATTAATTCGATTAATTAATTACACCGCAATGTAACGCGTAAAAAAATTTCATGGAATTAATTATCAACTGTGGCGAGCCAATGCTTGCACATTTGAATTTTGGTCCATTGATGGACCCGTAGTCTTCTCGGTCGTTCTACGTCACCTGCACCGGCAAATTAACAAGGCAGTGGTCAACAATAACAGACATGGAACAGACTCAGGAGGATGAGGCAAGTGCGTCTTCAGTCACTGAACGACAAGTTTATTTACAAAAAGAACAGAGACGGGACAATAAATAACAACAAAAAGGAGTTCTCTGACCAGGAGCAACTCCAGCCTGACGTACCATTTAAATGAGAAACATGTTGAGGAAAGTTAGATCCAGTGGGTTCAATATATCACACAAGTCTGTGAAGCTCTTGAGGGGCCACAGACAATGAGGTGGTGGCCCAAATTTGGCCCTCGGGCCTTGGGTTGGACACATGTGATATAGAAGAATAATCTGTGGAGTCTCAGCCTGCTATTGCCTAATCATTTCAGTTTCTATCAGAAATTAACATGGACAGGTCGTTATAACACGCATGTGTGAAACTGCAGTAACATTTATTTTGCGTCACATCCATGTTCATTTTCATCCGTGCAGCTTGTAGCGACGACCACAGCGTGTTCCTGCTTCATGTTAATCAATAATCAATCACTAGTGTTGACTGAGCGGATGCTGGGATTTCATGATGGCAGGTAGGAGTTGAGTCTATTTCCTGGCATGAGCTGCCAAGTCCAGCACTAGTGCAGGGGTGGGCAATTCTGGTCCTAGGGTGCCACTGTGGGTCGAGGTTTTTGTTTCAACCAAGCGCTAACACACCTGATTCTACTAATCAACCACTGGAGTCTTTGCTAAGGACTTTCATTAGTAAAATCCGGTTGTTACTGCTGGTTGGAACAAAAACCTGCACCTACAATGGACCTCTAGGACCGCAATTGCCCACCCCTGCACTAGAGCGTAGATCACTAGGCTGCTGTTTTATTATTTATAATAACATGCTGTGTTTTATTACCCCTGTTGTCCAGATAAGGAGGAAAGAGAAGAGGATTGGATTGTATATATTTTTTCAAATCCTCAAAATAAAATGAACCAAAAATCAGATTTCTTTATTGTATTTCTATAATAAAGCTAATAGATTGTGTCAGTCAAAGTTAAAGCAGCAAATCTGGTCCAGCAGAGTAGTCGCGTGGTGTGTCATTCTTACCAGGATGAGTCTCAGGAAAATAAACATTTATTCATGAATGCTCATGTATTTGTAGCCTACTTAGTCATGTTGATAGTAGCTAATATAGATACTATACGCTTACAGCCTGGGCTGCTTCATATCAGGATTAGAGGGGGAGTTTAGTTTTTACAGCTTGTTTTTTTGGTCAAATATGACTCTGAACGTTTTAGGTTGTCGACCCCTGACCTAGGCCTAAACTCAATTATTTTGTGTAGTTGTTAATTTGAATTATTGAATTTTATCATTGTGCCCCCCCGCGCCACAGACTTTAAACCAGTGATGCTGTGGACCATCGAGTAGCTAAAAGGCTACGCTTCCGTCTGCCAGAGGAGATCCTGGCTTGTAATTCATGCAGTAATCTTACATTCAGATGTAAAGTTGTAAATGATACCAAAAGGATCAAAAGCACAGACATAACCTGAGACATGTCCGCCATCGTTGTGTTTGTCTGTGAGCCTGCATGAACAAAGTGTTGACATCATGAATGACCTCAAACCAAAAAAGATCAGGACTGGGGTCACTACACTAACCAACTCAATCTGATTTTAGAATCTCTCCACTTTTTTATCCAGTTTGACAGATATCCAGATAAGTAGTGGTTCATGTGGTTCAGAGGCCAAAGTGGATAGAAAAGTGTGTGGATTTAAAAAAAAAAAAGATCTAGATTTGTGTAGTTGTGGTCTAAAACATTTGAAAATCTGACTATTTTTAAAATGATCTAATTGTGCAACTTGCTGAAAGTTATTTTTGCAGGGATCTGTACCAAACAAAGACTTTTCTGAAGTCAGCAGAAAATTATGTGTAGACATAACATCTGCAACTGCATTTAAAATTATATTTGACACATTTCCACCTCTCAATAAACATTGCGATTTTGCTAAACAGGTAAATTATTCTGCTCTACCTGCCAGCTCATTCTAATATAGTCGCTGCTGTCCATTCTTACCCGTCTCGACCTTTACTGATGATCTTAACCTCGAAGTAATAAACCCCGCAGGCGGCTGGGATGGGGTGGGTGGCGCGTACAGACGCTGCATCTTTTGGGGTTTTTCCATGACCTTCAGGTGAGGAGAGAGAGGAACGAGTTAGAAGAAACACTCACTGGATCATTCACTGGACATACAAAAGCTTTGCAATGATATTACCCAGTTTAAGCCTAAGATTTCATGCATATAATTATATCAGTAGAGTCACTAGCAATCATGTTCTGTATCTATTTTTACCATAAACAAAAACATAGTACAAAATTATTTTGGGGGGGATTATTCTAGGGACTTGAATTATTAAATAGATATAAAACAACTCTTTCAGGGAGCATTTGTTCCTGTTCTATAAAGTTGTCTACCATCATGTCATAAGAAAAGACAAAAAAGCTGTGAGGAACATTTCAATTTTCTACTTTAAGTATAAAATGACAGTCATAGACTTCAATGAGTTAATCATTGCATTGTTGGATTAAGATGTAAATATCATCCTAACAGATCAAACCAAGTCTGGTCAAAAAGTATTTTTTACAATTTTGTATTTTAAAATTTAAAGCGGAACTTTGCCCAGTTATTTCCCTGAACTGGGACAATATTTATAATAAATAGAAGATATTATATTAAAAGTAGTGCTATCGAATTCATTACAGGATTTTGTAATTAATTAATCAAATTAATTGCATTTTAATGTCATATCTGCTAAATGTCTGATCAAGAATTTGAATTCTAGGATATTGTAGTGCATGACTAATCAATTGAATACAGTAAGAAGAGAAGATCTGAAATCCAATTTTTTATTGGTGAACTGTGCTTCCTGAATTAAATCCAAAAGTAAAGGTCCAGCACATTAAACCAGTTAGACCAAGTGCATTATTCAGAAATGTAAAACAAATACAGCGATTCAGTTAAATAAATAAAATAAGGCTGTCTCAAATAGTCACTTAAGTTCAATATAGCAATTAAAAAATGAATAATAGAAGTATAACACCTCTAAATGAGGCAAAATGAAGAACAAGATGCCAACAGGCATCAAGTTTACAAAGTGTTTTACATGATTCCAACATTAACAACCAGGCATTAGAGCTACAATGATCAGTCGATTAATCAATGAGTTGCCAATTATTTTGATAATTGATTAATGGATTGCATTTAGGGATGCACATGGTTAACCGTTTAACCGTTAACCGATAACTCTAACCGATTAATACTAACGGTCAATTTTGTTTTTAAGCTACGTAATTCAATCAACTCGTGGGGGCGTGTCGACAGGTGCAACACGTGCCATCACGTGCTTTCCATCACAGCCACTTTACAGCGAAGATGAAGAGAGCAAAAAGGAGTAAAGGAGTTCTGTGTGGGACAATTTCGACCAGAAAGGGGAGGAGGTCATTTGCAAATGATGCGGTACAGCGGTATATGTCTAGCCCATGTATTAATGTAACTCGGGCTAGTGTGAAACATGTTAGATTCATGTCTGAATCTCACCTGTCACAGCAGCAGCTGGAGCGCAGCTCTCCATTGAGCCTGTGTGTCTCCATGCACGCTGGCATCATATGAACATTAATATTACAGATATCAATGAGGGCTCTGCAAATGACACCTGAAGTCACTGACTAGTCTCCTTGGTGTTGTACAGTAGGGAGGGTGTGTAAAAACACATTACATTGAATAGTATTTTTTCATCTCCAGACACGTCGCGGCTTGTCCAGGTTTACAGTCAAATTGTTGGGAATGAAGCTGCATCATCCAGATAAACATTGAGCTACATCACAACTGTTTAAAAATCACATTTCAGAACACATGTGTCAAACTGCAATCCAGAAGGGCCGGTGTGGGTGCAGGTTTTTGTTCCAACCAAGCAGGAACACACCTGATTCTACTAATCAACCACTAGAGGCTTTGATAAGGACCTTCATTAGTAGAATCAGGTGTGTGACTCCTTGGTTGGAACAAAAACCTGCACCCACACCGGCCCTTCTGGATTGCAGTTTGACACCCCTGTTTCAGAAGCTCAAACTTTATTTTAGAAATGAAGCAGAACACAAAGAAATCACCAGCGGGCTCTCTCTTGACATAATTTAAAAAGCAATAGCAGACGATTGAAGCCTACAGTACTGTTAATTATATCTAAAGCTTGTAGCTTTTATTTTTACATATTAGATGAGTAATCTAACCATTTGCCATCATTGTAAATCTGCAGTTCAGCACCAGACAGAGCTGAGTCAGTGACTCTCTGATTCCAACCTTTCCTTACATGGAAAGCCTTGTCGGAATGGTGGGATGTTTGTGTTGGAATAGCAGTATTTCAGGATGGTGATATGTCTAAATGGTAGTATGTCGGAATGGCAGCATGGAAGGGCATCGGTTAACGGTTATTAACCGTTAAAGGGCGTCGGTTAATGGTCATAAAAAAAATCCAAAATGTGCATCCCTAATTGCATTGTTTAAGTAGAAAATGTCCAAATTCTCTGGTTCCAGCTTCTCTTCTCTGATTATTTTCTGGTTTCTTTAGTCTTCTTTGACAGTTAAAAAAAAAAGAAAAAAAAAGACATTTTAGGGAGAATCTTCAGCTTTAAAAAGCTGTGATGAACATTTTACGCAATTTTATAAACCTAACAAATATTCAATTAATCATTTCAGCTATTGATTAAACAACTACCTAAATAATAATTAGTTGCAGCCCTAACAGGCATAAAATAATCAAAACAGCAATATTAAACAGATATTATATGTTGAAAAGCACAATTAAATAAAAATAACTATAATATAGATTTATCTTGTATTTTCCTGTCTGCTCCATTCGTTCTGCAGTTTGACCTTTGACCCTAGGTTTCCATAAGAGGTGCAGGTCATATAATTAGAATATCATGAAAAGGGACTCCTGCTGCAGTGCACTCTTGAATCTCCCCCTCATTTTTAAATGGGTTTGGTTTTACAATCCTCTCCAGGATGCAGTTATCCCTATTGCTTGTAAACGCTTTTTCTTTCACATCTTTCCTTTCTGACTTGATTTTCTGTTACTTTGATTTGTTGTGATGAAAATGATAAAAAATCATTAAAATGTTTAATTAAATGATTTTTCTTGTTTGTAATGTTCAACTCGAATATATGATTTTGGAGATTGTTTGACCCGCAAATCGAAACCGGTCACAACTAAACTTTGATTTAATGCAGAGCTTTACTTAGACTCAGAGCTCTGGGAACAGCCAGCCTCTTTAGCAATGTCTTGCCCCCCTTGTGCAAAGTGTCATTGGTCAATGGCTTTTGGACAAGTGTCAGGTCAGCAGTCTCCTCCATGATTGTGTAGCCTACATAACTAGATTGAACCTTTCCACAAGATTATAATTTCCTGAGATACCAAATTGGGGGTTTTCATTAATTATATTTAAAGAAATAAAAGAAATTTTTAGGGTTACACCACCAGACAGACAGGAAAGTATTCACAGCGCTTCACTTTTTTCACATTTTGTTATGTTACAGCCTTATTCCAAAATGGATTAAATTCATGTTTTCCTCAAAATTCTACACACAACACCCCATAATAATGTGAGATTGAGATTTTTGCTAATTTATCACACACTTTTTATATATTATATATGGAGGAAACATTGCTTCCTGTATCCATAAAGCATATGCACCTAAAAATTCAGGAATATCGTTCAACATACTGGTCTAAACAGCAGTTT